>SRMA01026709.1:175360-192866 GCA_007224835.1 Danionella cerebrum | reverse complement strand
CTAGCCACCACAGAACGACAGGTTTTGACCCAGCTTGGCTGTCAGAGGGGAAATACTCCCCCTGCCTGTACAAGACTGATCTTGGTAAGTAAGTAAATACACACAAGCATGAATGAACGAATTGATAAATAAATTGCTTAATTAATAGCTAGCTAGTTAGTTATACAATGGCATTTCCTGCTTTAAACTATAACTATGTTAAGTTCATTTTTACTGTTGTTACTATCAGTTATCACTTTTAAAGCCTAACAGTTAATGTATTTACAGGTGAAAACAGACATTCGCAATAGGCTGCAAGGGGACCATCTTGCAGCCTGCATGCGGATCTCAATAAATGGGCCAGAAGTTTCAGACTATCCATACCAAGATGCTCTGGAAATGTTTTTTCAGAAGCCCAGAAAGATGCACTGCAGTGACAAAAGCTGCACACTTTGTGAATAATTAACATATTCAAATAAATCTGATGTTTAGTGTTTAGTTCAGTGTACAGTTGTTTAGTTATTGTACAGTATTTGTTCAGACATTATAATATATTGGTATACTGCAATTAAAAGAAACATATAAACACTATTAAGTGTTTGTGTGAGTGTTTTGCCGCACCACCCATAACCCCCCCCCCCCCCCAAGGCCATGATCCTAGGGGAAACACTGTTCACGTATTGATTACATGCAGCTACTTAATAATTTATTGCAAAAAATATGTTATGATCTTCTGGACCTTTGCTTCCACAAAAATTATAAAACCGGACCGCTTTTCATTTTAGCTGAATACTAGGGGTTAGGGCTGGGCGATATGAAGCAAAAAATATATCTCGATATACGATATATATCTCGATATCGTTACAGGATTTATTACCCCCCCCCCCAAAAAAAAAGCCCTACTGCAAAAAAAAATAATACAAATGTCAAAGTCGTTTTTTATTGAAGCTCAGAGGTGCTTCTGCAAATTTTCTTTCAAAAATCCTTGTATACATATTGCCTTTTCATTCAAAAATAAAAACACTAAAAAACAGGCAGTGCATAGGGACAAAGTGCTCCTGTAACATTTAGGATATAAACAAAATCCCCCTGATAACATAAATAATAATTTAACTGTAAAATAATACACATTGCCTTCTTTTCATTCAAAAATAAAACAACTCAACTCAAGCTCATCTTTGCAGGACCTCTGTTGTAAGAATGTAAGTAACCTTTTCCAATTCATCAGCAAGCCGCGCTCTCTCTGTAGTGTACAGTCGCGGGAGTTCCTGTCTCGAAAAGTAATGCCGACTCAGTAAACTGTATCTGGGATCAAGTGTTTTTAGCATACGTTTAAAGCCACGTTGTTCAACGACGGATATGGGTGCCATGTCCACCGCTATGTGAAATGCCACGGACTCTGTGATGCTACACCACCTTGCGCTCTTTCATATTTTCTTTCATATTCAACACTCCGCGTTATAGAATTGTGGAGATTAGTTGAGCTTTGGTTGGCAGCAACTTTCACGGCATTCATGGCAGTAGACATCTGTCTGTTGTTCGTCTGACGACTTAAAACCAAAGTATTTCCATATAATGGAGCCAGCTGTTCTTTTTTTGCAACAAGTTCTGTAACCTCCGGGCTGGTTGCGGGCGCCGCCATGTTGATTGAGACGACAGGCAAGGGGAGGGGAAACAAAAGCAAGGAGGCACGGACGA
This sequence comes from Danionella cerebrum, assembly GCA_007224835.1. Taxonomy (NCBI): domain Eukaryota; kingdom Metazoa; phylum Chordata; class Actinopteri; order Cypriniformes; family Danionidae; genus Danionella; species Danionella cerebrum. The sequence goes on along the minus strand of SRMA01026709.1, from coordinate 191,189 downwards.
GCACAGCACAGAGAAGCCAAACAAGCAAATTGGCGAAAATTAAATATAGACATTATATCGATATGTACGATATGCCAGAATTCATATCGAGTTTAAAAAATATCTCGATATATTTTAAATATCGAGATATCGCCCACCCCTACTAGGGGTGTAACGATTCACGGGAATGTATTGAACCGTTTCGGTGTGGCCTGTTCGGTTCGGTACACTTGCGTACCGTTTCGGTATATTTTTTTTATTAAATAATATAAATTTATTATAAGCGCGATATTAAGCGCAGCGGAACATTGTTCCTAGGCGAGTTTCCGCACGGACGCTATTGAGTGAAGCACAGTAGCGCTGCACGAGTAACTGAGAAATGGCAAGAAAGAGAAGCCAGAGCCTGAAGACCCTCCCACCTCACTACGGTCTCCTGTTTGGGAACACGTTGGCTTCTCTGTTAAAATACATAACGGGGGTTAGATGAGTGGATAAATTTTACGTTTTATGCCGACATTTGTTCCACGGAGATCGGGTATGTGGCAGGCAACACATCTAACATTTTCTACTGCTGGAAATATTGTCACTGCAACCAGATCTGTGCTCTGTTAAAAGCTTTCAGGTCCTAACTAGTTGCAGTATTTAATTTTTTATTTTAAAAATGTGTATTTGTTTATAGAGGCAGGGCTCTAGAGTGCGACCAACTTGGTCGCATATGCGACCTAATTTCTCAATGGTGTGACTAAAAAAAATCAAAGGTTGCACCGATGCGACCCGTCGTTCGAGGGGAAAAAAACTAAACTCCGTGAATCTCCCTGTTGTTCACAACATACACACATTAGGCCCATATCGTGGTCTAAACCAATCAGAGATGTGAAGAGCGTATCCCACCCCACCCCCCGATTGGCCGTGGTCCAGATATTCCTGTATGTGTGTGAACGTACGTTTGAAAATGCACGTGATGCAGTCAGACAGAGAGAGGTGAGTCGATCAGGTACACAGTGGATGTAGCCGTGGATTATGAGAGAAGATGAAAAGAACAATTGACAGATTTTTCATTAAGAAAGATAACTTAGGGCCTGATCGTGAAAATAATAACCAATGCTCTGACACGGAGCCATCAACCTCCCCTGTGACTGGCTCTAATACATTTAGAATTGAAACTGTAAACTTTAGAATTTTTCTATAAAACACATAACATGCCGCGATAAATGCACTGCTCAAGTGTCCCCTCTCCCCGCTGCCTTTCAGCGGCAGGCAGCAGCAAACAGATCATCAGACGAGGCCGAGATGAGAATTAAGTTTTACGTTGCCTACAATATTGCAAAAGAAGAACTCCCCTTCACTAAGCTCAAGTCCGAAATAACTCTTATGAAGAAAAATGGCTTGAACGTTAACCCGACGTACAGCAATGATGTCGCGCGCACCCAATTTATAGGAGTCATCGCAGAGAAATTAAAAAAAAAACATCTGTGCAAATTGTGAACAGTGCGTACATGGCATTCCTGATCGACGGAGACACATATATCGCCACAAAGGAATGAGTCATTGTGTACAGTCGTATCTTGCGGAAAGGAAGACCGATGAATATATTATTGAACATGTTATGGAGCCTATGTCAATAATATGCCTACCGTCTCGTTACTGCATTAACCATAATATTCTGATACTTAAAAATAAAAAAATAAATAAATAGGCTGCATTATAAACTCTTGATCTGGGTAGTAAATGGTATTGTCGTTTTTATTTGTTTAATTAGGAATAAATGCTGCTTCAAAGAAAGCATTTGCTGCTCTTGGGGACCAAAATCAGTTTAAAGTTTAAATTTCAGCTCAGTAAAACACTTTTTCAGTAAGTTTTAGTTACCTTTCTTGTAGAATTGTGCTTCAAATAAAGAACTTTATTTTGACCAGGTTGTTAGTTAATCATTTACAAGTCAATATTGTCTATATGGACAGTGATTTAAAAAAAATAAATGAATAGATAACTAAAAAAAGTGAACTTGTGAAAATGGGGTGTTAATGTGATGCGAAAAATTTAGGCGCACCAGTGCAACCAGTGCAAAAAGTTAGTCTAGAGCCCTGTATAGAGGTCAATTTATTAAAAATATCACCCAAATGTGTCACTTGTATATATTGTATGCACGAATTCTATTGTGTATTGGCAGCTTTTCAAAATAAAGATTTTGTAAGTTCTTATTGTTTTGTACCGAAAATGAACTGAACCAAGCTCTCCAAGACACTGTACCGAACCGAATACGATTATAGCGTACTGTTACACCCCTATTGAAGACCACTGCTCTACATAAAAAACTGTATTACATCACTATTCTATATTTTACGCCTAATCTACTACAAAAATTTAAATTTATTATTTTTGCACATTTAAAATATGATTATTTTGCTTAAAGATCAATGGCTCCCACTCACTGTTCTGATGGTTAACCATAGCTCATCTCAACTGTGGAGTCACCTGCTCTATTTTCTTAGTTTAACAAAAAACGTTTGGTTCAATCGATAAAAAAGCACATGCTATATTTCAGAACACTTGTTTTGTATACCATCTATGGCCTCTATACGTGAGGAATCCATTTTCTGGCCAAATCTCTATGTTCTCAAAATGCTGGTTGTCTGAGAATCCATGCAGCCCATCTATGGTGGCCGAGAGGTGCAAAGCAAATTTTCATAGTGCGAAACACTTTTACAAGTTAAAAAAATATAAATTTTAGAAAACAGTATTGTGAAAGAAAGACCCAGTAAGCATTTATTCAAACAATCAACTTTTGTAAAAAAAATTAATTAAATTATGCCCTGAAGTATTTACCAGTCACAGCATCTGTTCTTTAACTCAGTAGGAATAAATGTAACCCATCTGTTGTTTAATTTTTATTTTAAAAATGTAGGTTTCAAAGGTTATTAGTTTTGATATTTTGTGTTTTAAACAAAAAAAAGGACAACTGGCGCAGCCTCAAGACACAAATTCAGACAGGCTTCTTGGAGGGAGATGAACATGCTTTATTATGATTCAAAGGTGCAAAAGTAACTTCTGTTATAAAATAAAATTAAATACGTAAAAACTTGTAGCTCTCTTAGACTCTTTTCAAAATAATTAATAATATGAAATAATGTTCTAAATATGAACTCTTCTGTTAGAAAATCCAGTTTCAACAATATTTCTCTTAATAACTGTAATACGATAAATAATAGAAGAGTCTCACAAAGATACTAACTTAACAAACAAACGGATCTATACTTTTCATTTGTCAATTAACACTAGGTAATAAAGTTGCCAAGCGCTGGTCAATTTACGCACACTCATAATAGTCTGGTGAAAAAGAGTGAACAATGGACATTTTTATGAATTTCTAAAACCTGCCCGGACACCTGGGCTGCATGTAAAACGTGGCCGTGTTCAGGAAAAGGAGGACCCTTGATCACCCTATTAAAATAAAATGATCTTTCAGTTTAATTTTATTGGTGCCATCTAGTTGTGAAAGAAGGGATAGTTCAGGAAGTACAATACCTGTGATATGGCTCATGTTTTTCAAAATTCTGTCACAAAAAAGCTTGAAACTGTGTATAAGGTTTAGATTTAACAATATGGTTTTACCATTTTTTACATTGTTTTGACCTTGTCTTTATGCATTTTTATTTTGTCTCAACACTTTGATTTTGTTATTAAACATAAAAACTGTTTGGTACATCCTTTAACATTTATAAAAAATTAAAACACTCAGAATTGTACTTTTTGTACAGTTGGGATGCCAGACTTCAGAATTCTGGTGGAAATACTGTGTTGTATACAGATAAAATATTTGTAAAAAATAAAGAAGCTGGGGTTGTACTAAAAAATATATCAAGATAACTTATGAGAGCAATTTTTTAAGTAGTAAAAATGCTAAAAAGGAGCAGACTTCAAAAGGGTTAAATACATTTAAATTAATGTGCAAGAAAATGCCCTAAAGTGCAAAATAAAGGTAAGAATGCGCTTCTCTTTCTCTCTAACCATCAGGAACAGACTAAAAAGAGTGGTTTAGTCTTGCTAAAGCTGACGAAAACAAAAGTGTTGTGAAAAAAATGGGCATGTAAACATTTATTTACATAAATGTGCAATTGATCGCCACCACACAAATGTAAATTTGTATTGCACCATATTTTACAGCATTACAGTTTTTCTCGATTGCTTAAACACATTTCTTGAAACTATGCCTCGTATTCTCAAAACAGTAAACACAAATCCATAACGTCTCACCCAATTTCCCAAACATCCTATTTTCAGGTCAAAATGAAGCTGTACACTCAAAACCATTCACTCTTGCTGAAAAATCATAATTTGCGTTCAGACATCACACACAAGACCTCAAAAACACTCACACTACAACATAATCTTACACACTGGTGCAATAAATTAAAAACAATATTTCCAAAACGGGCAAGTTATGTTGCCTGTGGTTCTTCCCCTCAAAAACAATTTCACATGATGAACAAAAAAGACGAAACCAATGTACACTGGCAAATTTTTATTCATGTACTATACAGTACAACACATACACAAAAATTATTCCACCTCAGCATCCTGTCTTTGGTCTGGGTCAGGCCAGAGAATCTCATCCACGTCACAGGCTATATTGGCCCTAGCCAGGACGCGGGGGTAAAATCCTCTTGCATGCCTGATCCACCCCTGGCATGCATCTACTGTTATATCTAGGCAGGCTTCTTCCATGGCCTGGAGGAGGTGAACACGGACATAAGGCTCTCTGTCATACACTTTCCACCGTCATGCCGAAAAAAAACTTGGGTTATTGGTAAACTAGTCACGAACCAGAACAGCATGATGGAAGCTGACATTATCCCAAACAACAATGTAGTGAGGCTGCTCTGGCTGTGCTGGTTCCCTGTAGTCCAGCTGGAACATATGCTCTCTTAGACCATCAAGGAAAGCAAGGAGGAGCATAGTATTATAAGGTCCTAGAATGGCATGGTGGTGGAGTACCCCTCGTTGGCTCATGGCTGCGCACATAGTGACATTCCCTCCATGCTGACCAGGGACATTTACAATGGCCCGATGACTAATTTTGTTCCTCCCTCTTCTCCTCCTTTTGGTCAGGTTACGTAAAACCTGCCTCATCCACAAAGATAATTTGTGAAATAGAGCATTTCTGAATTACAGTAGCATAATACAGCAGTGTATGTGTTGTCACAGCATGAGTTCAGCACTCAAAAGTTACTGTACAGAGCAGTCTTACTGCAAGAACATCTACCTGTTTTCCTCCCTGAAGGTTCTGATGATGGAGGCAACAGTGAAGCGACTCAAATTTGGCTGTACTCGTGGCCCAGCCTCCCTCATAGTCATACCATGGACAAGAACATGGTCAACTATAGTGACTCGAATTTCATCCAAGACTGCTTGTTTCCTTGCCCTTGCTCTTCCCCTTCCTTTTTGTCGTCCTCCTTTTCTGTCTCCTCCTCCTCCTTCTCCTTCACCATGTCCTCCTCTCCTTCCTTCTTCACCACATCCTCTACCCCTTCTTCCTCCTCCTCCTCCTCCTCCACCACTTCCTCCTTCTCTCCCTCCTTCTTCACCACGTTCTCTACCTCTACCTCTACTTATTCCTCCTCTTCCTCCACTCTGGTGTCCCTGACCTCTTCCCTTACGTCTCTTTGGATCCATTGTTTCAAACCTGAATAAGTTGACTTTTGCCCCTTTTATCTATCCATCGAAGATTCTGATTGGTGTGTGATAAATTTTGACTCCTAGTGTTTCCACTTGGTTAATTGTGTGCTTATTGAGCTCAAGCTGTGCTGTGTTAAGTTAACATTATTGAATGCTAGTGCTTTCTAAATGACCACATGGTGTAAGCACTGAGAAATGTAGGGATTTGTGTGTAGAGTTTTGCAGTAACAGTTCACCAAATATAACTCATGTGTCAAAGCAGGGAATAGTGTTTATAGTTTAGGGAAATGGGTGTTCGTTTTCAAATAAGGCGTAATAGTTTTGAAATTTTAGTTCAAAAGACTGGTTATAGTGTTTTAGCAATTGAGAAAAACTGTAAACCAGACATTTTACCACTTATTTTACACTCAAAAAAATGGGGGAAAGGGATGTCAGCTCACAACCTCAAGAAAACAAAATTATTATTTTCGGACCACATAGACTTTGTGATCATAGAAAGTCACAAAAATTCCGCTGCGAAACTTATGCATTCATTGTGAGTCAACTCAGCACATTTAAAAAAATTATCTGAAATAACTACTTAAATAACAGAAAACAATTTCATTAAATGGAATAATTAATATATGAAACCATCATACTTTATTCAAAATATAAATCTAAAATGGATCAAGTTATTTAAGTTTTGATAACGCAGTAATATTTCCAAAAACGCGACCTCTATTGGGTAACTATTGTATAGCACACCCTTAGATCACTTAAGAGATGAAGGAGAGTCTGTACTTTTAAAATCTCGACATGACTTCCTTCTCCAGAATCCACAATAATCTAAAACACAGTCTAAAATACTGAATATAGCTTTTCCGGAGAGAATGCTGGTTTGAAAGGGTATGTATAAGAGCGTAGCTGAACAGCACAATGTAATGTTTTGAGAAAGTCAGAAAAGTGATGCTCATCTCGGAATGTCCTTGTTTCGCCAACACAACACTGGTCTTACAGGTCATACCGCATTCTCCTCATTTCCGTTAAAGTTCCCTCGGGCATTTTAGTTAAATACACATCTCTAGTTCCCGGTCACGAGGGTTATTTATCCTGTCACAAAACTGTAACATAATTATAATAATAATAATAATAATAATAATAATAATAATGGCACACTAGACAGATATGGAACGCCAGCTCTCAGTTCTTCTGTCACATGTTGCAAACACAAACAGAAACCGAAGAACTCACCTCTTGGAGGGGCCTCGTCATTCCATGACACTACGGTGAGTGCTGTGAAGATTGCCCATCTCCGGATCCCGGCGTGATGCCTCTCGCTCGCTCTACTGCACCCTCTGACCCCGCCCACAGGCGTCACGTCATCGCTGCTGTCCCACGCGCACTTTCCGCAACAGCACGTGCAAGCGCGCACCAAAACAAGCCATGGGGATGATCTTTTTTAGCACATCTACTCTGAGCATGAAGCAAATATGGAGGGCATTCGCCCAGTGATGACTTTAAGGGGTATCTGGGAAGGATTAAGTCACGTTTCTATAATCAATCTTCTGTATGAATAAACGCATGCCAATATTGGAACGCTGCGTCTCTTTTTTGTCGCAGCCCGTTCTTGAATCTCAGAGCTGTGCTGCCACCGTGAGGATGTTTTTAAAAACGCAGGCACGCAATTTTTATTTTTAGTCAGATCAGCAAACAGTTTTCTCAGATGTTTACCCTAGCTCGCAAGATGTGACTAGCTCTCAGACCACACATTGAGGAAGTATAACCAGAAGAAAATTAATTCAAAAGCAAGCTATCAAATACACAACACTACAAAACACTATAAATTATTGACTATAAACCATACCAAACACCATTAAAAACAACTCAAATACTCCTTGTATTAAAATCAAGTTCAAAGAAACAAACGATAAACAAATAATCAAACAATGCGTTTTACAGGGTTCAAGGAAACACAAAGGGGTTGACAAACAATAATAACAGAGGTGGAAAGTAACGAATTACGCTACTGTAATTGAGTAGGTTTTTTGTGTATTTGTACTTTATAAAGTAACTTTTAAATTTTGTAATTTTACTTGTACTTAAGTACGTTTTGAGTGACATATTGTACTTAACTACATTTTAAATCCTATCCGTTACTTAATTGCGGTTGGAGGGAAGGAGGGGAGCGCGCGCCGGAAACTACTGCTTGATGAGAGGGAGAACAAATGCAGTGCGCTAACTCAAGATGGAGATGGACAAGACAGACACACAGATGAAAGGGAAAGCTGCTGAATTTGAATTCTTCAGAAACAAACCCATGGCCATATTTACAAGACCACTTTGAATTTAAGAGCAAGAAAGGCAACAGCTTTATTATGCAGTGTAAACTTTGTTTACCCACGACGACTGAATTGGCAGCTTACAAAAGCTCAACATAAAACCCGCGAGAGCACGTTGAGGTAAGTTAAATACTACTTTTTCACATAATTATTGTTCTGTTGCGTTATTATTTTTTAAATAATCAGTAGACAGAATGGCACAGTTTTTTCATAAATGCTCAAATGTCCCTGACCAATTTTGACTTACTTTTGCACTACTGTTTCAGTGTTTAACAAAAGGATGCTCTGCTGAGTCCACAGTTTATGCCATATTCAGTGGTTTTGATGTTTTATGGAATCATTTGCCATAAAATTACTTCCCTACATGTTTTATATGGTGTTTTTATTTACTTTATTGTATTTCATTTATTTGTTTTTATTGCACTTTAATTTGTAAAGTTCTTTCCTTAATTAAATTGAATTTATATCCCCATCTTTTTTCTTTTTTTTATTAACTACACTAGAATCCCCCACTCACCACTGTTGTTCAAAAATAAATAAAATTACTCAGAGTGAAATTTTAGAAGATTAATTTTTTACTTTTTGGTCAGTACTTGTACTTGAGTAAAATTTAATTGAAGTAACAGTACTTTTATTTGAGTAGCATATTTTATTACTCTATCCACCTCTGAAAATATACATGTAATACAAGGACCTTGTCCCAAAACTATATAAGTATATTATTCACCAAACTAAAATAAAGAATAAAACAAATGCTGCAGAAATCAAAGCACTAACTAATGAGCACACAAGTTCACACAACATACACGAAAGCCGAACCACCGCACACCAACGAAACCAGTCCCTGGATTGTTCCAAAGTAGCCTAAAATAACCAGTGAACGTAACAAAATGGACATGGAGAAACTAAAAGGTGAGCTGTAAACGAAACAAATGACTGCTGTGGTAATCGAAAGTGTGAAACAATAACAAAGCTAATGATAAACGGAAAAACGAAGATAACTAAGCTAAACTAAGAGTGCTTAACCCAAACCTGAGAGTGTGGGGGGAAAGGCAGAACAGGGGAGTGACACAGACCCGGAACCTCTCACGAAGAGATCGCGAAGATCTCGATCCACAAACTTAAATGAGGTTCACGAAGATCACGAACTAAACTGACGAGAGAGAGACAACAAGCTGAGAGTGCAAGTGGAGCTGACACGGGTCTTAAATAGTGCACCCCGTTAACCTGATCGGTAAACACGACGTCACCAATCTCACGCAAAACACATACGTAAAATACACAAGTACATAATAAATATAAATGATGAATAATTACAAAACACGGGGATTGTAACACTCCCACCCTTAAAAAAAAATCAAAGCTGTAGGGAAACAACAACATCAAACTTAGAGCTTTGATTACATTCATAAACACTCTGTTAAAGCATACATCAGCAAACTAATACAAGTCAAAGCCTAAGCAAAGACATTTTCAAGAGGAATCAACACATTTGTCAGAGGCTGATTCTGAATTTGCATCAGCAGGGCAAATGCCAAAGAGGTTTACTTCCGTTCCCCCGAAACTCTAACAGTGGTGTGGTATGCTCAAGACCAAGTGTCCGGATACACCACCGAATCGTCCAAGTAGATACTACAGGATTTATTTTTCCTGAATAAAACAAGTCCAACATGGTAAGAGCGGACAACTCAGATGCATAAAGTGCAGAATACAAGTGCTTGTGAGCACATAGTTAAACACAGAATGAGTTCCTAAATTCAGTTTCTGAAAATCCAATCGATGCAGCAAGTACTATGATGACGGTCTAAAATCTTTGAATTATAAAACTGTAAAAAACAATTCTGAAAGCCTGCCTCATGTTCCCTTCCCTACCAATTGTATACGGTAACAGTAAAATAAATAACTATGCTGCATCCTTTCTTTTGTTGTGATCTGGCAACAGCACCTCACCCACATCACAAGCAATGTTTTCTCTGGACAAGCAGCGAGGGAAATATCGGCTAGTAGGGGGAATCCAGCCAGGAATGCATCAGCTCCTGACCACATGCGTTCTGCATAGTTCAAAGAAGAGGTATTTGCGTTTGTGGATTTCATACATACGCTTTCTATTTTCAGGCTGCAAAACTTTAGAGTACTTTATATACTTTACAGTATAATCTTAGAGTCCCACAGAACAAGTCACAGGCAATACTATGCTCACTCAGTACTGTATTGATATGCAGTGTTGCAGTTTTCGGTAACACTATAGAAAACTCTTCCTTATGTGACAGAGCGGCGAAGCAGAACACTGTGTCAGTGTGACCCAAAAGCGAACATGTCAGTCAATGTTGTGCTCGAAATTGGATTAACCGAAAACTCCACCCCAGGAATTTCACCTGGAGAGTAAATGAGAATCTAGGCTCACAGGTCGTTCATTTAATGAAGAGAGAGGGACAAGGCATGCTGTCAATTTCCAACAATTTATTAAGAGTTCATTATTAAAACAATCCTTGAAATCCTCACAACAGGTAAGACTTTGTTCACTCAGCAGCAACGTAATACAGGTGGCTCTAGCCAACCGAAGAAAGAACAATACACACACCAATGCAACATAAAATTTTAACTGAGATGGAAAACAATATTGTCTTAAATCATGTACAAAGATGTCACGCTGGAAGAACTAAAGAGAAAGGAGAAAGAGAGTTGACATAGAGCCCGCGGTTTGGTGAGGATACCTTACGCCACCACACTCACAGTGTTGGTGCAGCTGTGGCTCAAGATGGGTTGAATTCAAACTTTAACACGCCGGGAAAACCACACACACACGGGGGCCCCAACTGATGGCTCCACTCGCCGTTTGCTAGGCGTCTAATAACTAAGCTAAAAATCCCTAACAGGTGAGTCCTCCGGCCAGAAAGTAAGGTCTGTACACCATTGTAAACCACCTGGGGCTGTGAAAATCTCACGGTAATGAAGCGACAAAAGCTCAAAACGAAGAGCGAATAGAAAATAGAATGGGGCTTCTTTTCGTTTTTTTTGGACTCAAAAGATTAAATAAAAACTCTTGTGCTCACATTTCTGATAATAATCCAGGTCTTCAGTCAGTGCTTGATTGCTAGACGCACTTTTAGAGCAAACTTGTTTTTTTTTTTTTTTTTTTTTTTATTAAATCTATTCTTATAAATCACAATTAACGCCACTAAAAGGCTCAACATGTCATGACCTCTTTAAATGTCACCAATCCCAGGGTAACTCTGAGGGGTTCATAGACGGTGGAGATGATGGCAGAATAAGCAACATAGAACTCCATGGCAGCAAGTGATGGTGCAGAGGGGCTGGCTAGACAGTTTTTTTTATGTCATCATCACTCAAGCGCTCAGGGGCTGCGCACACTACATTGCGCAGTGGGGTAACAGGTACTGCTAGCAAAGTACATAAGTGGCTTTAAATGGTCTTTCCCAACCGTACCTTGCTGAACTTCTCATATCCTGGCTAGGTGCCTCAGGTCTCCTGACCCAATTCTGCTCAAGGTGCCAGACAAAGCAGACTAATAGAGGAAATAGGAGTTTTCATTGGATGCCCTAACCCTAAACACTTTTAAAACCCACCTTAAGACTCACCTTTTTTCCTTGGCCTTTAATCAAGTTTGAGATTCTACCTGTTTTATTTTACTGCACTATTTCATTCCCCTTTTTCATGACAAGGAGGATTTTATCATTCTTGTATCCTAGTAAGAACAAGCATAAAATAAAGATAAACACTGCTGCTTCATCGTTTGCCCTAGTGATCCCTGGTTTCCAAGAGCTATGGTTCTTATATTCATAGTACAAAGGGGAAACTCTAATCTCTTTAGGGCCCTCTCTGCCCATGACGAGAAGAGTTTTTACCCAATCCTTGTCCCCTTTCTTTCATGAGCATGTTACGGTCCCTTCTGTCTTAGAGAGCAGTCAAGTTTTGGGTCTTGGTCACTGCAGTAGTGTGAGTCCCTGGATGAGGATGAGGTCTCCACTTTAATCCCTGTTGATGCTTCCAAGAAAAGATTGATTGACCTTGAAGCATGGAAGAAGGAAGATGCCATGGTTCTAGTATCAAGGTTCCTTATTCAGGCAGTCCACCCAGTCTTCTGCCTGATCTGTACTAGACTGAACAACTGACACTTCCTCCATCTTAGACCCAGTCATCTTCCTGGTCTGACATGCTTACTTGTCTGACCACACCTTGTCATCTTTAGCCTGTATGCCTCTTTATTGTAAACACTGGACTGGTCCTCTTGATCCACCTATGTCTTTTGACCTAATCCTGGATTGCCAGAGGTCGACTTTGCCTCAATTCTGGCCATTCTAGGATTCTGATGGTACTCTGAGAATTATTTCCTTAAGACACCACCTTTAGTTTATTTGTTTTTACTGCTTACAATGTTAAAGGCTCTTAGGTGTTCACTGGTTTAATAATTGTTTCCTCTTTTGAGAGCGGGACAGACTGGGATGTCTCTAGGTTCTCATGCTCACATTAGTTTAAGTTTCTTAATTTAAACGTTTTCAGTGTCAAAGGCTACTTTGTGTTTCCTATTTTATTTCTGAAATAAAGAAAATAATTAGTTAAACTGGTTATCCTGCATTTGTGGTAATTTGGGAGCATAGTTTACTATTTTGAAGTGCACGTTTTAACAGATTGACCAAAAGTAAGATTGAATCCCTTTTATATATTTTTGTAATATAATTTATATAAGTGCCCTTCTCTCGCTCTGGATCACCATGCTGTATTGCATTTGTTTGTTTTTATTAGGGTTTCTGCAACCGCTACGTGATAGTACAGCTACTAAAAAGTTGACTGGCATTTTGTTTTATTCAATTTTAAATGTAACCATTGGCTCCTAGAATCATGTCGTTAAAGTTTTAGGAATTCATTACACGCAGTTTGTTATAGTTTAGGTGTAGAATTATAAGACTATGTATATTTTCATATCATATAACATATACCATTGCATCACCATAAACTGAGATTCTTTTTTTAAAATAATAGCATCTGACAAATGTAGATATATTTCACTTAGATAAACTTGTCAGGGTAGCATGGTTATTTATATCAAAGAAGGAAACAAAATCCCGACGCTAGCATTACATGATGACAGATGCTATTTTCTCTAGCGTGATTTCATCGTTTTTGGAAATCCAATCTGCTCCGGTAGGATAACTTCACATGAGCATTATCATTATTATAAACATTGAAGTAAAATGGAGGACCTTGTAACGTCCCTTCAGCCTTTCCTTTCTTTGACCCACAGTTTGATTTGTTTTGAGGAGCTGAATCATATCTCCCAAAGTCACTACAGCTAAGATTAGCTCTGTCTGGTCTTTTTTCATCACTGGATGGTACGCAGACTCCCACTGTGGGGAGATCAGTATGGTTCCAGATTCTCTGGCTTGAAGGAGTAATCTACTGCAGACAGACTGGTAAATAAAGAAGTGAACAAAATAAACAGGAGGTAATGTGAGCAGTTCAACTGAGAAAAGGATGACGAGAACAATGTTATTCAATGGAGACAGCACACATCTGCTGGTTTTCCGCTTCCTGGCTGGATTTTTCGGAGCTATGAGCACAGTGTTTCTTCTGGGATCACTGAGCTCTGATTATTGGTTGATGGTGTTTGAATCTTGTTCTGATGGAGGTGTGGAGGTAAGACCATTTGACACACGTATGTTCTTACAGAAAGAAATGATAGCCATCATACCTGCATACACGGCACATTCTGTGAACGTTATTTCAAACTTCTGAACATTCAGTAAGATTGTGACAGGAAGCAAAATATATATTTTCATAATTCAATCATGAAAGGAACTCTTCTGCATGGATGTGCAAGAAGCAGTGTGTGGTGTGTGAGGACCAGGCTTTATTTCATTTGTTCAAATTGTTTTCTAATAATAGATAAATCATGCAGCACAAAGCCTTCAGTTAGGTTCATGACGACGGTTCGAGTTCCGGTAGGGGCAGCCTGTAAAGATAAAATCCCGATGCGCTGTCACCTGTTTTATTACGGTAGTGTTTCGTAACTCTTCCCCATAGAGGTCTGGAGATTTCTAGCATTTAAGCCTGTATTTCTGCTGCCGGAAATGCTGCCGATACCACAAAAAATCTGGCATCGGTATCGGCGAGTATTTGAGTCCACGTACCGATCCGATACCATTTTCATAAACATAACCCAGTTATGCCCGCTAGCTTTGCTTATCACTGCAAAGCGGAAATCAATTCTTCTTCTTCGCTGCTCAGAATGCAAACACAGGAAGTTGTGTCGTGTTGCCACAAACAACCACTGTTTAGGGCAGCGAAGAAGTACATACGTGTAAGAAGTATGTCCACTGTTTGGCAGTATTTTAGGTTTGATCAGCCAGCCAGTAAAACAGCGACATGCATTATATGTCAAGCTGCAATTTCAAGGGGTGGCACAAGTATTAGCAACTTTAACACAACAAACTTAATAAAGCATTTGAAGACGCGTCACCCCATAGAATACGATTTATACGATAGAATACTTTTATACAAAAGCTAGGGCAGAGAAGGACCAGCCGTGCCAGACGCAACAAACACTGGAAGCTTCATTCAAACAAAGAGAAAAGGTTTCACTAGACAGCCAACGAGCAATAAAGATAACCGAAAGGATTATCGAGTTTATTATACTGGATGACCAGCCACTGTCAGTGGTCGAAAATGTTTCTCTGCTTAATTGAACATTTGGAACCCCGGTACAGTTTGCCTGGGCTGAGACAGTCCGTGAACACATTTATGTAAACTAAAGGACGTGCGAACTATCAGCTTCACTACTGACATCTGGAGCTGCGATTCTGTCTTTATTGAGTTTGATAGAACACTGGATAAACACAGTGACACCATCATCTTTTACTCTTCAAAGTGCAGTGCTGCAGGCTAACGAGTTTCGCGGCTCGCACGCGTCCATAGCTGATTAGATTAGATGGTATGCTTGTGAAGTGAAATAATTCTAAATCCCGTGTTGATGTTATTTTGCGCGACAACGCAAGCAACATGAAAAAAGCCATGAAAAAACAGATTAGCTCCTCCACCTCGTCTGTAGCGGAAGTGATCCCCTCAGTTACAGTTCTAAAACAGCTACTTGCTCGGGAGAGCCAGGTATAATGAAAACCACCCTTCTTGAGGCCATCCAGTTTGGTTCTTTAGGTTGAGCTGTACCTCTGCAACCTTTTGCCATATGACACCAATTTTTTTGTGATTCATCAGTACCAAAGGCTGACCCCAAAATAGAAGTTATTAAGAGCGCCACCTAATGGTCAAAAATCATAAAATTTTAAATAGTGCTCAATTCGATTTTTTCGGTTTTATTTTACCATACCTTGAGTGGATTTCATGTCTTTGGTTTTCAATTTGATGGTACTTCTGCTCACATTTTGCCTTTTGGATGCATGGTCCCACATTACTGCTTGCAGTTATATATTTTATTGTTATTATTAGGGGCCAAGCAGTAAAGCTGCGAAGGCACCTATTGTGTTCGTTCAGTTTCTTCCTACTATTATTAGTATTTATTATTATTATTCCTTCTTCTTCTTCCACTTCCACTTTGAAGTCAATGGCAGCCATATGAACCCCTGAGGGAAAATTATGAAATTTGGCCCACTTACTGCCAAGCCTCTGACCTATAAGTTGACCAAATTTGAAGTCTCCAAACCAAACCTGCCTAGCGCCACCAATAGGCCAAATTAAACCCACTTTTACGCTAATAACGTTTTAACCGTAAGTCGTAGGGCTGAACAATATTGGAAAAAAATTACATTGCAATATTTTTTTCCAAACAATATATATTGCGATATTGAGAGCCATCAATCCAGGCTAAAGTCAATAATTACATCTTA
>SRMA01026709.1:151744-167661 GCA_007224835.1 Danionella cerebrum | reverse complement strand
ATATATATACTTGTAACTTTGTCCTGAAGATTTTAATGGGTTCAGATCTCTAAAAACAATTAAAGCTGCAAGCAGCAATCAAAGGGCTTCTCGGGGACCAGTTTGATGTGTATTTTAGTAATAAGCTTAGGTAGGAGAGTTTCTGTTTACAGTATTTATATTAAAATGTGTAACTTACCTTTTAAACAAAATATTTCTAGCTAAGCGCTATCGAATCGAAATTGTAATCATATAGAATTGAAACCATAAAAATAAGAATCAAATCGAATTGGTCACAATACTCAGCACCTATTATTCATACATTAAAAGCAAAATTGAACTTATCTCTTGCTAATTTCACATCACGTTTACCTCCTTTTGGTCAGAACTTTGCTTAGTTTTGCAAGTGGTTGGACACCAACAGTAAAAGGTTAAATTGAACTAAATTTAATTTCTACCGCGTTATATTTTTGATGACTGCGCTAACAAACGCACCAAATAATGGGAAAGCGGGTTTAGGTGATACCAAGTAATTGAAGTAGAGGGGGTTTACTGATTAAACATATGGCGATTTTACTAGCAATTAAAATGATCAAAGAATCTGATTGGCTATTCATGCAAGATTCATGCAATGTTTCTTTTTTTTATTTTTTTTTTTGAAGGGGGCTGTTTTGGCTTGATCTGATTGTAGCCCCCCCCCCCACCCCAGCCCATTGGAAATCATGCATGCAATACTATTTCTATCTGCAATATGTATCTAAACACAAAACAAAATTCTTGAGACGTTCTTTTATTAGTTTGAACCTCGGAATATGATTGTGTTTGTCTTTATTTCCATGCAGTCCATTGCTGAGTTTGACCTCAAAGCCATCCGCTATGATGTCAAGTCTCCACTTTGCCATGAGCTGAGTTTGGCAACACCTCCACATGACCGCATCTCCTTTAACTTCCGCTCTGAGCAGGAAGCGCAGGAGTGGGCAACTGTAGTGATGTCATCGCTCCGTGAAGCGCATAGAGGTTTGCATTTCCTCATATTTTTTTCAAGGATCTTTCGCACGTTACTCAACTCTTCTGTTCAGTGCCACTTTTTCACCATCCCGATGTGTACTGACACGGCTTGACTGCTTTTGAGGACTTTTCCATCCAATTCTTTATCTTTTAGCAGTACATATTATGTTTTAATCAATGTCTCTTGATGTTTGCAGTGGCAATATGTTCCCGTACTGAAGAAAGACTGTTACCCCCTCAGCCTCTGGCTTCACAGAGCCATGCCCCCATGCCCTGCACAGGTATCCTTTTGTGCTCTGGTTTAATATTTCGATTCATAATCTGCTTGTTTCGTTGGCAAACAATCAACAGAGCAGTGATTGTCCATTGTGCTGGTGCAAAAATCCCCATTCGCCATGCACCCTCTTTTTTTTCCTCTTTCCCTCTTACCCTGCGTTTCTCTCAGTTTTCTAAATGCTGTTGTTGCGCATGATTTCCTTTTTTCAGAGGAGGTCTGTGCAGAGCTGGTTAGTGCAATAGAAGCAGGTGATGTTCGTGGGGCGTCCGTCTGCGCTTCATCTTTAGCCAAACAGAGAGCATCTCTGAGCATTCAGCCTTCTAGACGGAATTACACAGATGGAGAAATTAGGTAAAACATTCATCCAATACAATAAAGTCCTAGTGTGAAGCTACAAGTGATAGATGTTCCTCTGGGTTTAAAAAAAAGTCTTAACTAGCTGCTGAAACAATCCAGATCGCAATAGTGATGACCCAGCCATGCTTTTCTACTCTCCTCAACATCTTAGCATAAAAATAAGCTGAAAATTATTATAATTTGAAGTGGAATTTGACTTGGAATCTGAAAAGTGATGTTTTGTGATCGCTGTACTCGATCGAAAACCATGGGCTCCAACACGGGCCCACACATCTTACCGAACGAGTGGTGCCAACAAGGAGTTTCGGATGGCCATATTGGATCAGTTTGTCGCAAGATTAATTACCAATGAAAACTGGCTCTTTTGGGATGTAAAATAGCCACTCGGCGGCGCTCATCCTACATTTTCATAGCGACACAGGAAACGAGAAAAAAATAGCATGTTATAATAATATTTGAGCCCTCTGCACTAGCACTGCACTGTTAGTAACGTTCTAAATGCAACATTAATCGTATAAAACGACTTTGAATACACTATTTAACCCCGTTCCTTCCACAGTCATGCTTTGCCACACCCCTTTTGGGACTTGTAGTTCGGGAATCATGGGTAATGCAGTGAGCAATGGCTGCCAGTCACAAGTCAAATGAGAATTAAGAGTTTTCGAAGAGTCCTGTGTAAGTTTCATCTTTCACAAACAAATGAATCCACCGTGAATGTGTTGAAATATTTCAGTGCCTGTGTATGCTAACGAGCTCTCGTGCTGTTTGCGTGAGATAAAGTTATAGAACAAAGTTTGGATCTATTTCGTGCAAATGTTGTTAGGGTGGGACATTGTGAATGTGTTTGTTTTTTCTAATGGTGTTTCGTTGACATTATAAACCGATTTCAGGTGTTTTGTGCAATGCTGGGTTGGTTAGCATAACCGCTAATAATGCTGCGTCACCATTCATAAGACAAAAATGGCCATCGCAATGTTTCACTATGGACATCATTGATGCTCAAATTGCTTGAAATCACCCAACCCTGATGCGTATTACATTATAATCGACAGAAAACACACTTTCTCTGCATTGTTCTTCAACGGTGGTCTGCTCTTCTCACTTCCGTGTCAGGCAGAGCTCCAAAATCTGCATAGAGGTGAGCTGTTCTAGCGATTAATCTGATTGGTCAGTGGGCCGAGGGCGTTGCAAGGAACATCGGGCCGTTTTCAGCTGACAAAAAAGGAATACAGGATTACACAAACATGCGTAGAAGATTCTGAATAAAACAGGGAACGGCACTAAGATGCTGGGAATGTCAGAAAAGTTGATTATATTGATATTTTGATATTTTTTTTCTCTTTCTTATTCCCCCCAAACATTCTAATCCGTGTTGGTTTAATCTTTCAGCCTAGCTGTGGTTGTGGAGGATGCATCCTCTTCCTGTTGTGTCACAGTGAAAGTCTTCCCTCACTCTTCAGTTAGTGCTCTCAAACAGCAGGTGGGTGTACTTCAGTAAGGGAACACTGTAATAGCATTTTATTTAACATTTTACAGATATGGGTTTTCAATTTCAAATGCTTATTACATTAAACATATTTGTCTAATATGCTTCATAATTGTGTTATAAGTTGTCATGTATAAATTAGAAATAAAATCACAAATATGGACCAGGCGACACATCGCCCTTCACTGCCATGACGCTGGATCTGTCCAAATTGTTTAGATTGGGCTTCTTTCTCCCATTGGTTTCAATGGGAAATGTAGCTTTTGAAAAATGTGACTACATCTCAGAAAAAATCTAATTTTTCTTAAAGTAATAGCAAATCATTCCTTAATGTTACATGAATCTGACCCAGGTAGCTCAGTGTGTTGCGGTAATAATAAAAAAAGTTGCCTGTGACCCCATTCACACTTAAATGGTAATTTTAATATTACATGTTTTTTGCCTTTTGTTTGACAATTGTTTAAAAATTTGCAAATTTCAACATCAATAACGGCATGAAGTCTCTTGAGGTAGTTGTTTTTGAGGTTCTTTAGCTTCTCTGTTGGTAGAGCAGCACATTTTTCTTTGCAAAAAGCCTCCAAATCTTGCATAAACTGCACATTTGAGTTCTCCCCAGAGTGGTTCAATGATTTTGGGGCCAGTAGACTTCACTTTGTTCTGGTGGAACCAATGGCAAATGGATCATTGTTGTGTTGGAATGTCCAGTAACGTCCCATGCGTCTTATCAGTTTTAACCATGTTTCCTGTGCCCTTGGAGCTCACACATCCCAAAAACATCAGTGACCCTTCTCCGTGTTTCACTGTGAGGATGGTGTTCTGTTCATCTTTTGACTTTTTCTCTCCTGTCCAATTTTAGTGTTTGTGGCCAAAAATTTTACATTTTGGTTTCATTACGCCAAATAACTTTGGAGCTTGGAGTTTCTTCTAGAAACTCGACCATAAAATTAATTTTTCTTCAAGTGTCTCTTCAAAACACCCACGCCACATTTTATTTCTGAGAGCCCTGTATTTCAGCTGGAGGCATTTATGGGTTTTACTTTGAATCCCGAACAATTTCTCTGGCAGTTGTAGCAGAAATGTTTGTTGGTTTCACTAGAATCGCCCACTTTCCACTTCTTAATCTCAGTTTGAACACTGCTGATTGGCATTCCCAGTTGCTTGGATATTTATATGCCTTTCTTGTTACCTTTTCCCAAAGATCCATTTGATTTTTTTTATTCTATCCTGTAGAGAACATTGAGCACAAATAGACAGGTTGTTGGTGTAAAATCATCAGGGCCCCTTTTTTCAGAAGGTTCGATCCGGATTTAGAAATCCTTTATTTTGCTATCCGTGATCATATAATCCATAATTACGTAATTGCATTTGAGCCAGTTTTTCAAAGCAACATCGGATTGGATCAGTTTGATCCGGATAGGAACACCAAATCTGGAAAACCCATGCCCAAACAGGATAGGAAATCACTATGTAGAACAATGTAAGGACCATAACGAGCAACAAGTAGAATGGCCCGTGTGGGGTCAAAATAAGTGAATTTTTAGTTGAAATTAAAATGAAAAATGAAGTAATAAAAGAAAAAATGGAATAACCCTACACCATCCTCTTCCAGCCGTCCACTCATCTGAGACTTACAACACAGACAACTGTACACTGGGGGTACACCAAGTTTAATGCAATAAGGTTCAACAAGGGACACAATAGTTAGACACTCTTTCTGTTTCTAAAAACCAGAAATATTTTCGATTGTGATGAATATATATATATATATGTGTGTCAATTATTGACACAATAAATGTTTTGTTTTTGGTCAACTTTGACAGCTGTTAAGGGGATTATTTTACGAGGCCAAACACTTTTAACTTTGCTGTAGGCCTATCCTGAAAGGCTAAATATGTTAAAACCTACAGAATCACTGAAACCTTACGTATAAACAAATAAAATACATAAATAGAATATCTTGTGAGACACTGCAAATTACATTTTAAGCATGAAATCCCAGCCGAAACCTCCATTCTGATGGGATCAGTGTAATCCAGATTTTTTTGGATCGAAGGGATCTAAATGCTACAAAAAAAGTTTTGAACAAACAAAGATTATGTAAAACGTGTTAAAACCCATATTCAAGATATGGGTTAAAGGGTAAACCTGTTAACCTTTGATCGGGTTTCTGTCATCATTTTGATTTAAATGGCTTCTCCCAACCACTAACGATGAGTGGGGAAAATGCTTTTGTGTTATCGTTCATATTTTCTAAGAAACCTAAGGAAAGTTTTACTCAGAAAACCGTGTGTGTTAGTGCCTTATTTACACACTGTGTTTTTCTCTCCAGGTCTTCACAGACTATGGTTTCCATCCACGTGTTCAGCGATGGGTCATCGGCCAATCTTTGTGCTCTGACCATCGATCTCTAGCTTCCTATGGAGTTCAGCGTGATGGGGACACTGCATTCCTTTATCTAATTTCTGCCCGTCAGGCTCGACTAAATCGAGGGGTGTATCAACAAGATCAAGAGAGTGCTCTCATCATTCGGCCAAAGTCTAATCCCCATCAGGAAGCCATCACCAATGGGCCAGCGCCAGTCAATACAGTCTCGAGACCATACAGCACCCTGCCCACGAGGCTTCACAACAGCCATAATACTCTGAGTATGTATGAAACGATTGTAGTACCGAGCGTGATTGCCAAACCGGATTCAGTTATCGGTTTAACCTCTTAAGCCCGAGAGTCCCCGGTACCGGGGACTTGCCCCCTTGTGCGTTACATTTTCGCTCATAGCTCACTAACCCTGAGAGTAAACCACACATATTAAATACTGTTGTGCTCAGCGGAAACTCCTCTAAAAACGTATCTAATTCAATTTCATATCCGTGAACCACAGCTATAACGCCATGCAAATAAACAACAACATATCCAGAATATAATTCATGACCAAGTTTTTGTTTATGTGCGATATGTATCCACAATATAAACGCAAACACCAAAACCATGGCATCAAATGAAAGCTAACAACCAGCAGAATCCAGCGATATGCAACTCATTTACATGGCGCAAATTATTACAGAGCAGGGAGCAAAAGTTCCCCGAAAAAAACGCCAGCAAAAACCAAGCAAGCATGTAAATATTGTCCCACCTTTGCCGTTTTTTCAACAAAAAGTTATTTCCATAGAGATAAAAGTCACTTGTTGTTATGTCCAGTCGATAGCTTCGCGTAAACTCCATTTTGGCTCTTTTCTGTAGCTCTGTGCTCGCAATAACATGAACAAATATGGAAACACTCCCCGTGCGTAAGAGCCGGTCTCTCCACGCAGCGCATCCTGTGATTTGTCGCGGATCCTGTCAGTCTCAAAATGGCGGCTATCATTGGCTTCTTCAGATTCAAACCTTTTCAAAGATGTATAGAGCTCCCAGATTTGACAGATGGTAGGTGGGTAGGGACACACAGAAGCTCGAACGTAGGGAGTACTGTGAATGAAACGTTACGCAAAAGAGCGCGCAGAAGGCGTAAATGGGCTTCCACACCCCTTTTACAGCGTTTTTTTATACAGGAGTTTTTTTTGCTGAAATCATGTCCCGTAAGCACGAAAAGAAGACAATTAATGTAGCGGAAGCTTTGGACAAGATTTTTGCTATATTTCAATTATTGTGCCAAATTGTGCCAAACTGTGCCAACATGGATTACGCCTGAACTTTGTTCAATCAAAACCTGTACAGAATATTAGTTTCTTGTAGTACGGACACCAAACTTGCTACAGATGTCCTTGACATGTAGTGGTTACAATTGATTGTGTTTATTTGCTTCGTTACAAGTAAAATAAGGAGATATTAGAGGAAACAAGTAGGTTTTTTTTAGGTTAATTTTTTGGCCATTCCAACATCAATTACTCTTACCCAGTGTTCTTGACTGTCAAATTAACTCATCCACACCACTCCCCAAGAACCTATCTTCATTTTTAGACCTTGTAAAAGCTGAGAAATGCCTTAAAAAGTAAAAGTATAGGATTTTCGGAAATTAGGCCTCAGGGCTTAAGAGGTTAAACTAGGGTTGTGCAAATAGTTTTTATTGTCGTGCCTTCAAACCTCGATATTTGTTGTGTTCTGAATGTTCTGGTGCTGCACCGCCGCAGTTAAAGAAAAGTTTGCGATGGTTGTCGATTAAGAGAATTAACTGAATTGCACAGTCTTACTTTACACATAATGCTTTTTAAAGCTATAATCTCAAAAATTTTGCAGAATAATTCTATGAGATTGAGCTCATCCTGCATTGTTATTAACTTGATTATTGTGGCTGACTCCCAGGTAACAGTGCTGGAGGAACGGAGAGGTTGGGTTTGGGAGATATTCGGGACCTGATCAACTTGGATCTGCCACACTTAAATGAAGCCTTGGCTCCCTGTAGAACAAATGCACAGGTGCGTGCTGTTTATAAACGATAGAAATACATAAAATACATTTTCTCAAAAAAGAAAAAAAAAGAAAAGTAAAGCTGCAAGCAGCAATCAAAGGGACCGAGCACCTATGGCGCACCAACACAAGAACTGTTCAAATTAAAATATACACTTTTTAAATAAATAAATCAGGCAAATTAAAAATAAAAACCAGAAAATTAGTTACCATGACCACCAGGTGGCGCTATAATAGACTTTTATGAATACAACTTCTCTTTTATTGTTTTGGACCCTATTAGGATTCTAAGCAGTGCTCTTAACCCCGGGTAAAGACATGTTTCACACCTTAGCACCTTAGTGGTGCAGGGCTCTAGACTAACTTTTTGCACTGGTTGCACTGGTGCGCCTAAATTTTTTTCTTAGGTGCACCAGCACAAAAGTTAGGTGCACCCAAATTTTCAACTGCATCACATTTAACACCCCATTTTCACAAGTTCACTTTTTTAGTTATCTATTCATTTATTTTTTTTAAATCACTGTCCATATAGACAATATTGACTTGTAAATGATTAACTAACAACCTGGTCAATATAAAGTTCTTTATTTTAAGCACAATTCCACAAGAAAGGTAACTAAAACTTACTGAAAAGGTGTTTAAAGTGCTTTACTGAGCTGAAATTTTAACTTTAAACTGATTTTGGTCCCTAAGAGCAGCAAATACAAATAAAAACGATAATACCATTTACTACCCAGATCAAGAGTTTATAATGCAGCCTATTTATTTACTTCTTTTGCAATATTGTAGGCAACGTTAAACTTAATTCTCATCTCGGCCTCGTCTGATCTGTTTGCAGCTGCCTGCCGCTGTAAAGGTACGTTCACATCGAACGCGGTTCGCGCGGTAAGCGCGGAGGGTTTCCATGTTAAGTCAATGCAAAGGCTTCAGCGGCGCGGTAAACGCGAATTGAGCGGCGCGCTTGCCGCGATAGGCGCGTATTGAGCCGCATGAATGGGTGA
Source organism: Danionella cerebrum (assembly GCA_007224835.1). Taxonomy (NCBI): domain Eukaryota; kingdom Metazoa; phylum Chordata; class Actinopteri; order Cypriniformes; family Danionidae; genus Danionella; species Danionella cerebrum. Next base: position 159,152 of record SRMA01026709.1, on the reverse strand, counting down.
TACGCGTGTTGTGAGCCGCGCGCAGGAGGCGGACCGGCCGTAGACGGAGTTTCGTTTTTTTTACCCCTCGAACGACGGGTCGCACCGGTGCAACCTCTGATTTTTTTTAGTCGCACCATTGAGAAATTAGGTCGCATATGCGACCAAATTGGTCGCACTCTAGAGCCCTGCCTTAGTGGTGTTAGCAACCACTGCTTTGGAGTAGAGTTAGCACCATAATTTTGCCATTAACCCTGCTTTGTGGTGCTGAGTTTGTTCAGTGTGAAACGGCGCGATGTTTGCTTGTTGCTGCTAAATGCTCTGCAGTCACAATATGGTTGTTCAAAGTGTTTATTAAATACATAAAAGTAGTTTGTGTCATTCAAAAAGGCAGAATCCAGTCACGGTCAGTTAATGTGCCGTTTACGAAGAAACGCCAATAGTGATGAGTTCTGGGAGCGACCCATAATTTCAGTGAGGAGGATGCGACTGTTCAGAAAAATGTACACATACTTAGCTTGTTTGTTTTTTTTTCTTGATCCTTTGTTTTTGTGCGTCTTGTGAGTCCACGAGATATGACCAACACAGCAATATTGCCAAGTGTTGCCTGCTCTACGTCCAATCAGTTGCAGTGACACCCCAAATACGCAAATAAGAATGCTAACCCAGGGTTAGGAATGTGCAATGATTACCCAGGATTAACTGTTTACCCCAGAATTGTTACGGATAACCCAGGATTCCGTTTACCCCACGGTTAACAATTTCAAATGTGAAAGTCCTATTATTGTCACACTAAAGCAAATTTTGTAAAAGAAGTAAATTTATAATCTTAATGTCTTTGTTTCCTGTGGCCACCTGGTGGCGCTCTTACTGATGCTGTAGATTGTTTTGTGGATGAGCTCAGACAAGATTGATCAGAATTTATATCGGAGTTATAGCAACTTCCTGTTCACTTTTTTGATGCACAAAAAAGTACTTTTAATATCCCATATGCCTTAAGGTAAGACTGAGGGAGTTTGTAGAGGAACAGATGAAATCTTTTGGAGTTTATTAAAGCATGACACGCAAAGTACCATTTTAGACCTTTTTGCAAAATAGTTGAGTTTGGAAAAGCAATTCATATTACTTATATTTAAGTATTGGGATCCTACACGTGTGTGCCGAATTCAATTTGCCTATGACCAACTTTTTGAGCACATTAAGCTGAATGCATTTGGTGATGCCTTAAGGCCATTTTGCAACAGTCCCTTTTTGAACCTAAATCAGACGTAAACTTTCACCTGTTCAGTGATGTTTCAAAACGCTTAGACCATCAAAAGTGCACCAAAAGCCACAAACCAATAATTCTCTGAGGAATTACAGAAGGGTTCTCTGCACCTTTGGTGCTCGAGCCCCAACAAAGAGCAGGCATTTAATTTGAAATTCTTTAAAAACACTTAAAAAACTTGACTGAATTCATGCTAGTCTGTGGTTAGAGTATGATGCTAATTTGGATACATGTCTTTTTCTGTGACTAGCTGGGATGGGCCTGCCCTACCTGTACATTTATTAATAAACCAACACGTCCCGGCTGTGAAATGTGCAGCGCTGACAGACCAGAAGGCTACACGGTTCCTGGCAACTACAGACCAGATGCTTTGGAGCTGCGACGCATTCAGCAGGAAAAAGAAGCAGTGAGGCAGTACCATCAGGTGAGGCTCACAAATTGGATGAGGTTGCGAATGAATGCAGGCATCTTACATTGCAAGTCCATCACCTTCTTTGTTTTATAATGCTTGTTTAAATAAGGCTTCTCATGCGCCCTTTCCATTTCACATCTATATTCCGAGGGAGTTCAAGATTTGGCTGTTAATAGTAGTATTTATTCTTTTATGCAAAGTATTATAAAAGCACATTAATGAGAAATTGGTGGTTTGCAAAGCTCTGGTGGTGTGTTGAGCAGATGATTGTGTTGATTGGTTTGTTGTTGTGAAGCAAATGCACATATGTAAGATATAAAACAGGAAAATACGACCATTTGAGCTTTTCCATTCATGGTCTGAATCCCAATCGGTGAGAATTTTGAGCAAATAAACAAACTTGGCCATAACCACAAATGTGTAAAGGATTTTAGGCAAGACACTATTCATTCGGAAAATACATACATCATTTTTTTCCTCTTTCTCGGACACTAAAGAAGTATATTGTGAAACGAAGTTTAATTCTTGTTGCATTTTCGTATAATTCACCTATTATTAGGCTCCGCCTTCTTGGTACCATTTGCCAGAGAACCTTTCATTGAATTGGGAGTAGCGAAACGTTTTATCAAGGTCTTTAGAAATGGGCTCTAAATATAATCACTGGTCACATTATTAGGTACACCTGTCCCATTAATGTAAATTTCTAATCAGTCAATCACATAGCAGCATGAATTTAGGCATGTAGACATGGTGAAGACAACATGCTGCAGCTCAAACCGAGCATTCGAACGGGGAAGAAAGGTGACTTAGGTGGCTTTGAACGTTGGCTAATCTGACGAATCTCGATTTCTGCTGCAACATTTGGATGGTAGGGTCAAAATTTTGTGTTAACATGAAAGCATGGACCCATCCTACATTGTATCAATGGTTCTGCCTTGTGGTGGTGGTGTAATAGTGTGGGGGATATTTCAAGTAGTCATCACTACTTCAAGTAGCCATCAAGTCTTCTGGTGACTCCTTTCAGCAGGATAACGCACCATAAAAAGTGAATCATCTGTGACTGGTTACTCAGTTGGCCTCCACGGTCACCAGTACTCAATCCAGTAGACCACTTTTGGGATGTGGTGGACCAGGACAGTCGCATCATGGAAGTGCAGTCGACAAATCTGCATTTAAGCTTAGTTTGGATTGAGTACACAGTGATTGCGGCGTGACCGGAAAAAGCTCATAGCACGTTGTCCATTATCGAATAGCCCAACTAACACACAATGAAAATACGACGTTAGAACAAACGTTGACCTGGATGATACTTTGTGTGGAAGCAGACTAAAATAAACTTAGTTCCATCACAGTTTTCCCCTGTCTCACTGTCTTAAGTTCTGTGCACTACTCAGATGTGGAGGCGGCACCGAGTGTTGAGTCAATTTAAGCGAGCTAGTGCTTATCAAGTTCATATTGTTGTTTTTAATTTGTTGTTTTTACTTTACAAGAAGTCATCTAGATGTGACAAAGCCAGTTTTTAATAGCTAGGTTGGAAGCCCATCACAATCCAATGATATTTAAGAATAAGCATTCATGAAATTGTGTCTTTTGTTTTGATTGCTCTGTTATATTACAGCTCTACTAAAGTAGCCATCCGCAACCCTGACCTTTAGAAACCATCCTTCATTGCAAATCCATATTTATCACCTTTAATTACACCTGAGCTCTGATTGACTCCTCAGTCTGAATCTCTTCTCTTTTGTCTCTATTTCTTTTTAAGGAGAAAGGGAGAAGAGACGATCTGAGGGCCAACAACTCACTACTGCAAAACCTCGACCAGGACTACTGACACACACACACACTGTACACTGAAAACTCAAACAAGAAAGAATAGCACCTAAAGCAGCCGGAATGCTGCACAACCTGTATATGTAAAGACCTAGAATGTTCACCGTTTATGAAATTCGTTGAGGTCAACCACAACTATTCCGATGCCTCTTTTCCACATACAAAAGAAGACATGTTCTGCAGCTGAACCATTTTTTTTTGTCATGTGATGGAATGCAACAATACAATTAACTCTTTTGCTTTGAGATGTGATCCCCCTCCTTGATCTTTATTTTATTTTTAAACTATTCAGGTACTGATTTTATTGGCTTTTTAAGAGTTGGAGGATGTTGTAGATCTCTGTAATTATGTACGGTGTATGAAGTGAACTGTAATGTACAGACTTTGCTTGAATGTACCAAACGGGCAACTTAAGTATATCCTATACGTTCTGATTAACAGTAATAAACAACATAAATACAGTTTAATTGGTGGATTCGCCTATTTCATGCTGCTGAAGGCTCTGGTGGGAAGACAACTTGAAGTAGAGGTTGTGATTGAACAATTGTTAGAAATAAACTGAAGCAAGGTTTTAAGAAGATTTAACAGAAACACTGTCTTTATTTAACTTAAACATGCAGACGTGCCTATGCTAAACACACGTGGCACTGCATGAGAGACAGAAAGAAGAGAGGTGGAAAGGTAAGGGGGGGGGAGAGATAAGAAAAACTAAACACAAGCTTCACAAACACAAAAGGTTAATCTGAAACACAGCGTTTATTTAACTTAAACATGCAGACATGACTAAGCTAAAAATGACATACGGCCCTCCATAAGAGAAAGAAAGAATGGAGGGGCAAATTGATAGAAAATCTGTAAACAAAAATCTGGGAGCAAAAGAGGCCAGACTCCACGGAGTTGCTCTTTTAAGGGCTTGACATTTCCGGATTGTGATCAACCAAATACAGGATTATGGATTTATTTTCTATCACAAGATAAACAACCTTGGCGTTGATAACCAAACCTGCCAAGATTTTTAATCCTTTAAATGAAAAGTTTGGCTGAAATTGAATCCCACAGCTGTTTTGGAGGCTACAACACCAGTGTAGAAATTAAGGTTAACTAGTTTGTGCTCAACTTTTGTTTCTCAAAGTGCCCTTTAAAAGTATTTTATTAGCAAAATGGAATGGTTGCCAGGGTAGAATTATTGTTTGCCATGGAGGAGTCAGTGACCTCATACAAAGTTCTCCATGCCAATAAGAGTAATATAAACCAACCCCCGTGTCTCTATTATTTTTCTTACCTGAGATAGAGATATGCCAAAAATAGTTGCTATGGTAAAGTCAGGTTGCTATGGAGGGGTCAGTAACATAATATAATGTTCCATTTGTCACTATAGGTTGTATAACACAACCCCCATGTCTTTATCATTTATCAAAGCTGATATTGAGTTCAGAAAAACTGGTTGCTAGGGTAAACAGTTTGGTTGCTAGGGAGCCATCAGTGTTTTTTTTATTTGTTACTGTGATTAATATGAACAAACCACAATTCTCTACGAGTTTTCTTCTTGGATACATTTTAGTTGGCGTTTCTTATTTATTTTCAATGGCCATTTCAAGTCAAGAGTCAATATTTCACCCTTTCTAGAGCCAGGGGTTCAAATACTTTTGCACACTGACTGGTATGTTCTTGCACAGACGGTTAACCTCCACAAGTGTGGTCTGTTTGAAGTTTAGGCGAGGTTCTCAGTTTGAGTTTGACACTATGCTAAGTAAATGGAGATATTTTGCTAAAGATGAATAAAAATATATTGGCTGTAGATTCCTATGTATCTACCAATTTTCCATGAGTCTCCACGTAGAGATTCTCTGAAAACTAACCATTTTCGCATTTCACAAGAACTGCACCACAACCAACATTGTTTTGAAGCCAAATTATATAACATTTACATTTTCTTCTAATAAAGAAAAAAGACTGTATTTTTCATGTATTGCTTGTCAAACTTGTGTAGAACTCTTGGAAAAAAACTCAGAATGTGGATTGCATTTATCCTTCAAGAATAAAGAAGTGAACTCTTGACTTACTACTGAACTATTATATATGTCCGTCTATAACTATACTTCTCACGTCTATGTTTACACACTTTTAGCTTAATCTCTAAAAGTGTAATAGCTGTGCTAATTTTAGAATGCTAGCTGGCTAATAAAAATGTGATGAGGATCATCAGTGAGCTTTTATGTTGGTGTGACGAAAGGAATTCTTGGAAATTGAAGAGATTGCTATGACCTTTTCTATTGGGCAACTTTGCAAAGCTGTAACTCAAACTGACAACCTCATAGAGGTTGACTCACTGACTCACCACACTCATAGAGGTTATCAGTCTGTACAAGAACATACCAACCACTGTGTTCAAAAGTATTTGAACCCTAGGTTACAATTGACTCATATTGGTTATTAAGAGTCAATGGGAAAGGGCATATGTTCATGATGAAACATCATAAAGAAATGGAGGTAACAACTTGTTTTTGTAATCATAGTAACAACTTGACCATTTTATGACCTCTCCCTAGCAACCAAACTATTTATTTAGCAACCAATATCTTAGAATCTCAGCTTTGGAAAATAATTAAAACATAGAGGTTGGTTTATATAACTTGGAGACAAAAAGGGAACATTATATTATGTCTCTGACCCCTCCATAGCAACCACGCTGTTTATCATAGCAACCAAATTGCCATATCCCCATCTCAGCTTGGGAAAGTTGTAGAGGCATGGCGGTTGGTTCATTTGACTCAAATTGACATGAGCAACATCATATTATGTCACTGACCCCTCCATAGCAACCAGACTGTTCACCTTAGCTACCAATTTGGCATATATCCACCTCCGCTTGTAAAATTCATTAAAACATGATTCAAACATGGCATTTTTATTACTATTATTATTACTATTAATTAAGTTGTATTATATTATTTGCCTTTTTATTAAAAAAAAAAGTTAATTTATTTAATTGATTGTATTTTAATGTATTTCTGACAGACTTTTTCGGATTTAAAAAATTACAATTAATATAAGTGTCTTTTGGTTAAAAAGAAGAAGAAGAAAAAAATCCAGGCCACAAAGAAGCTTAGATCCCAGCATAGTTCATTTTATTATTTGAGTTCTATGACGCCCCAGAGATAAAAAAAATAAACAATATCAATAAGAAAGAAACAAAGAGGAGAACATACTTTAAAAGTGATTTGCAGCAAATAAGAAAAGCTAATAATTTCATCAAATAATGTGAAAGATGTCTGTTGTGAAAAAAGTTATCCTAAATTAAGAAGAAAAGAAGAAACCTAAATTAAGTCTATTACAACAATGATTTTTTTAAAGATTTTATACCAAGGCCAAAGATTTTTGGAACTCATCTTGTAGCTGATGGTTTGAGCCAAATTTGGTTTTCTCACTTTTGATTTCTCTCTCTATGTGTGTAGGCCAGAGAAACAGAGCGCAGGGAGAACTTTGCTCGTCTAGTGCAGATGGATGGGCAAGATCTGGTCCCCAACCCCGAGAGAGTGGAGTGCAGAATCTGTTACGTAGAGCTTGACCCGGGAGAGGGGGTGCTGCTACGAGAGTGTCTGCACTGCTTCTGCAAGTGAGGAAGGACGAAACACTATTCTGTTTACACTCACTAGCCACTTTATTAGGCACACCTGTCCAACTGCTATGCCAAATTCTACTCAGCCAATCACACGGCAGCATGTCAAAGCAACAATCTTCTCAGACTTGTGTCTTGAACATGAGTTCTCTGTACTCAAATGGTCTCCACAGTCACCAGATCTCAATCCTTTTGGGATGCGGTGAAACGGGAGATTTGCGAAATGGATCTTGGACAAATCCAAGAAGTCCTCGCTCCAGCCGTCAACACGACTACATAACAAACGTTCAATGCATGCGCG
>SRMA01026709.1:116179-148714 GCA_007224835.1 Danionella cerebrum | reverse complement strand
ACTGGCTATGCGGCACATCAGGCTCAAACATCGCAAATAAACTGTTAGCTGTGCCCATTTCACATCTTGAAATGTATTTTAGCGTGAGAATTCGTGTTTGTAGCGTGAGAAATCACTCAAATGCGAGAGTCTTACGGCAGCTGAGCTCTGTACTTTCGCTCGTGAGTATGGATGCGGAAGCCAAAGGCATTGTGGGAAATGTAGTTTTTTCCCCCGTTTTCGTTACGACCGCGCTATGGCAGAGATGGGCGATGACGTCAGCGCGCAGCGCCGGCTGTACAAATATGGCCACGGCTTCGGCCTAGCACCGGAGCTCTTACGCCTCTCATACGGCCGTGACCGGACTTCGCGGCGCTCTGCATGCGGTCGATAAGACGCACCAACTTTTCCCCCTCAGTTTTGGGGAAGAAAAAGTGCGTCTTATGAGCCGAAAAATACGGTAATTGGAGATATCTCAAATTCACTTTCTTACTAGGGCAACTAGAATTGAAGATTTCTCTAAATGTCTTTACGCCCAGTCATAATATATTTATTACTAGTCGGAGTACATTTATTCCTATCTTTAAATGCATTTGCGGAGAGTCAGGTCAGATGTTTAAATCTTAAAACGGCTTGCCATATTGACAATTTTCAGGGATGCCCAAACTGTAAGTCCAGAGTATTTACTTTTTGGGCATCCAGAGTATTTACCAATTTCATCTCCCAATGTAAGTCGCTTTGGATAAAATACATAAATGTAAATGTAAATGAGTAACCAAGTGTTGATTCAGTGTGTGTTGCGTATGTCTCTCAGCTGGTGTGTGCAGAGGATTACGAGCGCTGGCTGCAGAGGGGTCTCTCTGTGGCAGAGTCCCGTTGTGAGGGCAGCTATCATTGTGCTACTACAGACTGTCCCGGGTGGTGTGTTTATGAAGATACCGTCAACACTTTCAACTGCCCTGTGTGCAAGAAACATAACTGCCTGCTCTGCAAGGTGATGCAAAGATTTCTCATCAAGACATGTCCGACTCAAGTAGCTCTTTTTTTATTCATGAAAACAGTGAATGGTTCTGCTGTTTCCGCACGATGTAGGCTATTCATGAAAGGATGAACTGTAAGCAGTACCAGGATGATTTGGCGGCTCGAGCCATTAATGACTCTGCAGCTCGGCGAACCAGAGACCTGCTAAAGGTTAAACCCCTCTTGCTTTAAGAACTTTAAGGGCATGGAGGCATAGTGTTACACTGTAAAAAAGAAACCGCCAATTTTAAGGTAAAATACCGGCAGCTGTGGTTGCCAGAACTTTACTGTAAAAAATTAATGCATCCACTGTACTGTAATTTTTACAGGATTTTTTTTTACGGATTATAACTGAAAATAAATTTTTTTTTGCTTTAAAACAGTTTATACCTGTCAAATTTCAGGGTTTAAATAGTTATATTTACAGTTAATAACCGTCTAGTTTTAAGGTACACTGTACAAAAAAAGCCGTAAATTTTACAGTAAATACTGGCAGCTGTCGTTACCAGCTTTTTACTGTAAAAAATACTGTAGCACTGTAATTGGTTTAACGGTATTGCAGCAGCTGTGCTGTACATTTTACTGTACAGCACATTTTATTTAACTGTGAAAATAACAATTATTTTGCTTTAAAAACAGTTTTACCCGTAAAATTTCAGTGTTTAAATTGTTATGTTTATGATTCATCACTGTTGAGTTTAAAGGTTTATATTGTAATAATTACTGTTCATTTCTATATTTTTTACAGCTTTAAGCAGTGTATAATTTATAGTTTTGTTGAAATAACGTGATTAAAACCTTTAATTATTTCACAAGACAGATTATTAATTCACATTATTTTCACAAAACACTATTCTTCAATATTTTTAGAACATTTATACATTTCCAATATAAGCAGATTACCAAACACATGATTGTAACATTTTGTCAACTTGTGGGTTTTCATATGTGTTTCTTAAAAAAACAAACCCAAAAACATTTTTTTGCACAGTTAAAAACATGAAAATTTAATTTAAATTTTATTTTGTGAAAATACAGTTTATTGCTGCAAATTTAACAATATAATGTATGATCTAATACAGAAAATAAATACATTTTACGTATATTCTATAGTAGATCATACATTATATTGTTAAAATTGCAGTAATAAACTGTATTACTATGTTTTCATGTTTTTGACTTAAATTCAATGGGTGTTCACTGTGAATTCTTTCACATGCTTTGTAGAATACAGAATTTTACCATTAAATTCACAGGCATTTTTTACAGTGTACCAATTGTTTTCTTGGTGATTATTGTCTGTCTTTTCATCAGCTTAAGTGATAATATGCCTTTTAACAGAGTCAAATCCAGGAAGTCTTGCTGATACTTATTTCTGTAGCTTTTCCAATTGCGTTAGAGTTAGTGTTTGTGGTTATTCTTTTCAAACCTTTCATTAACTTTTATTGACTGGTGATTCTAAATTATTGTTGGGTCAAATACTTGTTTCCCTCAAAGTCTGTTTTTCTCTCTTGTGATTGACAGACTCTTGTGAACTCTGGAGAGGCAATGCATTGCCCCCAGTGTGGTATTATTGTCCAAAAAAAGGAGGGCTGTGATTGGCTGCGCTGTACAGTCTGTCACATGGAGATCTGCTGGGTCACGAGAGGGCCACGCTGGGGTCCTAAAGTAAGAGCTTTATAGCATCGTTCATTTGAAAACCAGCACATTGGAGCAGTTAATAATCATCATGATTATATAATCACCCTGGACATTTGATTTTTTGGACATTTTCGAATGTTTCCTCTGTGTTAGTGGCTGGATTAAACTGTGTTTACAATTTTTTTTAAATATAATGACAACAGAAACTTTCCAAATGACCCTGAACAAAAGCTCTTAATGTTTTGTATTTTGTACCAGTGATGACAGCTGAAGTCTCTTGAGGTAGTTGTCGATGAGGTTCTTTATTGGTAAAGTAGCCCAATCTTCTTGGGAAAAGCCTCCAACTCTTGTAAATGAATTCTCGTTTAAGTTCTCCACATAGTGGTCCAATGATATTGAGGTCAGGAGAAAAAGATCCACTCAAAAACTTTCACTTTGTTCTGGTGGAACCAATCACAAGTGGTCTTGGCCTTCTGTTTCGGACTGTGCTCGTTTTGGAATGTCCAGAAACATCCCGTGTGCAGCTTCCAGGCTGATGATGTACATTTTCCTCCAGGATCCTTTGAGAACATGCTGCATTCATCTTCCATCAATTTTGACTAAGTTTCCAAGACATTGGAGCTCGAACATCCGCAAAACATCAGTGACCCACTTCCGTTTTATCACATTGTTGATGCTGTTCCGTTCATCTAGGCCTTGTTGACTCCTCTCCAAATGTAGCATTTATTGTTGTTTTTCCGTAGATTCTTTCCTGTAGAGCTCTTTTGCTTTACCCATCGCTCAGAATTCAGAAATGTCGAAAATGGTCTGGCTCCAGACCGAACACGTGACTTGAACTTTCTCCTACTATTGGATCTTGCTCATAACATGTTGACAGCCTCGTGCCTCGCCAATATCAGGACACCCTTGGACTGATCGATCAATTGATTTTGAATATGATGTTAGGACAAGAAAACAAACATGTATTTTTTCGTAAGACATTATTAAAATGATGAAAGTGGCCGTTGTTAATTTGTCATTGTACGTAGGTTACAAACATAATAATTGGAATATTTTGATCACATTAGAATTCCATCAATATAAATATGGTTGGCTGATGTGAAACTTCTGAAATACAGTGGTAACTCGGGATACGAATGCTTCGATTTACGAAATGTTCGAGATAAAAAAGATCTTGCTGGAAATTTTTTGCTTCGAGATACAAACCAAAATTCCAAGATACGAAAAACACCAACGTTTCTGCTCTATTATCCACTTGTGAAGTCTGACGTCACGCTGTGCTGCCGTATCCTGGCGCTCCATTTCCCATTGCAGACAGTGCTAAAGGGGGCTGATACGCTTTTAAGCACTTTAAATCAGTTTTAAATCGAGCGAAACATTATGTATAGATTACTAATAATGTGCTATAACTAATGTTAGAGTCTAGGTGTCGTAAAAGAAATAACGTTTATGATGTGGAAAGTTCTGTTCTGTAGCGCAACTTAGAGAAACCCTGTATTTTGCTTGTGTTTTATTCTGTTTTATTATCATTTATTACATTAACAATGTTTAGATTTAAGGATTGAAGAAACGTTACTTGATTTTTCTCTGGTTTTCCATTTTTTCCATCTACTTTTACTGTTGTTTCTGAGAGCCATTGCACGGATTAGGGATTAATTTTGTATCTCGGGGTACCACTGTATAGACTATATAACTGGCCAAACAAAAACTTTTTAGCACAATGGAAATTAAACTTATAGTGTAACATGTAGATTTGCCTATATTCGTTTGGCAAAAATGTTTTTGGGGGACTTAAAGTTATCTTTATCGACCCGCTAGCAACGGTTTCAGATGACAAACAGAAACTAACATCCATGGCATCCTTTCCGGATGAAGCCATGTATCTATCCAATAGTCGGAGAGAGTGCGAGTAACATACGTCCAATAATCTCATATGAAGCTAGACACTATTGGAAATCTCAGTGCATCACTGGATGAAAGAGGCAAGGGTCTATCAGGAGCCAGAAACAATAATTCCAAGCAAACAGATCGCAGGTGAGGATGGTTCTCTCTGAACCGTTTTAGGTGAGTTTTTGCGAATGTTATCAGCCCAAAAGACCAGGGAGTGTAAACTTTGTGTAAAGTTTCTGTTGTCATTGTGACTTAAAAAAAGGCGTAAACACAGTTGTTTGACAAATAAATGACTTAACCCAACCACTAACTATGACCAAGAAATCAGAAAAACTGATTCTTCTGCTTTCTTTTCATTTCAGGGTCCTGGGGACACCAGTGGGGGCTGCCGCTGCAATGTCAACAAACAGAGATGCCATCCGAAATGCCAGAACTGTCATTAAAGGGAAGTGTAGAGAAATGGAGAGCAAAAGAAAGAAGGAGGTACAACAAATAGTAGCGATATTAAGTGTGAGCCTACGGAAATCTTTAGGAAGTTCTAGATGCTCTTTGTGGTTAGATCAAGATGGAGAGCTCCCAGAACACTCATTAGCTTTCCAGTGTTATTATTAAAAACAACAACGTAGCAGCTAAACTATAACGCGATTTTTGTTTCATTAATGGCAAAAAAACTGTAGCAACACCACTATTCAAAGTGTTTCATATGTGATTGGTTTGTTGTTTGTATAGATAGACATTTGATGAGGTTGGCTCAGGGTAACGTAAGGTATATCCCAATTTTAACAGAAATATTTTGATAAATATTCTGTAGAATAATATTCTGTAGGTTTTTAATCTGAACAAATGAAGCCAAATCTGCTTGGAACTGCAATTGGAAAAGAAAAAAGGGGATTGTTACAATGCAATCACACTTTTCCAGACGAACGGTTGTGCTCATAAGTTTCTCATTTCTCTTGCATTTTTCTGAAAATATGAATAACGATGCAAAAACATTGTCTCCAATCATATTTGGTAGCTTGGTGAAGTCATTTATTGTCAAAGAGCTGTGTTTACTCTTTTTTAATCATAATGACAACAGAAACCAAATGATCCTGATCAAAAGTTTACACACCCTGGTGAATTTTGTTCTTATTACATGCACAAAAATTCACACAAAAGGGTTTGAGCGGCTGGTGAAGGTGACCATCCTCACCTGCGACCCGTTTGCTTGGAATAAAAAGTTCCTGGCTCCTGCTAGACCCTTGCCTCTTTCATCCAGTGATGTGCTGAGATTTCTGAGCGATGGGGGAGGAAAAGGATCTACGGGAAAAGGTAGTTTTACTGTACAAAACACGAAATGGGGTTAGGGTTTTTTGAGAGATCCACAATCTGATTCCAAAACAATTCATAATATTTATATTTAAAATAAAAAGATTTCAGACGCTCCTTTTCTTACCTCAGGAGACAGTAACGCAGCACAGACAAGGAATCGTTTAAGCATCTCTTATGATCTGTTGTGATTACGTCAGATTTCAGTTTATGACTCGGCTGTGATCGCAAAAAAAAAAATCACAATGCGCCTTATTCTCCCAAACAACGTTGAAAGACTCGGATCGCTCGCTGAGAGGATAAATAAAGTATGAGCGTGACATCTCACATGTGGAAACTTGCCAAGCTGAGCTGCAACAGCCATATACGAGGCATTGTCGGTCAGCGAAACCAAGTCTTCGCAGTTCAGCAACATTTGAGCTCATAGTCTGCAGAACACAAGCTGCGAGCTTATACTCATCAGTGATGTAGTGAGCCGTGATGGTGACGTACGAGTTGGAAATGATGTCCATGTAACTGCAACCCTGTTCGTAATGCTCAGCTTTTGTAAAAATTAAGCCTTAAGGCCTCAACACATCGACCCGAATTTTTATTATGAAGTTTCATGTGACAAAGTGCCTCAATATTAAACCAATGGGTGCATCACACATAACGAACGAGAGGTGCACACGAAAACAAAAGTTTTGGATTGCCACATCAAATCTGTTTTTTGCAAGGAGAACAATCAATGAAAACTGGCTCTTTTGATGTGAGTGGGACGTCAAAGAGCTGCTTGCTCATCCCACATTTTCATTGCGACTTTGTACAGAAAACAGGAAAGAAATTGCGCGCCACAAATCCTCTCTTTTCTCCCCATTTTTGACAAACCGCTCTCCGTGGTCAGCCACAAACAGAATAAACCGCTTGACAGCCAGGATTTTTCCATGTGTTCTTTGAATTCTTCTGTTTCTCGTCTTTTTCTTGCTGTTCTTCTTTCCTGTTTGGCACAATGAGCATCTGTTGTACAGCAAACGCCATCTTCAGGCAGGGAGCATCATTGCATCAATATTACCTTGACCCAGATGAAGAGCACCCCGCTGAGAAGCCATCCGAAGATTTGTGCAAATCTCATTTCGGATTGCTTTCAGATGTTTCCAGCTTGATTGAATCAGAATCTTTCAGAATCACTAGAGAAAGAATCCGATCAGTGATGTTCAACATTAAAAAGTGGAAAGTTAGGGATTCTGATAAAACCAAACAAATGTCTGCTACAACTGCCAGACAAATTGTAAAGGATTCAAAGAAAAACTCACAAAAACTTCAGCTGAATTACAGGGATCTCTGAAGAAATGTGTTGTGGCTGTTTCAAGGAGAACATTAAAGAAACACTTGAAGAAAAATGGGTTTCATGGTCGAGTTGCATAGGAGAAAACCATTACTACACAAATGCTTAAAAACCGCCAAACAGCTCAGAGACAAGCTCCAAACTTCTGGAACAAAGTTATTTGTACTGATGAGACCAAATTTTTACTTTTTAACCACAACCTTAAACTCTAAATTTGGAGAGGAGTCAGCACAGGCTATGATGACTGGAAAACCATCCCCACTGTTAAATATAGAGTTGGGTCACTGATGTTTTGGGGATGTGTGAGTTCCAAAGTCACGGGAAACTTGGTCAAAGTTGATGGAAGATGAATGTAGAATATTCCAACATGACAATGATCTAAAACACGAGACCAAGTGAAGCTTCTGGAGTGAATCTCAGTCTCCTGACCTCTATATCACTGAACCACTCTGGGGACACCTCAAACATGCCGTTCAAGCAAGACTTTACAAGAGTTGGAGGCTTTTTGCCTTAAAGAAAGTGCAGCTTTACCAACAGAGATGATCAAGAACCTCATCGACAACTACTTCAAGAGACTTCAGGCTGTCGTTGAAGGGGGGATATATCGAGAGATGAGTCTGTAAACCGTTGCTTGGGGTTAGATGTCAATTTTCTGTTGTCGTTATGAAAGGAAAAATGTCGCCAGGGTGTTTAAACTTATGAGCACAACTGTGCAATTCTCTTATAAAAGCTATAAGAACTATAAAAGCTGAATGAAACTGAAGTGTTTCAGAAAGTGCCTTGTTTTCTTCCTAATAATATTAATTTGTGGGTCAGCATAATTTCTAAGATGCCTATTGCATTGATCTATGCTAACAGTGAACTGATCTGAGATCAGCTCTATACTGGCTGAAGTAGAGATGATGGGTAGAGCAGGGACCTGAGGACTGCATGGAAAGCCTGTTTTAAGCCAAAGGACTGACGTGACTGCCAAAGCTCTGAACCTATGCACTGATAATCAACAGCTTCCTACTTACGAATATGAACATTTCAAGAATGTTTCCATGAGACTTCATCATTTCAAGCCTCAAACTCAATAATAATATGTATTTTAGTAATACCTTTGTTTACATGTCGATTTTAATGATTAAAAAATGTAGGTATTTGTGTTTCTTCTGTAACATAGATTGGAAATACAAGTACGATAGAGCATTATAGAGCGTGTGCGTGTGTACTGTGATATACTGTGAGTCTTAAAGCGTGCCTTACACAGTGCAGCACTGAGCACCTGTTCTTCCAATACTGAAAAACTGTTACAACTCTTATATATGTTGACTGATTAACTACAATCCACTATTTGTTCAATAAACTAATGCGTTTTCAAGCACCGTTGTGTTCCTTACTGGAGTTATTGTGGAGGTGGGGGATGTATCTGACTTAGTTCACCTTTAAGACATGTACAGTTACAGTAATGATCAACAATGCACAGAAATTCAATATACACTCACTGGCCACTTTATTAGGTACACCTTGCTAGTACCAGGTTAAACTTTTTTGCCTTCAGAACTGCCTTCATGGTACTGGAAATATTCCTGCATGGCGTTTACTCCATATCGACATAAGAGCATCACGCGGTTGCCGCGAATCTCCCATTCCACCACATCTCATAGGTTCTCTACTGGACTGAGATCTGGAGGACATTTCAGTATAGTGGACTCATTGTTATGTTCAAGAAACCAGTCAGAGATGATTCAGGATTTATGGCTTGGAGCGTTATCCTGTTGGAAGTAGCTGTTAGAAGACAGGTACACTGGTCATAAAGGGTTGGACATGGTCAGCAACAATACTCAAGGAGGCTTTGGTGCTGACACAATGCATTATTGAACCCAAAATGAGCCAAGACAAATATCTTCCAGACCATTACACCACCACCACCAGCCTGAACCTGGTGGAGGGATCCATGTTATTTTGTTGATGACTACCAATCACATTCTGCAGCAGAGATTGATCTTCATCCGACATGATTTATTGTGCAATTTTGGAAGATTTGTAGCTTCAGTTTCCTGTTCTTGGGTGACAAGAGTGGCACCTGGTGTGGTCTTCTGTCGCTGTAGCTGTTCAGTTTAATTATTGGAGACCCTCGCAGGATTGATTGGATAAAAATAAATCCAACTATTGTAATCCACCTTGCAATAAAGAAGATGGGGGAGGAGAAAGAGAGTGGGAGGGAAAGATTGAAGAGCTGTGAGAGTCATGTAAGACAAAGAGAACAGAACCAAGTTGTGCTACCTTATTTAAGTACTGTGTGTTCTGTTTGTGATGTAACTTCCTGTTTGTGTTGCATTCCCTGTTCCATCTCAGAAACAGGCAATAAAATGATACATATTTTTTTTTAATTACAAAGGCTTTCTACTTTCAGTTTTCCAGGACACAAACCCAATGAAACGCAATAAAAAAACAACTCACGATACCTGCTTCATAAATAATAGTAAAACTTTATTAAACAGCTCAAACTAACAAAACAAACAGTTAGTGTGTTTGAGTTCAGACTCGCTGATTAAGTGCTTTCCACATGTTGCATTTGAGTCGGAAACATTTACATTTCTAAGAAAAACATAGTATGTTTGTCATGGATCCAGGTGTTTTTTTAAAGTGTTCTTCGTGTGTGCTCTCGCTAAAGGAAGAATGGCTCCCGAGCTAAGGTGTCTCATCAATAACATCCACTCATCCATTTCCTCCAAAACCCGGAACCCTGAACATGGATTACAATCACACTGTACTTAGTGAAGGAACAGGATTGCATTGTTGTTGAGGTCTATGTACAGCTCAGCATAAATAAGTACACCCTCTTTAAGAGTTTTATTGACACTTATTTAACTCCATAACATGAAATTACAGTTAAGAAGTGAACTTTAATCACAAAAAAGAATACACCCCACTACAAAAATATTAACACTGTGATTTTTAAGGACTGTGCCTAGTCTTCTAGGTGTGGAATGAACAAGTTGGCGACATGTTTCAGCATCTTTCTCCATTTTTCAAGAAGAACCTTTCAGATCAGGAGACACTTGACCCTTCACCCTGTTCTTCAGAAACGCGGTAGTAGCTTTAGAGTGTTTTAGATCATTGTTGCGTTGGAAAAGTGATGGCGGCATCTTCTCCTTCAGTATCGAGCAGACCATTGTTAAGTTCATGAAACCCTTGATGAAATTCAGCTCCCCAACACTTGCAGCTCTCCTACAGCCAGAAATAATGACACTGCCACCACCATGTTTCACTCTAGGCACCAGGCATTTTTCTCTGAAATCCTCACCTTTACGATGCCATACAGCTTTAAAACAATTATTTCCAAAATCTGATCTTTGTCTCATTACTCCAGAGTCTAGAGCCCCAGTAGTTTTCATCTTTTTCACCTTGAGCAAATTCTAGGCGTGTAAGGGCTTTAGGAGAGGCTTCCTTCGTGGACGACACCCATGCATGCCATTCCTCTCCAGGGTGCACAGTATGGAGTCATGGTAAACGCTCGCTCCTGTTTGGCTTTCTACTGCTTTAGTTAACTGCACTGAACTTCAACTCTTTTCATCAGAAGATGCTCTTGTCTAGATGTTAACTTCCATAGATGTCTCTGTGAGATGGTTGCACTTCCATCTTTCTTAAATGCCTGGATCACTTTTGCTACAGTATTTTGACTGATATGTAAAGCTTTGCTGATCTTTTTGTAGCCCTCACCATTTTGTGTAATGAAGTGATTTCCTTTCTCAGATTTTGTGACATTTCTCTTCCATGGGGAGCCATTGCTGACAGCAAAAAAAGGGTTCCGTTTGTCAAGTAATGCCCTTTTATAGTTACCCGTCTGCTGGACTCCCTTGTGGTTAAATGCCTGTTCATTAGAATTTCGTAGTATAAAAGCCAGTACACCATTCCAAATTTTCGGCCAGAAGTTTTGCGAAACAACCCGCCTCAATCATAAACCATGGCGACATCAGGACATCACACATTTTGATCAAAATGACGGGTGCCAACCAAAAAAGTTAACCAAAAACTGCAATATCGGACTCATTTTTCGCAAAGAGAAGACCAATGAAAGCTGGCTGTTTCGATGACCTGAGAAGGAAATAAAAGAGCGGCTGGGTGACTCCTATCGGAAACGGGAAAGAAATCCTCAGCTTTTTGTGATCAGCCACAAACAGAATAAACCGTGCTCTTCTCTGTTGTCGTCTTCTTCTTTCCTATTTCCCTGTGTGGTGCATCTGTTGTACAGCAGACGCCATCTTCAGGCAGGAAGCGTCATTGCATCAATATTCCCTCGACCCAGAGGAAGAGCACCCCGCTGAGAAGCCATTAAGTGTGGCCTAAGACTACAATTGGGGTGTACTCTTTTTTTGTAACATGGGCTTGAATTAATTTGTTAGGAAAATCACATTTTGTGTGTGTGTGCGATTCAGAAAAGGAAACTAAAGGTGTTTCGACAAATATAGTTGGATGTACTCATTTAGGCTGCGGTCTTTCGGGTTAGTGCTGAGGAAATCCCAGTTGTGTGACATGAGAAACACAGTGTATCAGTGGAATCTTACCAAAAGCCACTTCTTCAAGCCACACGCTGTGAATAGTGCAGTGAGAGACTCTCAACATTTCACATTGAACACTAGTGACCCAGAGTTACTAAAGCATTCAGAGACAGCTGGATCCAAATAACTGAACCTTACAAAAAGTAATATCCAGATGAACACAGCACTTCTTTCTGTTGTGTGAGTTTGAACACAAGTTTACAGTGAACTATTGAGGATACCCTCAAGTAAATAAAGACAAAGATGAATAAGTGATCATTTCATGTCAATGTAGAACACCTGAATTCAAGAAAACCCAGTGCCAGGCATTTGGGAGAAAACAGTGCACATTTTGGTCTATCGAAAGTGTCATATTTAGAAAGGGATATGTGTAGATGTATTTACATAGGGATCTATGTACACATTAGTATATACACAAGCCAAACAAAGGGAACAGAACTGTCTATCTCTGCCTAATATAGGCTTATTCACACACTACACTTGACAGCGAACACATCCCATGTCAACCCCGTCAAGATCTGATGGCGGATGCTTGAGGACATCTTATGTACCCTAAAACACAACCTAATTTCACTAAAAGATTGAAGAGTGTGATTTGATTTAACAGTTTGCTCGACTATGCAGTTGAGAAACTTGGAACTGGCACCCCTGTAGATCAGTTTCATAAAACATATAGGGGACAAACAGAAGTGAAATTTTGTTATTATGATTTATGAAACGTGTGCAAGAATTATTTAAACAAAAGTAGGCATGTGCAGACATTTAGGCACCCTTGGCATTTTATCGATTTTAATAGCTCCAGCACTAATTATTAGAACTCACCATTGGTTGTATAACCTCAGTGACCCTTAACCTCTACACACAGGTGAATCCAATCATGAGAACGTATTTAAAGGAGGCCCTAGGTAAAGTTCCAAGTGGCATACAAACAAAAATATCAGGTAAGCAGAGACAGGATGGTGAGAACAGTCACAGTCAACCCACGGACCACCCAAAAAAAAGATCTACAACATCATCAAGGGAAAGCATTTTCTCTCCACACTCCACAAACGGTGTCAACTGAGGAAGGCTAAAGCACTTTTGGACAAGCCTAGCTTTATTTTGGAATGTGTTATTTGGGCAATACTCATCAGTGTTTTGCATGGTGGAAAAACAACACAGTGTTCCAAGAAACACTCGCTACCGATTGTAGAGTTTGGTGATGGTTCCATTATGCTGTGGGGCTGTTTTGTGAAGAAAAACGGTCCAAAACACCTTTTGCCAGAAGTCAGACTCTAGTTGGAAGCTACAGAAAGTGTTTAGAGGCTGTTATTTCTGCTGACAAAATAGTGAATTTTTCCTTACGCGCATGCCTAATTTTGTTAAAATGATTCTTGCGCACTTTCCATAAATAATATGAACCTTATTTCGCTTCTCAAATATCATATATATAACAGATTTAACTGAAATTTCCTATCCAGATAATGATTTATAAAGGAAAATCATGACCATTTACAGGGGTGACCAAACTTTTTTACCGCAAAACGATGCAGAATCTCTGTTCATGGTTTTCAGCCATAACCGAAGACTACTTTTAAAATGTTTGATCACTAAAACCAAACACTGAGGGAAATTTAAGAAACACGCAAAGTGTGAGCACGGATGTAATAAAACACAAGTGCATTTTGACTTCACTGCATAGCAAGTCCAAAAGCAGGATTGCTAAATGACTAAAAGGAAAGATGTCATGTGTTATTGCATAAAAACGTTATGAGCCAACAAGACTTACCAGTACTTAAAAATATAACATGAAACAAAGCGAACATGGTTTTCCCTTTGGCTATTTCTAACAAACACTGCTTGTCCTGGAATAAAAATGTAATTTCCTGCTCTATAACTGTGCATCCACTCTTTCATCAGACTGGAGTTTTACAGTTTGCACGACATCTGAAGTGGCCCATGAGAATGAAAAACACAACTTCGGGCGGAAAGATAGTGATAACGAAGTGTTTGACAGTGACTTTGAGATAGAGGGTGGACAGTGGTGAGACGATCGCCCATTATTACCATTTTTCACGGTCGGTGACACCAGAGAGTGTACACAACATAGCAGTGAGTACTGGATCCTTCTTGAAGAAGAGGCTGGAGAAGACGGTGAGAGGATGGAGAGGCGGAGGTTTCGACAGCTGTCGGTTTTGTGTATGTGCCCTCTCTCTAGATTCGGATCGATGGAGAGGAAGAAGGCAACGTCTGTTGTGCTCCACACTGGAAACGTCTCGCTCCTCATCAGCTGGTCAGGTAACTGTGTAGCTCTCTCGAGTTTATGCTCAACACCACCCCAGAGTGGTTGCCTGGCAACAATAAGATTAGAAGAAAGGGGTTTTTAAGGCCTGCAGGATGAAGAAGCATCTTATTTTCAATATTTCTACATTTGATACTTATGGTAAGTTTATACATGGAACGCCATTGTAAAGGGTTTTAATTTTTTAAAAATGTTCTGTATTTAGTGTGTGAAAACGCTCCGGAAACATATTGAATCTGGACTTTGTGCAGATTTACTTAGCCTTTTTGTAACCCCTAGGTGAGAGCACGCTGTCATTTGCTTGGATTTACTCAGGCTTTCTGTAACCTTTTTATCTGTATACAAACACTCACATCCCAGACTGTGGTGTCAGCATATACCAAATGATCTTTTGCTCATCTGGGCGTGAATGCTTACTCTCTGAGTACAGTGGTCCCCCTAGATACGAATGCTTTGAGTTACGGAGGTCTCACAGGAATTTTTTTTGCTTCGAGATACGAAGACAAATTCGAGATTTCTGCTCTATTTTCCCCTTGTTTGTCTCATGTCGCGCAGCGCTTCCTTTCTCCCTTCGAAGAAAGTGTGCTTTAAGGGGCTGATACGCCTTAAAACACTTTAAATCAGTTTTAAATGGAGCAAAACAGTATGTATAGATAAACAACAATGTGCTATAACAAATGTTAGAGTCAAGGTGTAAAAAAATAAACGTTTATAACGTGCAAAGTGCTAAGGCGCAAGCTAGAGAAACCATGTGACGCTCTCAGAAGCTCTCTCTCTATCCCTTAAGTTCTCACATGCTTTATGTGTATTCTTTATGTGTGTTCTTGAAACAGTGTTGGTGTCAGTAATTTGTGAAATATCTCGAGAAAGTTAACTTTCATACGTTGTGTCGTAATGTTTTCTGCATCCGTTCCACCTCCGACACATTGCTTCTCTCAAGGTAAGGTTTCACATTTGTGTACATATTACTTACTTTGCTTGTGTTTTATTTTGTTTTATTATCATTTATTACATTAACAATGTGTAGATTTAAGGATTGAAGAAACGTTACTTGATTTTTCTCTGGTTTTCCATTTTTTCATCAACTTATTCTGTTGTTTCTGAGAGACATTGCACGGATTAGTCGTGCTGTTACCCCTAGTATTCAACCCGAGCGCTCGCTTGCTGACTTTAAACCAGAATCCGCGTCTCGTCTGAAATTTTTTCGAGCCTTACAGGTTGTCTCTTGGGCTGGCAAACAGAGCTGGGTTGTTTTGACCCAACACTAATATCTTAGCCCCTGTTCAAGTTAACGGGCACACTGTATGGCACAACCAAAATTTTGATCCATATCTTGACCATTTCTGTTTTTAAACATGACAGAACATTGTCACTAACCCCTCCATAGCAAACAATTTGTCATTTCTATCTAAACTTAGGAATATCAGAAACATGGGGGTTGTTTTATTTTACTCGTATTGACATGGGGAACTTCGCATGATATCACTGACTCCTCCATAGCAACCATACTGTTTACCATAGCAACCAATTTGGCATATCTCTATCTTGGCTTAGGAAAATTAGAGACATGGGGGTTGCTTTATTTTACTCATATTGACATCGGAAACATTATATTATGTCACTAACCCCTCCGTAGCAACCAGACTGTTTACGATAGCAACCAATTTGGCATATCTTTATCTCAGCTTAGGAAAATCATAGAGACATTGTGTTCGTTTTCTTTTACTCGTTGTGACATTGACAAGATTAAAACTAGTTTTGAACGGCACTAGTAAAACATTGTAACCATCTCTAAGGTTTACAGAGAATGATCTGACACTCAGTGAGCGGGCAGTTATGTGGGCGCAAATGCCTAAAAGTGCTTCAAAGCTCCAGCAAGCTAGCGAGATTCCATCCAGTGCAAGTCATCAGAGTAAGGTAGTGCACTTGTATGTAGTTGTATTGTGCGTTTACACCAGCATTTAAAGAATTCTCAATAAAATCATAAATAAATACATGTTTTGCATTTTTATAGTATGTCGATCATTTTCATTTGGTAAATTTATAAGCAGCTCACATGCCAAAAAGGTGTGGGCACCTCTGATTTAGAGTGAACAATCACAACTCTCATCAACAATAGCCAGCCGAGAGTGAACTCAGTGGAGTGTTACCCAGAGTCTGTGTTTCCAGGTCATCATCGATGAACTCCTCGCCCTGGATGATGTTCTGCGTGTCCTCACTGTGGTTGACCGGACTGGTCATCTCCTGCTCCTTCTCATTGTGCATTTGGGCATAGACGTTCCTGCCCGGCAGCTTTCTGAAACGCAGCCAGGGACGCGTTAGGCTGCTCTCTTCTGGCCTCAGCAAGGAACCATGGTTTTTGTAGTTTTTCCTGTCACAGTTTTGTAGTTTACGTACTGTTATATAAGCTGGCTATTCATTAGACATGTGGGGGCGGGGCATGCATTCTTCAAAGATGCGATATTGTGAATATCTTTATCAAAAATGTATGCTGCCGTGTCTATGTGACATGCACCGCGTGACGGAAACAAAGAGAATGGGTGTGAGTTACATAATAAACTGCAAAAAATGTGATGTGAAATAAAATCTAATGCATTCATTCCAGGCATCTGGAAATGAATTTTGTGGCATGATTAAATATTTTTCCCATCACCTACCAAGCAATGACAGGAAAGTGACATTTTTCGATTCATTAAAGATCAACACGGAGTGAAAAACAAAGAAAGGGCAAGAAAAAGGCAAACCTTTTGAACTTGACCAGTATGAATGCTGCAGAGGAGATCAGACTTATGAGGACAAAAACAGCCAGAGCCCAAACTCCAGGACCAGCAGCTGCCAAAGCAGAACCTGAAAGAGAACAGCCATGGTCAACAGATGCATTCGCACGGATATTATTGTGTTGGCTTGCGAATGGCAACATATTGTTATTCGTCTTTTGTTTCTAAACACATCGCCTCCAAGTCCGTTCAAGCTACAGCCACCAAACTGAAAAAAAACATCCAAACTGGTCTGACTCAGGTTGCTATATCTTTTCAGACTGGTACCACAAAAGGAACTCTAGGAAATCTGTGAGAATGCTGCAATATTGACTTTACATTACCTCATCGAAACTTAAATAGACCACACTTGTGGAGGTTATCTGTATTTGCAAGAACATACCAAGCACTGTGCAAAGGTTTTTGAACCCCAGGCTCTAGAAAGGGTTAAAGGTTTACCATTGATTAACAATGGCCATTGAAAACAAATGGAAAATGCAATAAAAATATCTTCAAGGAAAATTTTTTTATGATAAACTTTAAAATGACATCAAAAACAGCTCCCTAGCAACCAAACTGTTTACCCTAACAACCAAAATTTCTTATATCTATCTCAGCTTTGGTAAATGTTAGAGACATGAGGATTGTTCATATTGTCGCAGAGAACATTATATTGTCACTCCTCCATAGCAACAAAACTTCTTAACCTAGCAACCATATAAGCATATCTATATCTCAGCTTCAGAAAATGCTGGGGACATAGTACCCGGTATATATCATGTAGAGTGAGAAGGCAACCTTTAAATTATATAATTGATTCCTCCATAGCAACCAGATAGTTTAACCTAGCAACCACATTAAAAGATCTATTGCTCAGCTCAGGAAATCACTGATTAATTGACAAAGTTTGAAGCATTCATCGTATTTTATACTGCATCCAGACAACATCAAAGTTTGTGTTCAAACTTTATCCATCTAGTTACTATATATGCAATGTTACAAGAGGGGCTGCCCTTCAGTTAGTCAGAGACCAACAGTAAGTGGAGTTTGTATATTCTTACCATGCTAACATTTGTTTCCTCCATCTTAAAAACATTCAGGAGATTTGACAGCACTAAATATTGTGATCGTGTGAGTGAACCACTTCTTTTCATGATCTATCTCCTAACTATTGGTTTATTTTCAGAATATTTAGAATTTATTTTCATTGCTATGCGAATGACACCCAAATACACTTCTCTTCTAATACAGACACTGCAAATGCTCTAGCTACTCTTTCTCTATACCTTTCAGATTAGATTAGATTAGATTCAACATTATTGTCATTACACAAGTACAAGGCAACTAAATGCAATTTATGTCTAACCAGTAGTGCAAAAAAGCAGGATATAAGTTAAAGATATGTACAAAATAGAAAGATTATTGCTAATATTTACCGATGATTGTGCTATGGACAGAAGGCTACATATACAGTTGCTATTATATTTACAGAAGGTTGCACTATGAACTATGAAGTTTTACAATAAAAATGAGCAATAAATGTATTAAACGTGCAAATATTGAATGTACAGTATATTAAGGTGCAGTAATCAAGGTGCAATAAGAAGGTGTTCAGAATTAAAGTCTTGGGTTTCCTCTAATTTCCTACAGCAGAATAGCAGAAAAACCTTAGGCTTCATTCAATCTCCAGCCCAATGCGACCTGTATCTGGCTCTATTTTATTATGTATGTTTTTATGGTGCTGTTTGGTTGGTTTTTACTTATTGTTTGTCACATTTCCTTGGATGGTGCCCTTGAGTGACAGAAAGGGACCTCAAAATTGTTTATTATTTGGAGTAAATTAACATTATTATTATTATTATTATTATTATTATTATTATTATTATTATTATTATTATTATTATTTATTATTAGTAGTAGTAGTAGTAGTAGTAGTAGTAGTAGTAGTAGTAGTATTAGTATTATTATTATGGATGGATGGATGGATGTTACTAGAATTGTAAAAAAGAGAATGGTCACAAATGATCGCAATCTATATATACAAACTGGAAACTAAGAAAAGAAAATAAATTCACAGCAGAACGAAAAGCAATCAGAGCCCACAAAACTACAAACCTTGTGTGGATGAAGTCAATAGTGAAGCTGTGATACAACATGAAACAAATGATAAAAGAACACGTCAAAATGAACTATTGAGCAAGTTGCAATAAATGCAAACATAAATGAGCTGGAAAAAGAACAAAGGTTGAAACTCAAAGAGAAACACAGTGTGAGTCAACAAAGCCACATGAACACACCACAGATCAGAAAACAGAAGAGAAACAAGGCTTTTAATAATAAATCAGGATGTTTTTTCTACTGCATTCAATCAAATCCACCAGCAGAAAAAAGGAGCACTTCTAAAAGTGAAAAGTAACGCACCACTCTCTGTTGTGTTGACCGATAGATCCCTAGTTATCTCTCCTTTGGAGTAACAATAGTTATAATTTAGATGTAATAAAGGCTCAGCCTCCTAAAATACAGATTTTTTTTGATGAATAACTAAAAGAACCTTTGGCCACTTTATTAGGTACACCGCATACACTGTATTGACTATAGGGGTGTTCTGAATTTTAATATGGGGAACATAGGTGGGATTGAAATGTGACTTTGAAGAAAGGATAGTTTTGATTGCATGATTGACTGATTTGAATATTCCAGAAATGGCTGATGCAAGAAGACTTTCCCGCCTAACCATCAATGGAGTAGGAGAAGGATCAGAGCAAAAGTCAAAGGTGACGCTGCGAGGGAAAATGCCAGGTTAACACAAGAAAATGGAATTACCATTTAGAAATTAAACAAATGCAGGCCTAAATTGAACATTTTGAAGTCTAAAAGAACATTTAAACATTTTCAACAGCGTCTCGCTCAAAAGCTGACTAATATTTTCAGCATCTGGTTGAACAATGCAAAAAGGCAACAGTGTAAGACTCAGAAATGTGTACCTTAGAAGGTGTACCTAATAATTTGGCCAGTGTTTATATCATGTCTGTGTGTGTACGTGGTTCATTTGCTCACCTGAACCAGAATCTGCCAGAGTCACCAACACTCTTAAGCCTCCTCTCATAATAAAGCTCACGTTGTTTTCACCAAGAAGCTGCTTTATGGTGGGAACACGCTGTACACACAACATACCAGTCTGTTAATATTATAAACACGTATGAGCAACATACAGTTGTGCTCATACGTTTACAAGATTTTAGATTTCTTGTGCATGTTTTCTGAAAATATGAACGATAACACAAAAACTTGAGTGAAGGCATTAATTGTCAAACTCTTTTTAAATCATAACGACAACAGAAACATTCCAAATGACCCTGATATAAAGTTTACACACCCCAGCTCTTAATATTTTGTATTGCACCCCATTCTTCTTGGCAAAAAGCTTCCAGCTAGCATGTTTGAGTTCTCCCAAAGTAGTCCATGGATATTGAGGTGATATTGTGATAATCTATTATTATGGATAACCTCAAGACGCTGGAAGCCAAGATTAAGAACGTATAACAGAAAATACAGCTTTATTAGCTTTAAAACCCTTAAAATCCTAAACAGCTAACAAACCATGCTGCATTGAGAACAAAGGAGGATGAAGGAGGGGAAGGGGGATGAGAGGGCTTTCAAGGTTCATAGTAGAAGAGAGGGGAAAAACACCCTGACTAATAGAGCCTAGGTGTGATGTAACTTCCTGTTACAGTCAGGAGATTGAGATCCACTCTAGAAACTTCACTTTGTTCTGGTGGAACCAATCACGAGTGTACTTGGCCTTGTGACTTGGATCTTGTCGTGTTGGGATTTTTAGTAACGTCTCATGCGCAGCTTCCGGTCCATCGCTTTGTTACAGAAATTTAGAGCTTATCTCTGAGCTGTTTGTGCCTACTATGTGGCATTTGTGTAGTAATGGTTTTCTTCTGGCAATACGAACATGCAGCCCATTTTTCTTCAAGTACAGCGATACCTCGAGATACGAATGCTTCGATTTACGAAATGTTCGAAATTTCAGATGCGAAAAACCACGAACAGTTCTGCTCTATTATACGCTTGTTTAGTCTGATGTCGTGCTGCGCTTCCGCGTCCTGGCGCCCTCCCATGGCAGACATTGTTAAAAGGGGCTACTACGCTTTAAAACACAATCAGTTTTAAATCAAGCGAAACGTTATGTATAGATTACTAATAATGTGCTATAACAAATGTTAGAGTCAAGATGTCATAAAAGAAATAACGTTTATAACGTGGAAAGTGCTGTTCTGTAGCGCAAGTTAGAGAAACCATGTGACACGTTCTCAGAAACTCTCTCTCCCGTACACTCGGTACTGACCAGCGCTTGTGCTCGAAACCATGTTTGTGTCAGTAATTCTTAAATATCTCGAGAAAGTTAACTTTCATACGTAGTGCCGTAATGTTTTCTGCCATCCTCTGTTCCACCTCCTCAGACACATCGCTTCACTCAAAGTAAGGTTTCACATTTGTGCACATATTACATATTTTGCTTGTGTTTCATTCTGTTTTATTATCATTTATTACATTAACGATGTGTAGATTTAAGGATTGAAGAAACGTTACTTGATTTTTATACTCTTGCTTCTGAGAACCGTTGCACGGATTAGAGGTTTTACATGTAAAACTTGCTTCAAGATATGAAATGTTCGAGATACCCTGGAACGGATTAATTTCGTATCTCGGGGTACCACTGTATCTCTTTATTGTGCTTCTTGAAACCGCTGCAACACATTTTTTAGAAAGCCCTTTGATTCAGCTGACATTATTTGTGGGGTTTTCTTTAAATCCCTTACAATTTTTCAGGCAGTTGTAGCAGAATCTCGGAGTTCAGGAATCTCAGCGCATAACTGGATGAAACAGGCAACGGTCTACCCAGAGGCAGAAACTCAGAGACGTTTTCTCCCCAAGCACAGATTCACCAGCCGTTCAAATCTTTTGTGTCCGTTTTTGTGTATGTTATCAAGCCAAAATCACCAGGGTGTGTAATCTAAACTATTAGGGGAAAATGCTTTAATTTCATTATTTATAGTTTCTGAGAAATGGCCAAGAAATAATTTCATTAGCCAGAGTGTGTAAACTATCAAACTACCAAAGCTACTTATTGTAAGGAAAGTAACTGAGAAGGACCCAATTGCAGTGAGTAATAGGTATTTATTAACCGAAGTACAACAGAAGTACCATCTTCTGGGTTTCTGGAAAATTTGTCCAAAAATAACTACAACACAAGAGAAGAGCAAACTAATCTGAGTGTCTCTAGTACAAGCATTAGAGAGAACTAATACGCCAGTAAGGAAACATGGAAACGAGAAAATAAACAGTACTATGGCAAGCCTTTTTATCATTTAAACATTTGACCTGACTATCCGTAAATACATTTTAAGATAGGAATAAATCTTTTGTGACTAGTACTAAATATATTTTGACTAGGCGTAAATACATTTAGAGATATCTCCAATTATATTCTGACTAGTCGAAACTCATTTGAAGACATCCGCAAACTATTTAGAGATATCTCTAAATCATTTACGACTAGTCATAAATGTATTTGGAGATATCTACGATTATAATTTGACTAGTCACAAATTAATTAGAGATATCTCTAAATGAATTACGGCTAGGTAAAATATAATTGGAGATATCTCTGATTAATTTTATTTAAAGATATCTGCAAAACAGTTAGAGATATCTCTAAATAATTTGTGGCTAGTCAAATTATAATTGTAGATATCTACAAATACATTTATGACTAGTCGTAAATGATTTAGAGATATCTCTAAATAGTTTAGCGGATCTCTTCAAATGAATTTTGACTAGTCAAAATATAATTATAGATATCTCTAAATGTATTTACGCCTAGTGAAAATATATTTAGAGATATCTGTAAATATATTTGTGACTAGGCACAAATCAATTGAAGATATCTGCAATTAATTTTCAATGGAAGTCAATGGAGAATAATGACTAGTCGTAAATGATTTAGAGATATCTCTAAATAGTTTGCGGATGTCTTCAAATGAGTTTCGACTAGTCAGAATATAATTGGAGATATCTCTAAATGTATTTACGCCTAGTCAAAATATATTTAGTACTAGTCACAAAAGATTTATTCCTATCTTAAAATGTATTTACGGATAGTCAGGTCAAATGTTTAAATGATAAAAAGGCTTGCCATACAGTACTGCTAATAAGGAACAAACGAGGGGCAGCTGAGAGGTGAAACGATCAGAGGGGAAACAGGTGTGACACTTATTTTATAATATGAGTATTACTGATAAAACATATCTCTGGGTTCACCTGGATTTAACTGACGCATCTCATAATCCTTTAGTTGTAATTCCTATCACTCAAGAGAGCTCATCGCAGACAATGTAACGCATTACCTTATCAACAAACACACTTCTCTTCATTGGTGTGCTCTCCTGAGGAAGAACATACATGTCTGCGGTGGTGGGAAGGCCAGGTTTCACCACAGTAACCAATGAGTTCTGAGGAACCCCTGTGAGCTAGGAGAGAAGCAGAGCGAGGGCTGATATGGCAGATGTAATAAAAGAGTTTATTTGTTAGATTAGAGATTGAAGATCAAGAACCTTGGAGATAATCTTAGTCACGACTTGTCCAATGTCTTGTCTCCATTCTGGGATGTTTGGGTTGAAGCGGTTCAAGTTATGACTGAAACTCAGTGGTATGATCTGGAAATGGTCTGAAAAGAGAAACGACAAATGCACAGCATAAATTTTTCCCCCTCTTTAAAAAGTACAGATTTAAGCAGCTGCTCAATGAACAAAAGAACAATTTCCAAACTTTTCAAAAGGGCAAGTTTATTGACACTTATTTAACTCCATAACATGAAATTAAACTTACAATCTTCAGTTTTACCCGAGCAGAAATTACTACATCCCATTACAAAAACTAGTATTTTGTACGAGCACCAAGTCTTCTAGGTGTGGAATGAACAAGTTGGTGACGGATTCCAGCATCTATATTTCTCCATTCTTGAAGAAGAACCTCTTTTAGAGCTGGATGGAGAGCTTCAGAATTCCCCACATGTGATCCATCGGGTTCAGATCAGGAGACTCTCGATCACCTTCACCTTGTTCTTGTTCAGAAACGCAGCAGTAGCTTTAGATGTGGGTTTTGGATCATTGTCGACCAAGTGCTCCGAGTGATGGCAGCACCTTCTCCTTCAGTATAGAACATTGTTCATGATGCCATCAAAGAAATGCAGCCCCCCTGCAACAGCAGCAGCACTCCTGCAGCTCCACATAATGACACTACCACCACCATGTTTCACTGTAGGCACCAGGCATTTTTCTTTGAAATCCTCACGACTTACAGTTTAAAAGCTTTAGTTCCAAATCTGATCTTTGTCTCATTACTCCAGAGTCCCAAGAGTCTTCCTGTGTTTCATGTTTTTTTGTACATTGGCTTTAGGGGAGGCTTTCTCTATGGATGATACCCATGCATACCATTCCTCTGCAGGGTGCACCGTATTGTGTCATGGAAAACGCTCGCTCTTGTTTGGCTTTCTACTGCTTTAGTTAACTCCAATGAACCTGCAGGATATTTTTTTCATCAGAAGATGTTCCTGTCGAGATGTTAACTTCCATGGACATCTCTGTGAGATGGTTGCGCTTCCATCTTTCTTAAATGTCTGGATCACTTTTGCTACAGTCTTTTGACTGATATGAAAAGCTGATCTTCTTGTAGGCCTCACCTTTTTGTGTAAAGAAATAATTTTCTTTTTCAGATTTTGTGAATTTTTTTTCTATGGGGAGCCATTGCTGACACCATGAAATGGGAGGGGCTTTTCTTTGCAATGAACTTTTAGAGTCACCCATCTGCTGGACATATCTTAAACATTTATATTACCTGCACGCGTCTGTTTTGATTAAAGTAGGAATGACACAGTCCGCCTATTGTTTAATTTTGACTTCAAATATAATGTTTAGTTTTCAAAAAGGTTATTAGTTTTGATATTTTGTGTTTTAAACCAAAATGAAAACAGTTATGGTGCATAATTTGCAATGTAATTCATATTTAAACTAGATAAAAGGCATGATCCGAAATGTGATCATTTTGTTTTAGACCCGCAAGTCTGTGCCATAAGTGCCATCTAGTGGTGAGAAGAAGGAATGACCCTTTTACATGGAAGACCTGTCATGAGGGCTATTTTTTCTCAAAATTTCTGCACAAAACAAAGCACAATAGAAAATGTGTTTGGAAAGTGTTAAAAGTTTAAGGGAGAATGTGACACAAATTTTCACATCGTTTTGTCTCATCTTTGCTTTTTTTTTGGGGGGGGGGGTTATTAATTTTTATTTTGTCTCAACACTTTAGATTTTTGTTATAAAACATAAAACATTTACATCTATGTATTTAGCAGATGCTTTTATCCAAAGCAACTTACAGTTTTGGAGTAAACGTAAGCAGTTTGTTACAACGTAAAGACATAAACATACCAGACAGTTGAGCTGATACAGAAAACATTTTTTATTATTATTATTTTTGCAGCATAAAAAAGAGACAAAATGTACTACTTAGAATTTTACATTTTGTACAAATCCATGATTGTTGTGAAATTATTGTGTAATGTTATGCAAAAATATTTGTTAAAAAATAAATAAATAGAAGATGGGGTTGTTCTAAAAAATGATATCAAGCATATAAAAAACATGATATCAAGCATATAAAAAACATGATATCAAGCATATAAAAAAATAATATAAAGCATATAAAAACATGATATCAAGCATATAAAAAACATGATAAAGCATATAAAAAACATATCAAGCATATAAAAAACATATCAAGCATATAAAAAACGTGATATCAAGCATATAAAACGTGATATCAAGCATATAAAACGTGATATTAAGCATATAAAAAACATGATATCAAGCATATAAAAAACATGATATCAAGCATATAAAAAACATGATATCAAGCATATAAAAAACATGATATCAAGCATATAAAAAACATGATATCAAGCATATAAAAAACATGATATCAAGCATATAAAAAACATGATATCAAGCATATAAAAAACGTGATATCAAGCTTATAAAAAACATGATATCAAGCATATAAAAAACATGATATCAAGCATATAAAAACATGATATCAAGCATATAAAAAACATGATATCAAGCATATAAAAAAATAATATCAAGCTTATAAAAAACATGATATCAAGCATTGGCACGATACTGTTTTAAAGATTATTTATTAGGGCAAATTGTAAAGTAGTAATATTGCCCAAAAAGGACTACTAGGGGTTAAATGAATCATTAGATTCACCTGAGTCTGAACCCTGTTTGTAGCATTAAGTTCTCTTAAGACTATTATTGTGGCGCACAGATTTTGCAATGGGCTTGAATGAATTTATAGGAAAATTAATTTTTACTGTAATAAACAAATAAACAAATCATGTTTGCAATCAATGGCTCATAATTGTACCACTATTTGGTAGTATAGCATCTAATAAAAGATGTGGATTCTGAAAGGAAACTAAAGGTTTTCTGACCAATATAGTGATGTGTACTTGGCTGAATTGGTTGAAATATCTAAAATTGAGTTTAAATATCACTAAATAGATTTATTTGAACTGATTTTGTGTTGTTATATGCATTTCATTGGAGGTTTCGTGTGTAACTAATGGGTTTATCTTGAGGAGAAACTGTGTAAAAGTGTGACGTGACAAGGATTCATTCTCCAAAGAGACAGATGGTGTCTTCTGCTTCCATCACACTCATCACGCATAATCAATTCTGTGCTGGGTTCCCGTCAATTTTTGAACCCTGTTTAACAGTCGATACAGCATCGGTCCTCAAGAGCCACGTCGAAGTTAACAGTGTAATGTACAAATATTTATTGCAGCTTTTGTAAAAACCTGGGCCTCTAGGTCCTGATTTATAAAATGATTTTTGAGTGACATGTATGCTCTTACCATAAACAATGACAGTCTTGCTGTCCTGCACCATGGAGCGTCCATTAGAAGCCTGAACGGTCACAGGAGCTTGCCCCTCCTCAGAGAAATGTACTATCAGGCTGTTTTCCAGAGTCAGCTTGGGCTGTCCGCAGAAAACACTCATCAGAAATAGACAAAACAACACTTATCAACACACTTTCCTGAAGTACCTGAAGGTTATCTCCAATCCACCAGTAAAATACAGTGAGGTTGGCCTCAGCGGGAAGCACTATCGCGGTGAGGTTTACGTCTTGGTTCCTGCCAGCAATCGGAACAACCTCCAGATGGACCTCCTGCAGAGGTGCTGGACAAAAGGGATGTAAGCTTTATTTAATTTCTGTGTTTATGCTTGTATTGTTTTACCGGCCGAAGTGGTCTCTAGAGAACTGCTTTCTTAAGTTTTTCATGTAATGTTGTTGTTTTTAAAAGTACTTTAGAAATAAAGTTGTATTGTACTGTAATTACATTCAAGCATTTTTATCTAAAATATTTGAAATGCCCCAAAAAATCCGGACCGGTTTTCCTAGAAACATCATACATTCATTCCATCAATTTAAATAACTTTTTTGTGATTAACAGCCAAGAATACAACACACCAAAACGCATTCAAATCACTCACACTCGCCGGCCACTTTATTAGGTACACCTGTAAAATTACATTTAAGGATGTAGACATGGTCAAGTTGCTGTTCAAATGTGACTTTCAACATTCCACGGTTGTTCCTGCCAGAAGGGGGTTGGTCTGAGTATTTCAGAAACTGCTGCTCTACTGGGATTTTCAAGCACAACCATCTCTAGGGTTTACAGAGAATGATCCGAAAGAAAGGGAAAATATCCAGTAAGCGGGAATTCTGTGTAGAAAAGCAGCAGTAACTCATAACCACTCATTCCACAACACATCTCTGAATGCACAACACATCAAACCTTGATGCGGATAGCACCAGGTGCCACTCCTATCAGCTAAGAACAGGAAACAGATTTTGGCATGAACAACATGAAAGCATGGATCCACCCTGCGTTGTATAAATAGTTCAGGTGGTGGTGGTATTTTCTTGGCACAGTTTGAGCCCATTATTACCAATAGAGTACTTTAGCAATTGAGTATGGTTCCATGAGTACCAGAGTAACACTCCATGCCATAAAGGCAAATCATGGTTTCTTGAACATAACAATGTGTTCACTGTACTCAAAATGCCTCCACAGTCACCAGATCTCAACTAAGTAGACATGGAACTAGCAAGGAGTACCTAATAAAGTGGCCAGTGAGTTTATACAGAGTTACGTTTCTTCATGTTCCTAGACTGTTGGAGACTTCACAGACCTGTGACCTGGATGTACAGAGCTGCCTGATCATGTCCAGCAGAGTTCTCAGCCGTCACGCTCACTCGATAAACTCCAGGTCTCTCGTAACGGTGCTGGATGGGTTCGTCTGTGACCGTCAGGTTTTCATAGATAGCCCTGACCCCATCCATTAAATCTACCTGATACCTGGTGCTGCTGGTGTCACCCTGAGGAAGGAAACACAAATATAGAGAATATGTGTTTTGCATTTTATGATGAGCTACTTGTTAGTAATCCATGTAGCTGACCTGTTCTTGGTGAACTATGAAGGTGATGTCATCACCAGGAGCCACAGCCAACATCTGTCCTTTGATGCCCAGCTGCAGGCCTTTAGGGGGCAGCAGAGGGCAGGCGTGCTGCTTAGCGCTCTGTTCTTTATCCATTCCACCCTCACAGACATCAGCGATGACCTTTCGGTAACTTCAAAAAAGCAAAGCACTGCAGGTTAGCGTGAACTTGACTGCTTGTCTGGAACTGGGAGTTCACGTGGAGTCCAATAATTGGGAAAAAAGTACCAAAATGCATTTAGATTAAAAAATGATTGCAGAAAAAACACTGAGTGCTGAAGAATGCATGTGAAACCTTTTAGAAAAGTGTGGTAAATTTTGATTTAAAGTTCGTTACTTTCACATCTACTATAGAAGCAAACCAGGGCTGTGCAATCAAAAAAAAAAGTGATTTAAATGCATGTATTTACTAATTCCCACAAGGCTGCAATTTTATCAGTTAGTTTATTTTAATTTTTATTCAGAGTACTTTCTTGTACGCATAATTTTAATATGTAAACCAACCAGAGCTGACGCAGCGCACCGGCCAATTACAGCTAAGCTGAGCGAGAGATAGATGTTAACCAATCAGAGCTCGTCTTGAAGAGAGTGTTTAGTACTGGGGGAAATGTGGTGGTTTTTCATACCAAAAAGAGAGCAATCTGTTTTTTGGTTTTGATTTAATTTATTGTTATGACCGGAATTTAGGTTAGTTCATCTTAATTTGTTTTATGTTTTCTGTAAATTTACTACAGTTTGGTTATTTCATCGTGAAATGTTTCGTCACGCACTTCTTGTGCACGGAATACATTTAGAATGTGTCAGTGTAGCTTGTTTGAAAAAGCAAAACAGTTGCCAAAATCGCAAAATTCATTAAAAAAAAGCAATACGGTTATTTGGTCCATATCACACAGCCCTAATGCAAACGTGAACAAATAAGACAAAACTATAAAGCTAGAAGGCAAAAAAACAATACTTCAGGCTACCTCACCTCTCAATCTTTAGGTTTAATTGTCCTTCGTTCCACTCAGTACCGCTCTCTGATGTTAAAGTCTGATGTTAAAGAGACTCATTTTGGTTATTTTCTCGATTCTTTCGTTCTTTTGTCACATGATCGCTCCGTAACGCTAACCAATGCTCCAACAACAAAAACAGATTTTTTTTTAATTAAATGATATCTATGGTCAGATATAACGGTACGCCAGAGCCTTGAGTTTACACATGTGTATGATGTGAGTGTTTTCTATGTATTTCACCCCGTGCTTGACTGATAGCTGTTTCCCAGGTGGCAGTTTTCAGGCGGAGTGTCTGGATCATGCCAGAAGTCTGGATAACAGCGGTCTCCCTCTATCCTGAGGCTGGGAGCTCGCTCAAAGCCATAGTCGCTGAGAACACACAGAGAAATGTAAAGCTCCATTTATAGCCCCAGATCTCATTCCTTATGCACGGTGCATAACTGTGAGATAGTAAAGCAAAGATGTCAGCGAATTACTGCAGTCAGCTCGAAGTGAGATTCCTACCAGCCAAAGTCTTTCTCGGTGCACTGGCAGGCTTTAGCTCTGAGTGCTGATGTGTAACTTTTCCCTTTAATGCAGAACGATGAGTCTTTCCTCCTCCTGTAAGCTCGTTCCTGGCCCATGATGCATTTCTCCCCCTGTTGTAGAGGAACATGTCATCCTAAATGAAACCATGTGACCCGGTGATTTCTTATTTATTACCTAAACTGGTTTGACAAATGGAGAGGTGGTGTGGACATTACCTGCAGATTGGTGAGTTTCCAGGAGTCATAATCGGCCTCTGTGCACTGTCTGGGAAATGACTGACGGAAATCCACCTTCACCAGCTCCCAGTCCGAGCGGTAACTTATATGCCCAAATACTCTGTCAACAACAATGCACATAAATGGCTAAAGTTGGTGCACAAACTTTGATGTAGGCTTGATCAAGTGCTGTTTAAAAGTCTTTTTATAAGGTCACTAAGGTATCATACTAAGTCCCCAAGGCAATATGAGTAATGTAAACCAATCCCGATGTCTCCATCATTCTCCTTAGCTGAGATAGTGATATACCAAAATGGTTGCTATGGTAAACTAGTTGCTAAGGAGGGGTCTGTGACAAAAGGAATATTATAAGTTCTATGAAACCAACCCACCTGTTATTGTCTTTTACCAAATTTGAAATAGCGTTTATAAAATTTGTTTGCTAGGGTAAACAGTTTTGTTGCTAGGTAGCAAAAATTATTTCATCGTTACTATGATAAACTAAAACAAACACCCATTGCTTTATGATCTTGACGATCTTTCTACTGTCATATCCCATTTATTTTTAATGACCGTTATAAGCCAATGGTAAATTTTTAACCCCCTCTAGAGACTGGGGTTCAAATACTTTTGCTTCCAGACTGATACCCTTCACTAATGTACCAATATGTCTACAATTAACCAGCCCCTATGTCTCGTCATTGTTTATAGTGATATATTTTGAAGATTTGGTTGCTAGGGTATACAGTTTGGTTGCTATGGAGATGCCAGTGATTACGTTGTTACTATGATTAACATAAACAAGTCCAATATTTTTTATATAATTTATTATATTTATTTTATTTTGAGTGAGTTTTATGTTTTTTTTTAAGGTATTTTCGTTGCCTTTAATATCTGGAGCTCAAACAGTCTAGGAGAGGATTGCCTGAAGCATAAGACGATTCACAACACGATGCGTCTTCTAAACACGTCATATCCACTGGATATCCAACTGTGGAAGAAATCAACCAGAGTTACATGAACCATCAGTTACTAATGACGGGAATAATGCTCTGGATTGATTGCAGATCCTCATTTTGGGAACATCGTCATGTCAAAAAGTTCTCTAACACTGAACTAATAACATTTCTTTACCACTAGGTGGAGCCCTATATCTATATTAAGAGAAGTAAGTCTCTGGCAAGCATCAGTTATTGAACATGTTTTCAGTTTATTTCAGACATAGTATCTCACCACTTAAGTTTCTTGTAAATATTTATTAAATAAATTCATGAAATGTACAGCTTTGTAAATTTGTACAAATCTGTTTAGCCATTAACAAACACACAAAATGCCCGGCAAACGAAAGAGAGTTCACGACTAAGAGGCCATTTAGCCATTTTCCTTCCCTGGTGCATTACTGCTCTCACTTTCTGATACTGGTTTATTGACCTCAAGGCAAAAATAAATAAATAAATAAATCAGATGATCTGAAAAAAGATGGCATTTGCTACAGGAATATTGCAAAGACCCTGAAACTGAGCTGCAGAACGGTGGTCAGGACTATACGGAGAATTAAAGGAGAGACTGCAGAACAGGCCTCGCCATGAACAACCAAAAACGTTCAGTGTACACACTTTGTGTCGTCTCCAGAGACAGATGCATGGGTGCTGCCAGCATTTCTGCAAGGACTAAAGGGGAGAGGGTCAGATTGGTCTGTAGAGATGTTGACCCAGCTACTCTAAAGATAATGCACAAAGAAACCAGCAAACAGTTTGTAGAACACAAGCATTTTGGTAGCGGGACCAAAATGTGTCTTTCCCCGGGTCAAGTATTGTGGTTGAGTGCCATGCTCTGGGGCTGCACCCCAGGGAAGCAACAGTCCATTGAGGGAACCACTATTATGGAACAAAGTTTGTAATGA
Organism: Danionella cerebrum; assembly: GCA_007224835.1. Lineage (NCBI taxonomy): Eukaryota > Metazoa > Chordata > Actinopteri > Cypriniformes > Danionidae > Danionella > Danionella cerebrum. Next base: position 116,693 of record SRMA01026709.1, on the reverse strand, counting down.
TATTTTTTCACAAACCTGTCGGCAGACATTAACATGTAGCCCCACCCACTGAAAATGCAGTCCCACTCACTGAACGTACATCTGTGCGCACCACCAATCTGCGTCCCACCCACCCACTGAGCATGGAGCCCCAACCATTGAACATGTAGCCCCACCCACATAATGTGCATCACAACTCACTGAACATCGATCGCCACCCACTAAACGTGCACCACCACCCTGTGAACAAGAAGCCCCACCCACTGAACGTGGATCCCCACCCACCAAACGTGGACCCCCACCAACTTAATTTAGAGCCTGAACGTGGAGACCCACCCACCTAACGTCCATCATCATCGACTGAACATGCAGCCCCGCCCACTAAACTTAGAGCCCTGCTTAGTAAACATTGAGTTGTGATAACGCGGGGCACTACCTTCAGTGGGAGGGGCTCTCTAATGACCGGCTCTCTAGTCCATTTAACCTTCTACTAATGGAACATATAAACTCAAAAGAATAATTTAATAACTCAATG
>SRMA01026709.1:70678-112840 GCA_007224835.1 Danionella cerebrum | reverse complement strand
GCAAACGAAAGAGAGTTCACGACTAAGAGGCCATTTAGCCATTTTCCTTCCCTGGTGCATTACTGCTCTCACTTTCTGATACTGGTTTATTGACCTCAAGGCAAAAATAAATAAATAAATAAATCAGATGATCTGAAAAAAGATGGCATTTGCTACAGGAATATTGCAAAGACCCTGAAACTGAGCTGCAGAACGGTGGTCAGGACTATACGGAGAATTAAAGGAGAGACTGCAGAACAGGCCTCGCCATGAACAACCAAAAACGTTCAGTGTACACACTTTGTGTCGTCTCCAGAGACAGATGCATGGGTGCTGCCAGCATTTTTGCAAGGACTAAAGGGGAGAGGGTCATATTGGTCTGTAGAGATGTTGACCCAGCTACTCTAAAGATAATGCACAAAGAAACCAGCAAACAGTTTGTAGAACACAAGCATTTTGGTAGCGGGACCAAAATGTGTCTTTCCCCGGGTCAAGTATTGTGGTTGAGTGCCATGCTCTGGGGCTGCACCCCAGGGAAGCAACAGTCCATTGAGGGAACCACTATTATGGAACAAAGTTTGTAATGATATTTTTTCACAAACCTGTCGGCAGACATTAACATGTAGCCCCACCCACTAAAAATGCAGTCCCACTCACTGAACGTACATCTGTGCGCACCACCAATCTGCGCCCCACCCACCCACTGAGCATGGAGCCCCACCCATTGAGCATGGAGCCCCAACCATTGAACATGTAGCCCCACCCACATAATGTGCATCACAACTCACTGAACATCGATTGCCACCAACTAAACGTGCACCACCACCCTGTGAACAAGAAGCCCCACCCACTGAACGTGGATCCCCACCCACCAAACGTGGACCCCCACCAACTTAATTTAGAGCCTGAACGTGGAGACCCACCCACCTAACGTCCATCACCATCGACTGAACATGGAGCCCCACCCACTGAACGTGCACTCCCACCCACTGAACATGCTGCCCCGCCCACTGAGCATGGAGACCCACCCATTGAACATGTAGCCCCACCCACATAATGTGCATCACAACTCACTGAACATCGATCGCCACCCACTAAACGTGCACCACCACCCTGTGAACAAGAAGCCCCACCCACTGAACGTGGATCCCCACCCACCAAACGTGGACCCCCACCAACTTAATTTAGAGCCTGAACGTGGAGACCCACCCACCTAACGTCCATCACCATCGACTGAACATGGAGCCCCACCCACTGAACGTGCACTCCCACCCACTGAACATGCTGCCCCGCCCACTGAGCATGGAGACCCACCCATTGAACATGTAGCCCCACCCACATAATGTGCATCACAACTCACTGAACATCGATCGCCACCCACTAAACGTGCACCACCACCCTGTGAACAAGAAGCCCCACCCACTGAACGTGGATCCCCACCCACCAAACGTGGACCCCCACCAACTTAATTTAGAGCCTGAACGTGGAGACCCACCCACCTAACGTCCATCATCATCGACTGAACATGCAGCCCCGCCCCCTAAACTTAGAGCCCTGCTTAGTAAACATTGAGTTGTGATAACGCGGGGCACTACCTTCAGTGGGAGGGGCTCTCTAATGACCGGCTCTCTAGTCCATTTAACCTTCTACTAATGGAACATATAAACTCAAAAGAATAATTTAATAACTCAATGGTTTTAAAGGGAAAATAGAAACATGACACTATTAAATAAATTGAGTTTTTATAATAAAATCCACAATGAAGAGCATGAGGGAATGAATTAGGAAGAAAAGGACTTTATGCGCAGAACAAAATCTGTGAAAAAAAAATGCCTTGATCAAACGCGGTGTGAAAAACGTTGGGGAGTCACATTTTTTTATCTTGCTTTTTCACGTTTTTTACACTGATAAAGAATCATTAGCATATTCTGGCAAGACTCTAAAGACCCCTTTAGGCCATAAAAGCAGCAGCACTGTTCTCTTGTAGGTAATGCAATATCAGGAAAATGTTTCGTTTCCAATCCATACTCACGTCATTACTAGAGTCTCATCTCCAGGTTCACTCAGAAGACCGTCCACAAAAACCGAAGTGCTGGTGAAATTGTGAATACTCCACGATCGTCCTTCATCTGTGCTGAATCTGAAACAATATAAAAATATTAGCAATTGTGTTTGAAACATAATGACACAACGCAGCTCTGAGCATGATGCCGCGGGAAGTGTCTTTCATGGAAGACGTCCATGAAAGTGAACTGATTTCCCCTTTGATCTTCAGATAGGATTCATCATTACTCATATTTGCAGAGCAAGCTGAACAAGTAATTCATCGCGTGTGAATCACCACATTGTAAAGTGTGGGTAGACGGGTTGGCAGAGAGCTGAGGATGCAATTTCGAGAATTCAGGGTGGTCTGAATAGCCCTCCAAAGCCAAATGAGCTTCATCAAGCACCCACTCAAAGGATTGAGCACCACAAGCATGTCAGCGGAACCCAGGGAGGGAGAGCCCTGAAGGGTTGTTTTTCCCTTTTCTGACATCCGAAACTTGTTTCCGTTGGCTCCACTCGTTCGGTCCGATGTGTGATGGTTTTAGATTGAGGCGAGTTGTCGCACGTAAAAATTTACGTCGATGCATGGATGCCTTTCGTTTTAAATTCTTCCCCAACAAGGGCCATGCATTCCTGGAGGATGGTAACACACTTTGGTAACAAACTGTCCCCCAAAACAGAGCAAAGAAATTCAAATTTTTAAAACACTCCTTTCTTTCATTTTCACTCATGTACCTTGACCCTTCCCCAATCCTTTACCCACTCCCACTTTCAGTTCAACACCGTCTTGTCCTGACACAACTATTATAAACTGACTCGCGGGAACCACAACTAATAAATATTTAATAAATACATTCAATTTTCAAATCCAGAGGAGAAAACACTACACCAGGCGTTTTACTCCCCTGGAGAAAGCAAAACTGTACAACTCAGCAAGGCATGTACTATCCCATGTGATGGCTTTTGAGCAGGACAGGACAAGGTAAAAAAAAAAAAAAGAAAATTTTTAAAACACATTAATTTCTAGGCTTTTTAGAAAATTTAATGAATATTAATTTCAACTGAATCGTTAACCCTTTGTATTGTTGGGGATGTTTTCATCCATTTCTGGCTGATTTTGAGTCTAACTTTGACCACAATGTTTTCTCTGTTTCAGCAAATGTTATTATTTTTCGATGAAAATCTAATCTTTACACATATTTTAAGAAAATGTTGTTTGTTTTTTTTTTTGTTTTTGTTTTTCCAGAAATGCACTCTAGGCTGCAAAATTTATTTTTTGGGCATAAATCTCTAAGTACTACTTTTTTTTACCTTTATATGTCACTGATTTCGAAAAAAAAAAACCTATTTTCAATATGAAAAATTATTTTGGATTGGATTTTTTTTTACATTTTATCACAATCTTGAACATGTCAAACACTAGTGACAACATTGACATTTTGGTGGATTTTTTGTTTTTGTGAAGCACCAGATTTTCATTTTTCTCCCTCATTTATTGTTTGTCCCATTGACTTTCATTGATTATGAAATTTATTGATTACAATGCCACGACATCAAATAATCAGGCATTCTTCACTCTTATTCCTGTTGTGAGGAGGCAGCATTTGAGATTTCAATTTCAGCATTTACCCTTGAGATGAGCCTTTGCAAGAGGAGAGTTAGTTTGTTCTGTAAAAAATCTCTTCAGCATCAGATTTCTAAACATAATTCATACACATAAAGCTGTCAATATAGCGGCATGGTGGTGCAGTGGGTAGCACTGTGACCTTCCAGTTAGAAGGTTGTCGGTTTGAGGCGCGCCAGAGTTTGCATGTTCTCCCTGTGCTTGCATGTGTTTCCTCCGGGTACTCTGGTTTCCCCCACAATCCCAAAAACATGCATCAGGTTAATTGAAAAATCTAAATTCCCCTTAGGTTTGAGTGTGTGATGCCCTGCGATGGACTGGCGACCTGTCCAGGGTGTACCCCCACCTCTCACCCAATGTGTGCTGGAGATAGGCACTGGCTTTATCAGTGCTTTAGTAGCAAACATACGTTCAATGCTATCAAGCATTGCTACACTTTACGGAGTAGCATAATCTGACAGCGGCGTGCAAGGATTCACATAAACTGTGTTGTGTTCATTTTATTTTCAACTTAGGTTGGATTTTTGTTTTGTGTGCTGCTGTGATTTTCTCTGTACACACACGGTGGGAGTGGTAGCTTAGAGGGAACATTGTCCAACATCCTACAGTTGTGCTTTCCAAATGACCCTGATCAAAAAGTTTAGTTAATATTTTCTATTCCCCCTGTTTAACAACAACGACAGCCTGAAGTCTCTTGAGGTAGCTGTCGATGAGGTTCTTTATCTTCTCGGTTGGTAATGCAGCACATTCTTGGCGTGTTTGAGCTCTCCCCAGAGTGGTCCAATGATATTGGGATCAGGAGACTGAGATCCACTCCTTCCCTTTGTTCTGGTGGAACCAATGACGAGTGGACTTGTGTTTTGGATCGTTGTAGTGTCTGAAAATTTCCAGTAACGATCCATGCTCCGCTTCCGGTTCTGATGATGCACATTTTCCTCCAGGATTTTTTTTTGAGAACACACTGCATTCATCTTCCATCAATTTTGAGCAAGTTTCCTGTGCTTTTGGAGCTCCGGCATCCCGAAATCCATCAGTGACCCACCTCCGTGCTTCACAGCATGGGCCTCCTCTCCAAACCAATGAACACAACTGTGTATGAGTAAGTGAACAAATAAAAACGCAACTTACTTGAGTATTTTTAAAGGAATAGAGGTGTCCTTAATGGCCACAATGACCCCACCATGATCCAGATACAGAATGTGATGCTCTTCTTCAAAGACCTAAAGTGAGCAAACAACATATCAAGGATCGCTTTTCCCCTGAAACTTGATCGTGTTACAGAAAAGTAGAGTTGAGCTAATGAGAGAGCAACTGTCCTGAAAATCATTGGAAAAAAAAAACTTTAAGATGGACAGATGAGTCCGCCGCACACTGAGAAATGAAACGGCAGAAAATGAGAGGGTGTCAGATGAAACCGGGCAGAACGGGAACATGAGAAACAGAATTCAAAGCACATGTCGTACTGCGTCTGGAAGGAAAGGTGGGTGTTCGGTAATTGCAAAGCTCAAGAGTCGTGACAAGCCACGGTTAAAAAAAAAGAAGACATTTTCAAACATAAAATTCACTAGAAAACAACTTTTCAGCTCATTAGCTTCGCCTCTGTGTTCATTCTTACCTGTCTCCAGGTCTTGCCACAGTCAGAGGTGATGTACATCTCCTCTTTATATTCAACCAGCTGTGAGCCAAGGTTACCTGAGGAGAGCACAAGACCGGAGCATCAGAACACAAATAAAAAAATACACAAAGCAGGATTGTGATATTTGAGGCATCTAAAAATCAAGATTCAGCTTTGTTTTTGTTTTTTTCTTCCTGCATTTGCAAGAGTACTCTCCATAAGTGTCACACTTTACCCTTGGGAGTCTGGGGGCTTTTTGAGCATTTTTCACTACTTTATTTTTTAATTATTTTTAAATTCTTTAAAACATGCTTCATATCATTATTTAGCAAAGCCCCAGCTTCCTTTTTTAAAACATTACCCAATAATTCCTCAACAAAGCTGAAGTTGTACAGAAAAAATACAATCGAGAGTAAATTTTTTTATGTATTTTACTGTATAGTTTTTATATTTTACAAAAATCAAAAGTGTTGAAACAAAATAAAAATTGAAAATATAAATTCATAAATCCACCCCAAAAAGCAAAGACAAAACTAGGCAAAGCTCTCCTAAACTTTATGCACTGTTTCAAGCATTTATTGTGCCTGAATTTTGAAAAACACAAGCCATATCACAGGTCTTGTACTTCCAAGGGTTATCCCTTCTTTTCATCACTCGATGGCACTGATTTGGGGTCCATAAAATGAAACTGAAAAACAATTGTGTATTTTCTCACATTTTAATTTGAATTACCATGAAAACGTGTCAAAACTAATAAACTTTTTGAAATCTGTGCATTATATCTGAAATCTAAATTAAACAATAGGTGCATAGCGTCATTCCTATTTAATTTAAAAGAGCCGCTGTAAGGGTTAATATCACGAAGCTGCTTTTTGTGCGTATTTTGGCTAACCGTTAAGAAAAGGTCTCCTGCTCGTCATGGAAACTGACCTGCTCCCATGATGAGTCCTGGGGCTGAATCTTTAGTGTGGACGGTCCCAGACACATAGGGGTTGTCAGCCCACCGCAGGTGAAGATGAAGATGACAGTCAGGCTGGTAGAGGAGCAGAAACAAAGACGAATATTACTGTCTGTCACTGTTGGATAGAATTACTGTCCATCCATCATCTATTCTACAGACAATTCTCTGAAAAAAAAATCCTAAACGGATCTCCTTCTAGTCACAACACATGTGGGGGTTACCATTCTGTACAAGAAGCACTGTGCAGAAGTATATGAACCCTAGGTTCTAGAAGGAGTTAAATATTTTCCATTGACTTATACTGGCCATTGAAAATAAACGGGAAAACGTAACGACATGTGGATTTGTGGAATTGACTTGATAGCTCCCTAGCAACCAAACTGTTTAACCTAGCAACTAAATTTTTAGAACACAACCTCTGCTATCATTTACCTGCTTTGGTAAATGATAAAGACATGGGGGTTGGTTTGTAAAACTCATTATATGATGTCACTGACCCTTCCATAGCAACCAGGCTTTTTACCCTAGCAACCAATTTGGGATATCACCATCTCTGAATTAGAAAAATCATAGACATAAAGGTTGGTTTATGGCACTCAAATTGACATGTGGATGTCAATGACCCAGCCATAGCAACCAGATTGTTCACCATAGCAACCAATTCGCACATGGAATTACTTTACATCTAGCCATTGTGTAATTTTGGCTATATTGTGTTTGGGGAAAAAAATCAAATGTTTTGCTTAACAAATATTTTAACTCAAAATGTAGATGTTCTTATAGTGTTTTCGACTCATTATTATCTATGACATTTTGAAATACAAACAATTATTGCATTTTACAACCATAATCTTCCAATACCAATCGTTTTGAAGACGCTTGTCATATAAAAACCAACTCTTTTTGAAGACTCTTAGAGCAATCTTGAACTTCTAAAGCTCCGGGAGAGCAAAAGCAAAGAGACTTGATGTACCTGCTTGCAGCTGACAGGTTTGCCGTTCATGTCAGTTGTGGGAGGAGCCAGAAGTTCCCAGTCTCTGCCTTTGTTGTAGGTGATGAGAGTCGTTACTTTTCCGTCTACTTTCTGATTGGCTAAGAATACGCCCTTGACACCACGAACCTTAAACATAAACATATATCACACGAACATCAAAAAAACTTTGTTTGCATAAGAAACCAGTATTGTTGGCATTTTACACATGCAAACATTAATGTTTTAAAGATACAGGTTTTAAATTGGAAAATGTGTTATTAATATGGAAACGCTTTCATCATTTCAAACTTGTTAGCAGTGCTAAAAGTGCTTTCGTCAGATCTGAAGAATGGCAGGCACTACTTTTTTCTCTCGGGTCAATAAGTTTTTGATTTTGCAGGTTCTCCTACTTTGAAAACCCGGAGGGCTCTAGAATTTTTCCACTGTGAGAGACTGAATCGAAAAACAAATTTTTGCTATTTATTTGTACATTTCAGTCTTTGTAAACAACGACCGAAGTTCTTTACGAGGTTTACACACGCTGCAGGAGGGATTTTGGCCAACTCCTCCACACAGATCTTCTCTAGATTGGTCAGGATCCCGGCTGTCACTGAGTTTCAGCTCCCTCCAAAGACTTTCTGTTGTATTTAGCTCTGGAGACCGGCTAGACCAATCTAGAACCTTGAAATGCTTTTTACGGAGCCGCTCCTTGGTTTTTCTGGCAGTGTGCTTTGGGTTATTGCCTGTTAGAAGACCCAGGCACGAATTATCTTTAATGCTTTGACTGAGGGGAGGTTTTCGCCCAATAATTCACAATACACGTCCCTTGTTGGGATGATACCCATCTGGTCTCATCTGATAAAAGGATTTACTCAAATGACTCCTCTGAATCACCTGTTGGAAGCAACTTACAAAAAAAAAAGTGTTTTAAACACGAGCGTAATTCAGGGGTGCGTGTGTTTGCGTCTTGTCTCTGGGTTTTGGCTTCTGGCTTATTTAATGAATGGAAGGAGTCGTGCCTTATGTCTTTTAGTCAAATGTCTGGATGTGTTCAATAGAAACAAGGCAGGCAGCCAAACACGGAATAAAATACGAAACGATACTTTCACTCATTCGATGTCCCGTGATTAGTAGGGGTGTAACGGTTCACGGTATGTATTGAACCGTTTCGGTACGGCCTGTTCGGTTCGGTACACTTGCGTACCATTTCTGTATTCGGTATTTTTATAATCATTTAAATTTATTATTAGCGCGATATTAAGCGCAGCGGAACAATGTTTTAAACCGAGTTTCCGCACGGACGCTATTGAGTGACGAGCGCGAGTAGGAAAATGGAATCATATCAAAAGCGAAAGAGAAGCCAGCGCTTGAAGACACCTCACTACGGTCTCGTGTTTGAGAACACTTTGGCTTCTCTGTTAAAATACATAACGGGGATAGACGAGTGGATAAATTTAAAGTTGTATGCCGACATTGTTCCACAGAGATCGGGCAGGCAACACATCTAACATTTTCTACTGCTGGAGATATTGTCACTGCAACCAGATCTGTGCTCTCTTCAGAAAATGTGGAAAGGTTCATCTATCCTATCTATCCTAACTAGTTGCAGTATTTCATTTTTTATTTAAAAAAATGTGTTTTTCTTTATAAAGAGTGCAATTTATTTAAAATATCACCGAAACGTGTCACTTTTATTTTTTTTTATGCAAGAATTCTATTGTGTATTGGCAGCTTTTCAAAATAAAGAATATGTAAGTTCTTATTGTTATACCGAACCGAATGAACCGAACCGAACTCTCCAAGACACTGTACCGAACCGAATACGATTTTAGCGTACCGTTACACCCCTAGTGATTAGTAGTTTCATCCAGCTCCACACAAAACACTATAAAGTTCCCTTCATATCAAACTTGCAGGCCGCACTAATATTAAACTTTCATATTAAGGTGGGGCCACAAATTATTGTTTCGCGGGCCATGAGTTGGAGACCCCTGGTGTATGTACTAAATGAATATATAACTATTTGACTATATAGTCCTATAGTTAACTTTCGGGAAATGATGCTAACCAAACAGGTAGCTAGACCAGAGTGACCTGACATCACAAGGAGCATATTATGTGTGTTGTTTAGGGAGAATTCTAGCACTGTGAGAGGAGAACATCTAACCTCCAGAATGTCGATGAGGACGTTCTCCTCAGGCTGCTTGGTGCTGCGCACATTCTCCAGCACAATGGAGTAATAAACACCCCGTGTGTCCGACTGGTACAGGTTATACGTGTCCGTCTGATACCATTCCTGAAGAGCCAGGAAGACCTGACTCTCATCCGTGCTAACAATCTGCACATCCTAAAAACAGATGAAGACAAAAGGATTGGACTAATTAAAAAAAATAGCAGGAGATACAAATAATTACCACCAAAGTTCACTGTGGGTTTGTTTAAGGAGAAAGTTTTTGCAGGTAAAAAAACCCCAAAACAACACAACAAAGCACTACACATGATTCCTTAGCGATTTTACAGCTTCTTTGAAATGAAGAACATATTTATAGCTTGAGTGGGGACATGTTTACAAGAAACTAAAGCAACTGTTAATGAAGGAGTTCTATAATTAGCTCCTCGACTATGTCTATACAGTGCTGAGCATAAATGAGGGCAGTGCACCCCCTTTAAAAAGTACAAATTTAATCAGTAGCTCAATGAACAACTTTCACACTTATTTAACTCCACAACATGAAATTAAGGTTAAATCAAACTCAGATCACGAAAGTTTTACTCAAATTGGTTGAAAACCCCCCACAACAAAAATGACTACATCTAGTATTTTGTACGAGCACCAAGTCTTCTAGGCGTGGAATGAAAAAGTTGGCGACAGATTGCAGCATCTATATTTCTCCATTCTTGAAGAAGAACCTCTTTTAGAGCTGGATGGAGAGTGATGCTTCAGAATTTCCCACAGGTGATCCATCGGGTTCAGATCAGGAGACATTCGATCACCTTCACCTTGTTCTTCTTCAGAAATGCAGCAGTAGCTTTAGACGCGTGTTTTGGATCATTGTCGACAAAGTGCTCGGAGTGATGGCAGCATCTTGAGTAACGAGCAGAACATTGTTGAGTTCCTGATGCAATCAATGAAATTCAGCTCCCCAACACCAGCAGCCCCACATAATGACACTGCCACCACCATTTTTCGCAGTTTTCTCACCTTTACGACGCCGTACACGAAGCCTTTAGTTCCAAAAACTGATCTTTGTCTCATTACTCAGGAGTCCCAGTAGTCCTCACCGTCTTCAACTTGGACCCCAGTAAATTCTAGCAGTGCTTTTTGTGCATGGGCTTTGGGAAAGGCCTTCTACATGGACGATACACATGCATGCCATTCCTCTGCAGTGTGGGCCGTATTGCATCATGGTAAACGTTCACTCTTGTTTGGCTTTGTACTGCTTTTGTTAAATGCAGTTAACTTTCATTTTCTTCAACCCTTTTCATCAGAAGATGCTCTTGTCTAGATGTTAACTTCCATAGATGTCTCTGTGAGATGGTTGCGCTTCCATCTTTCTTAAATGTTTGGATCACGTTTGACTGATAATATTTTGACTGATACGTAAAGCTTTGCTGATCTTCTTGTAGGCCTTACCTTTTTGTACAAAGAAATTATTTCCTTTCTCAGATTTTGTGACATTTTTCTTCCATGGGGGGCCATTGATGATATGGAAAGGGCTTTTCCTTATTAAGTAATGCCCTTTTATAGTCACCCGTTTGCTAGACACCTTAGTCTTAAGTGTGTCTTTTCTTCTAAGACTATAATCAGGGTGCACTGATTTTTGCAGCATGGGCTTTTGTTCACTGTTTTGTGTTTGCAAATTAACAAATCTGATTTGCAATCACATTTGTGGGAGTATTTTGTATCTCATAGAAAATGCTGATTCTCAAAAAAACTAAAGGTTTTCTGACAAATGTATCATTTTTGCTGAGCGCTGTAAACTGAATCAACACAAAGCAGCTCAGTTGAATGTATCCAGGGGCCTTCGGTCTGAGTTTCTGCAAGTGTCTCACATAGAAAAGTTTGAGGCATGCTGAGATCACTTAAAAAGCGAAAGTAGCTTGCAATAATTCAGGCAGAAAGATGAAGGGAACAAACTCACGCCCCTCTCTGAATAGATGCAGAAGAACTTACGTGAAGAGTCCCTGAAGCACTGAGTAGCTTTAACGTGCTTGAGAGACCAGACTGACGTCTCTCACTTACGTTCCACTAACAGCAGTTTAGAGGTACTGAAACCCGCAGAGAGCTGAGTTACACAACACCTAGCCTCGATAAGAGGGTGGCATGACAGAATAGGATAAATAAAGAAAAATCATCACACTTGAAAAGCATCTGTGGTGTCTAGTGTGTGCTTGTGCATGTCCACATCGACCAGCATTACATCATCTCTACAGACAAAGAGCCTGCAGAAGAGCTGCTATGTGATTTATTTATTGTGTGTGTGCGCTCAAAATCTAGACATAGAGTGCACTCAGACCACACCAGAAATCTTTGATTATGTGTTTTCTTTATAATACAAAAAATATTTTCAATCATATTTTCTGGTTGATTTCTGAGATAAAACAGGAAATACATCATAACCAGGAAGTTGCAAGTGCCTTAAATAAAGTAGCTCAGAGATGTTTCCCTACTGTTTCTCTCTTAGTCCTCTTCATTTCTCTCCTCTTTTCTCTCTCTCTCAGAACAGCGTCTATTTTTAGCTGACCCATGTATAATGTTTAAGCTAAATAAAGCTGTGTTTTCTGTTACATCTTAAACCTTGCTTTCAGAGTCTTCTTACTTGGTTTAGAACTAATATTCCAGAGCAACACTTTGTAACACTGTCCTCAGGAATGTTACTTCTATTTTTATGGCAGCATCACAGTGGAAATGTGCTTGCAAAGACAAAATCGAGCAGTTATTTGCTAGTTCTACCAGAGTATGCTATTGGTGTAGAAACTAGTTTACAAAAGCAATTTTCATTTGACTTCCAAAACAAGTCCATCGCAGTGCAACATTCACACCTAGGGGGAATTTAGATTATTCAGTTAACCTAACCACATGTTTTTGGGATTGTGGGGGAAAACGGAGCACCCTGAGGAAACCCACGCAAGCACATGGAGAACATGCAAACTCCTTTCAGGAAGATCACCAGTAACTGGCAACCTTCTAACTGGAGGGCCACCGTGCTGCCTCATAACTAACATTTAAAATTTAAACTTGTTTATGGATTTTTGAAGTTAACCATTTTGTACATTGTAGTTTTCTAACTCGTATTTGTAGTTTTTTTTAGGGGTGGCCACTGTATTTTTTTAGGTGCCCCCTATACCACCAGGAATAACCTCTGGAGTTACCTATTAACAAGTTCTTGGGGTAAAAAAGTGAGAAGGTAATTGCAGCATTGGACAATGTGCCATTTATGCAGACCGATACTGGTTTGATTCCTGACCTCGACAACATTTCTTTCCACACTTTATACTCCTCCCACTTTGCTTCCTGTCCTCTTAAATTTATGCCAAAAAATAAAAACCCCACTTGTGAACAGGAACAAATGATCTCAGAAATTCAACTAGGGATTTCCACCAAAAGCAATCTTAAGATGAAGTTAATACATTGACTAATAAATGTGCATTTAGTGTTTAAGAAGTATATTTTACTAGGGTTTTCAATAGTATTCTACAAAAATGGGATTGTATAGAATAGATCTGCACAACAAAACAAATCTTTTCCAGATTTTAGTCCTAAATGAAGAAAAAGACATATATTTAAGTATAACGAATAATGAAGTATATTTTCTAGTCAAATCGGCAAATTAAATAGATCAGTCTCAAAAAGACTAAACAAAGTAATATATAACTTTTTTCCCATTTCCATTCACTTTCATGGCCAACTGTGTGTAAAATCAAGCACCGAGGCAGGATTGAAACCTTGTTTGGGGCTGCTTTGGTTAGATAATGTGCTTACAACATGGGGCCACCTGTAAAATACATCTCACAACTAAATATTCCAATCGACTGCCAGTGGGGTAATGATTCTGTGGAAGTAATCATCAATAATATCCTCTAAACCAAGTGGTAGGCTATAATCAAAATGAATAATGGTAAACTTGACAAAAGTAAAATTCATATACATAAAGAGTTTGGAGTAGAAGAAAACTGTAATATCCTCATCTTAAGAAAAAATTTCCATAGATTATTTTTTAAATCTCCAGGGTCACAATAATAAAGTGATTTAATCCTGATTCAGCCCTGGTTTCTCAGGAATACAAAAGCATCTACATACAGACTCTTCCGAAAAGAACCCAATTTCCCCAAAAGGCTTAGACTATAGTGATGAAATGAAAGCAAATTCTTTCACTCAGAGACTCGTAAACTGAAATGAAAATATGCGCATGGCTTCATTTCAAATTCTAATTGAATTTAACCATTTACGGATCCTTTGTGTCTCAATGACATCCGGAAACAAGCTGCAGTTTCTTTTTAAACAACATTTGGAGACGCTACTTAGCATGCCTCTGTTCACTGCAGAAGAAAAACAGTTTTTATTTAGGTCAAATGCAAAAAACCTCACTGACGATTTCATTGATGATGTCATCATAATCAACCAAGGCTTACAAAAGACAATGAAGCCACCGGTGTGATACCCAACAGCTGCAAGTGCAAGTTTAATCTGGTGGGTTACATCATGCTGTGTGGATAAGCATGCTTTGTAGAATCGCAGCTGATTATTTTTTTATTTAAACAGAACAAACATCAATAATATGGCATACACTTTGATGTTTGCTTTTAAAAGTGTGGATTAAAAGTATTTTTTAAAAATTTGCCCCTAGTGACTATGAGTGCTATAACTTTACCAATTGATTCATGTTTTTCCTGAGTGAGTCAGTTGCTAGGTTAAACAATCTGGTTGCTAGGGAGGAATCAATGATGTCTTTGAATGTTACCCTTCTTGCTAAGAGTGATGTATGTCAAGTCTCATGTCCATAGCATTTTCTGAAGCTGCGATATAGATCTGCTGATTTGGTTGCTAGGGAAAAAAGTTTAGTTGCTATGGAGTAGTAAGTGACATATAAAATGTTTCTCGTGTCAATATAAGTACAATAAACAAACCCCATGTCTCTATAATTTTTCTTAGCTGAGATAAAGATATTGGTTGCAATTAGTTGCTATGGTAAACAGCCTGGTTGCTATGGCTGTGTCAGTGACTAATGTTCCACATGTCAGTATGAGTGAAATAATTCTATCTTCATGTCTAGTTATTTCCTAAGCGGAGACAGAGATATGCTTATTTGGTTGCTATGGAGAACACTCTGGTTGCTATGGAGGAGTCAGTGACATAATGTAATGTCCCCTATGTCACTGCGAGTGACATTAACCAACTATCATGTCTCTATCATTTACCAAATTTGACAAAATTTTGGTTGCTGGGGTAAACAGTTTGGTTGCTAGGGAGCTGTCAGTGATGACAAACATTTTAAGTTGTTACCATGTTTATACAAACCTCCATTACTTTATGATGTTTTTTTTCCTTGCCTTTTAAGGTAAATATGTAACATCTTCTAAAGCCTAGGGTTCAAATAGTTTTGCACAGTTGCTGGTATGTTCTTGCACAGACTGATGACAGTCCACAAGTGTGGTCGTCAGGTAATGTTTCTATGAGCTTCTCAGTTTGAGCTAGCTTTATAAAGTTTGTGCCTCATGTTAAATCAAAGGAAAATTTCCCAGGATGATTTTTTTCGTCTGAAGAAAAAAGCAGAATACAAATATTCTTTTACAAGCAAACATAATAAATGTGTAACCAGCTACACTGGTTGAAATTCCAGCTGCATAAGCGCAGTCTTTCAGCGTGACAGGGCACTCTGGACAGCTGGACTGATAAAAGCCCTATCAGAGCTCAAGACACCACTATCTGACGGTCTGACAGCATGCGATGGACCCCTATCAAACATGAGATGGGGGCAGCACATCGGTCCCCAAATGTGTTCTCGCAAACCTCATTTAGAGTCTGTGTATTTGACGGAAAGACAGGACAAGTGACAGAAATTATTCAATATCCAGAGAAAACACAGTCCAGTAGGAGAAATACTGCTCCTGCACGACACCGGCTTTTGTTCATGCCACAATAGTGATGCATTTAAATTCTGTTCATTTAATCCCTCCCCCACCCCCACAAAAAATCAATAGTTTGTTTTCTGTTACACTTTATTTAAAATTAAGGAACACTGGGTGCTTTTAAAAGGTTCTGTGCAGGGAATATTATTAATCGCATGCGTATCTGAACCAAGGCAAACCTAGAAATGTGGCAAATCCTCACAATTGCATCACATTTTGATGTCATAAGTGTATATTTTATTTAACAGTAGTGAGGGTCAATAAATATTAACATTTTCACACAACTATTAGAGTCAAACTGCACCTATAAAGATATGTCTGAAAAAAACAACAACAGAATTTTATTCAAAAGTATTTACAGTGGTATCTTGAGATATGAAATTAATCCCTTCCAGGGTGGCGTTCGTATCTCAAATTTTTTGTGTGTCGAAGCAAGTTTTACATGTAAAACGCCTAGTCCGTGCAATGGCTCTCAGAAACAACAGTATAAGTAGATTAAAAAAAATCAAGTAATGTTTCTTCAATCCTTAAAATCTACACTTTGTTAATGTAATAAATGATAATGAAATACGTAATAGGCACACAAATGTTATACGTACAGAAACTTACATTGCGAGTGAGATGATGTGGTGAAGTATCGGAGGAAATGGTGAAGAACGAATGGCATAAAACATTAAGGCACTACGTACGAAAGTTCCTCGAGACATTTAACACCAACACCAAACCAAGCACATGCTTAGACAGTATCGAAAGCGTGTGAGAAGGGTTGGAGAGAGCACTTCTGAGAAGGTGTCATGGGTATGATCTGACCAATAGGAGAGCAGAACTGTGTGTTTTTCATATCTTGGAATATTTTTCGAATCTCGAAGCAAAATATTTCCCGAGAGACCTTTCGTATCTGGGATTTTTCACAACGTGAAGCATTTGTATCTCGAGGTACCACTGTATTGCACTGTTTGTTATATTGTTTGTCAAGCAGTCACCAATAACATTTAAATGGACATTATTGTGTAAATTTATATAAAATAAATAATGTTTTTGTAAAAGCTTCTGTAAACAGCAATTGTCATTTGTGCTCATAAATTAAAGTGACACCAGTGGGCCAAGGACTGAACCCTGAGGAACACCAGATTTAGCAGGAGATGGTTTGGATGTGTTTTTTAAAATGCAAACAAACACATCACCCAGCGGAAGAATGTAGATGATGAACAACAGTGGGCCAAGGACTGAACCCTGAGGAACACCAGATTTAGCAGGAGATGGTTTGGATGTGTGTTTTTAAATACAAATTCCATTCCAATGTTTTTGCAATAAAAATAAGATTGGAACTGGTCAGAGTCAAGCGACTAAAAGCTTTCTTAGCTGAAGACATGTGACCAAATGAGCCAATCACAGTGTTGCACGCTGTTCTTTTCTGGCTGGTGTGTATGGTTACATTAGCGCTCTTATACTTAAAATTAAAGATCCACTGCATGCAGCAGATGCATAGGTGTGTAAAGGCCTTGATTAGTATTCTTTTTTTAAAAAACAATTATTTACTTGTACAACTCTACATATTTATTTTTGGCAAAAGCATATGTTACGCCATTAAAGCAACTACCTTGTCAAGAAGGACTGAGCTGCAGAATTGTTCATATGCTGCAAGTTATTTCAAGCTTTTGCACTGCAAAAACAAGGTAATTAACGATCTCAGGATGCATATAAGGCCTTTGAGTCAATATCATCTCTTTCAATTTAGCTAAATTAGCTTTGTCCATTGATTTAAAAACTAAATGACAAAATAATCAACTATTACTAATAAAAAACAATAACAAACTAGTAACGTTTGCATCTCATGGGGTCACCCTGCAAATATGACAGAGGCGATGATGTCATGCTTTCTTCTTAATCTGTTGTCTCAAATAAACACCATGCGTACAGTTCCACCACATTTGCAATCCGGTATTGTATTATCGGTTGAAAAAGCTATAAACATAATATAAGCTTTTTTAAGAAATTCATTTGCACAGTATTTATGGTGCATACAATATTTTAAGAAAACAATCTTGCTTTACACATGTTTCAAGAGCAGAGTTTTTTTTACTTCATTCAAAAAGAAGAAGGTTAGGATGCGGAGGAAAGGGGAAGGAAACAGCTGACTTTTAGCCTTTTAGTGTCTTACAACAAACAAACCGTCCCGCTGGAGTCCAGGACCATCACAAATCCATAACCTTAAGAAAAAGAGCTTCAGAAGAGATCTGAGACTGCATCCTGGAATTGGGTTTTGCATTTTTCAAAAGCTTTTCAATTATTCACTGTGGAAAATATGGGCGCAACATCAGCCAACCCCATCTCTCCCTCACACACGCCTGCTCTTCTGGGTTCTTGAACTGGGTGTCTAAATTCTGACCTATCTGCTCAGTCAAGCGACGAGCGACTAAAAGAGCAGAGAAAAGAGGGTCTGCAGGGGGAAACATCAATATTGCTTTAACCCTCGAAATGACAAAGCGAAGGGGAAACGATAAACACATTGAAGCTAAATTGTGACAAAACCTTTTAAAGCTACAGAGTGAAGAAACCCATCGCATGTTCATCTTCCAAGGTAATTTGATCAAAGCTTTTATCCTTCACGGTGAAGGCAAAGGCCTGGTAATCTGGGGCATCTTTCTATGCCATACACTTTCTCTCCCTCCTTCCCTCTCCTTCTCTTTCACTCTGTCACAGTGAATCAGTGGTTGGCATAGTTACAAATGCCATTGACAGCAGCTGCCCTACAGCCTCTCTCCATTCGCAGCCTCTCTCTCCGAGGTGAAATATACATGAAGCAGGGCCCCCTGGCCTCCACTCCAATCAATGTTATTCAATTACAGTCAGCCTGCATTTTACTGAAGCGCTCCCCTGGGTTAGAGACACAGACAGCCTGGTCAGTCATCAGCCTGAAGTCTTCGCCGGCTGTCTTCTTTCGCAGGCATATTACTGCCATACATCACAGTGCCTCAGTAGGTTAAAACCCACGTCTGGGCTGTAATGGTATAGAGTATCTGAGCCGGACAATAACGGTGCTCTTCACTTCATGCATATTGCTGCAATACGTCATGGTCGGTTCCAGGCTTTAGCCCTTAGAAGTCTCTGCATGCACCAGTGCGTGTGCCAATCACAGCAGCTGTTTTGAATTAAGTAAGAACTAGGGGTGTAGCGGTTCACGGGGATGTATTGAACCGTTTCCGTACGGCCTGTTCGGTTTGGTACACTTGCGTACCGTTTCGGTATTCGGTATTTTTAGTAAATTATATAAATTTATTATTAGTTCCATGTTCCTAGGCGAGTTTCCGCACGGACGCTATTGAGTGAAACACAGTAGCGCTGCACGAGTAGCTGTGAGAAATGGACACAGCGAAAGAGAAGCCAGAGCTTGAAGACCCTCCCACCTCACTACGGTCTCGTGTTTGGAAACACTTTGGCTTCTCTGTTAAAATACATAACGGGGATAGACGAGTGGATGAATTTAAAGTTGTATGCCGACATTGTTCCACGGAGATCGGGCAGGCAACACATCTAACATTTTTTACTGCTGGAGGTAGTCACTGCAACCAGATCTGTGCTCTCTTCAGAAAATGTGGATAGGTTAATCTATCCTATCTATGCTAACTAGTTGCAGTATTTCATTTTTTATTTAAAAAATGTGCTTTTCTTTATAAAGAGTGCAATTTATTTAAAATATCACCCAAAAGTGTATTTATTTTATGCAAGAATTCTATTGTGTATTGGCAGCTTTTCAAAATAAAGATTATGTAAGTTCTTATTGTTTGGTACCGAACCGAATAAACCGAATCGAGCTCTCCAAGACACTGTACCGAACCGAATACGATTTTAGCGTACCGTTACACCCCTAGTAAGAACCTATTGTTTAAATTTCATTTCAAATATAACGTGTAGGTTTCAAAAAGGTTATAAGTAGAGTTGAGCCGGATATTCGGCTCGTACATATTCAGACGTGGTGCTTGGTAAAAGCGACTCGCATCTCTGCCTGTCTTACAGGCTTTGCACTGCAGCATCTCAGTTCACCTACAAGTGTCCAGTCTAAGGGTGTTTTTAGCACAGCTGGAAATGTGGTCAGTCCACAGCGTGCAAACTTAGACCCTAGCCACGTGGAACAACTGGTCTTCATTAAAGTCAATGCAGATCTGAAAAACAGCGTCGGACTATTTGATCCGTAGAACACAGTCCCCCCCCACTCCCCCCTCTCTCTCTGTCTCTCTCTTACTCACACACTCACACATACCTGGTGTGGAAATGAAATAAATGAATAAAAATAAAACTGCTCAAGGTAAAAAAAAGTTATGTTGAAATGAAAACTCTTGTTCATTACATTTTACTTAATGATTGCAAACGCAAGTGTTGTGTTCATTGTTACAAAACTTGTTCTGTATATCGTTCGTTTGTTATCATGATCAAAACCACTGATCTGAAGCTCAATGCTGATGCTGTCATGTAAATAGTTTTCTAATCAGCAATAAATATAACAATTTCTGATCAACCCATATCAATTGCATGCTTAAAATAACATACCGGTTAAAGCCCCGCCCATTTTAAGACAACATGACCCACTTCCAGGTTAAATCCCACCCGCTTCCGGCCACTTCGAGTACAGATACAGATAATTCATATGGTTAACAGATACAGATACAGATAATGCTGTACTCACTTATCCCTAGTTATTAGCTTTGATATTTTTGGTAAAACAGAAATAATTAGCATGGTAATTCTAATTAAAATCCAAGAAAATGCACAATCGTCTTTCAGTTTCATTTTAAAGACCCCAAATCGCTGCCATCTAGTGGTGGCCCTTGGAAGTACAATACCTGTGCAATATGGTTGAGCACAATGGAACAAAAAGTGCTTGGATCAGTGTATACGGTTCAGGAGAGGTTTGTTTACAAACCTCTCCTGAACCGTACAAATACAACTTTATTATACAACCTTGTCTTTGCTTTTTGGGGGATTTATGAGATTTTGATCTTTGTTATAAATCATAAAAACATTTTTATACTTTACTCTACTTTGTGTGTTTATGTTGTATGTTTAAAAGTGGATGGCAATTGAATCCTTGACTTAAATTTAGCAATTTTGGTAAAACTAGCTTGATGATGGAAGTCGAGATGCTTCGATACTAGGTTTTTCCACTAGGGGCGCAGCATTTTTAGTTTCCCTATAATTTTCATGAGTTTGTCCACTCTGGACAAAGAGAGAAATCAACCATGCTCAACCATACCTTGGGAAGGGAATATTTCGGGAATCTCATCTGAACAAACTCATTCCTCTGGTGAGACACGTAATACTTGGTGCGATTTCCTGTAGTCACCTAAAAAAAGAAAAGGACAATGTTTATTTTCACGAATCTGTGCGGTTTGTACTCTTCTATCACAATCATTGAGCTGCATCTGTCAGCAGTTCCATGACAAACCACTCTCTCTTTCCTGCTCATGCTTATTATTTTCGATTCACAAGTCAATTCTTCCAGGCCAACACATTCACGACACCATCAATCTACCAGAAGTGAACCCGTTGATTTCCAACACAAACATGCATCGTCTACATTGCATTCGCTGTGACTCCTTTTGTTGTCCTGTGCTTTTCATTTCAGCTGTTCCCAGTTTAGGGGTCGCCACAGCAAATCATCTCTTTCCACCTAACTCAGTATCCTCTACTCTTGCACCAACTAACTTCATGTCCTCTTTCAGCACATCCATATATCTCGTCTTTGGCCGTCCTCTTGACCTCTTGCCTGGCATCTCAACATCCTTCTACCAATATAACAACTATCCCTCCTCTGCACATGTCCAAACCATCTCAATCTGGCCTCTCTGACTTTGTCTCCAAAACAACCAACCTGAGCTGTCCCTCTGATGTGCTCGTTCCTAATCTTGTCCATCCTCGTCACTCCTAAACAATCCCTTCAAAATATTCATAAGAATACAGGAATCGTAGACACGTACCTTCCAATGAAGCAACCATTCTGATTA
Organism: Danionella cerebrum; assembly: GCA_007224835.1. Taxonomy (NCBI): domain Eukaryota; kingdom Metazoa; phylum Chordata; class Actinopteri; order Cypriniformes; family Danionidae; genus Danionella; species Danionella cerebrum. The sequence goes on along the minus strand of SRMA01026709.1, from coordinate 91,510 downwards.
CAAACACAAGAATTAAGAAGGATATTTTAGAAAATTGCATAGCCCCCCCTCCACCCCCGATACATGGCCAAGAAAATTTCAAACATTGTGAAAATGCTCATAAAAAATGTTGCAATTCAATAGCAATGCGTTTTTCAGCTGGAACTGGGATCCTTGCACCACATCTGAAATAATGTTTTGCTCATTCTAAAATTCCTCGACCAAAGTTGCCATCAAAGCAAGATGACATAATTGCGCGTATTGCATTTCTTCCACATGGCCTAAGATGCAAGTCAGCTATCGTATATGAAAAACGTCCATTTTTATTTTGATATTTGGCACCAGTTTATCAGGAAGTGACGGTTTTGTTCACTTGGAAATGGTGCTTTATTCACAAATCTTTTACACAATTTTCTAATTTTTTAGGCTATAAAATTAAATTAGTGTCTTTGGATAGAAACATGGCAGATGATATTAGATGGTTTCCTTCTTCCTTCAGCCAAGGATTTGAACATAGTTGATGGACTAGTGTGCCAGCAAGACAATGACCCAAAACACAACCTCCGTGCAACAAAGAATTGGCTCAAGAGGAAGCTCAACAAGTCCAAGAGTGGCTTATAGCCAGCATTAATGGCTAAAAAAGCTGGTGATTTGAGTTGACATTACCCTGAAAACCATATTGACTTGGAGAGGGCGTATGCAAAACTACTAGAAATATCGAACAGCTGAGACGGCAAACAAGGGATTAGCCAGCAGGTATTAAGTAATGTATAGTGAAGGGGTTTTTAACGGACTTAAATGTTTTTTACAATGGTCCTCTGTAAATATATCATATAGGACACAAACACAGCGATAGTTGAGAAGTAAAATTAGTCAAGTGTTTTTAGGAGCCCTTGGCATTGTTGATTGCTTTACAGTAATTATTAGAACTCAAACTTGGGTAACCTCAGTGACCCTTGACCTCCAAAAGTGTTTAAAGAAGGCCAAGTGTGTTTCTCCTCTTTGTATCTTCTCTAAAGAGTGGGAGCCACAAAACAACTCTCAGCTGAGCTGAAAATAATGATTGGTGAATATCCTGGTTTAGAAGGAGGACACAGGAAGCTCTCAGAGATTTAAGCTCTCGATTTCAACTGTGAGGAACATTGTGCAGAATTGGAAGACCAGAATCAAAGTTATAGTTAAAAGCAGAAGAAACCTAAAGAAATCTCCCAGAGACAATAATCACAGTCAACTTCATGGTTAAACATCATGGGAGGATACAGAAAGCCGTCTTTCTGACTCAAATATGTAAAATTAGGGGTTAAGTCAGGGTTTGGGGGGGTTAGCGCCTTGTGGTTTCAAATGTTATATTATATTAGATGAACAAGCTAACTAGCAATGTGTACCTATTAAAGTGGCCGGTGAGTGTATGTTTACTCATCGTTTACCTTCACAAATACGTAGTCATCTTGCACTGAGAGAGAATTGTGGTCAATCTTTCCCAAGAACTGTGCTGTCACCATTTTATCAGAGCAATTCTGGATCAGACACGTGATGTAGAGAAAACCTGGAGGAAGAGGGAAGGTAAAAAGACGTCAAGGAAAAAATGTGACTACGTTTGATTAAGTGGGTTTTAAGCATTCAACATTTGAAAACAATGAATGGAGTAAAAGAACTGCTGAAAAAAATAAATAAATAAGAAGCTCTTAACAAAATTAGCCGGAGCTAATCCTCGCTGGACACACTGCCTTGCTCCAGAATGGCAGGAAATTAATTATACTGTTGAAGTGCTCTTTCTGTTTAGAGTCGAACACAATAGCTTGCTCAGCAGGCTCTGGAAACCACACACAAATACCCAGTTATCAATCCTCACGGGTGTGAAAAATGACAAGCAAGTGGAAAACGATGAAAAATGAGATGCGAATCCTTGAAGGAAACCAGAATCTGAAGGTTACATGAGTTGGAACTTGATTGCTATTCTCATAAAACGGTTTCCTCTCATTCGTTGTGGTTTTCATTATTCAATATTTATTTCAGACTACCAATTGGGCAAACAGCTTCACTGAAGAGGACGAATGGTTAATCAGAGCGGTACAGCAGAGAAATTCATTAAAAGGCAATTAGAGAAGCTGAGCGCTTTGCGTCTGTCTTGTGTCGTACAAGGTCAGACATGAACACACACAAATGCAGGGTGTCACTGAGCAGAAGCAATAACACTTGAGGGTCTATATTTCTGTCGTATGTGGTGGATGGCGAGTTATCAGAAGCATGTGAAGTGAGTCCAGTGTGATCTTTAATACAGCCGCTCACTTAGGGCTTGAGTTTGTGTGCGTCTTCGAGTCAGGCACCGTTTCTCCAGCACTAGCTCAAGTGCGATGGAGCAGATTTTCTCTGTTAGCACAGTCTCTTCAACTAATGCCCAAAACTGCTCAGAAATTCGCTGAGAATGGCTCAGACAGTCCTCTTTTTTTAACAGTATTGTCACAAACTGCGTCTTGTGTGTTTCTGACAAACCGCCAGTCACTTTTTAAGTTTCCAGTCTTCCCCACTCATATTTAGTGGCTGGATGAAGCCATTTAATGTCAAACAACCGTGACTGAAACTTTCCAAATCACCCTGATCAAAAGTTTAAACACCCCAGCTATTAATATTACCCCCTTAAACATAATTTTACGTTCTGCCGTGTGGTGTAGTGGTAGTGCGCAGGACACATATGTGCGGTTGCACAGGGCTGACGCGAACTCGTTTTCTTTCCCATCCCACCCCATTCTCTCTTCTCCTGATTTCCTATCACTCTCCACTGTCCCCTCCGTTAAAAGAAAAAAAATCAACAAAGCTACGGCCGAAAAATAATCTTTATCATCAATGGAAGCCTGAAGTCTCTTGAGGTAGTTGTCGATGAGGTTCTTTATCTTCTCTGTTGGTAACTCTTGTAAATTCTAACTCTTGTGAGTTCCTGACAGAGTGGTTCAATGATATTGAGGTCAGGAGACTGAGATCCACTCCAGAACCTTCTCTTTGTTCTAGTGGAACCAATGACGAGGAACTTGGCCTTGTGTTTTGGATCGTTGTGGTGTTGGAATCTCCAGTAATGTCCCATGCGCAGCTTCCAGGCTGATGAGGCACATTTTCCTCCAGTTTTTTTTGTTGACAACATGATGCACTCATCTCCCGTCAATTCTGCTCAAGTTTATTGTGCCTTTGGAGCTCACACGTCAATCCAAAAACGTCAGTGACCCACCTCTGTGCTTCACATGGTGTTCCATTCACCTTAACTCTCCAAATGTAGTGTTTATGGTTGTGGCCAAAAAAAGTAGCTCATCACTCCAAATAACTTTGCTTCAGAAGTTTGGTCTCTGAGCTGTTTGTAAGCGGCTACTTTCAGGCATTTGTGTAGTAATGGTTTTCTTCTGGAAACTCGACCATGAAACCCTTTTTTCTTCAAGTGTCTTCTTCTTGTGCTCCTTGAAACTGCCACAACACATTATTTAAGAGAGCCCTGTATTTCAGCTGAAGCTATTTGTGGGGTTTTCTTTGCATCCCTTACAATTTTTCTGGCAGTTGTAGCAGAAATCTTTGTAGGATTTATCAGAGTTCCTCACTTTCCACTCCTTCATCAGAGTTTGAACACTGCTGATTGGTTTTCTTAGTTCTGCACATCTTTTCCTGTTTGGTACAGTTCAACTACCTTTTCTGCACATCTTTTCCTGTTTGGTACAGTTCAACTACCTTTTCCTGTCAATCCTTTGACGCTCTTTTGGTTTCCCCATCGCTCAAATTTCAGAAATATCAGCCCATCACTGCATGAAGGAGGCAAAGGTCTATCAGGAGCCAGAAACTTTTTCTGCACAGACATTGGTTACAAGCAAACAGGTCGAAGGTGAGGATTTTGTTTATGTTATTAGGGCAAATTCACCCTGTGATAAGGGTCATTTGGAAAGTTTCTGTTGTCATTAGGATTAAAAAGAAGAAACACAGTTGTTTGACACTAAATGGCTTGATCAACCACTGACTATGAGTTGGGGAAATTGTTTTGTGTTTTCATTCATATTTTCCAAAAAATGGCCATGAATCAGAAAATTTTAACTTATGAGCACGACTGTAAAGGCATACATGTATAAATTTAAATGTAGTGTGAAGAACTGGAATAAAGTGTACTGCTCAGCCAACACAGGAGCTTTCTTACCACCACTGATGTCTTGGATCTCCATATGAACCAAATCTGGATCCACATCGACCCCCGTTACGGCCCTTAAAGAAAAAAAAGTGTGAAAGTAAATCAAACTATAATGCTGATTATGTTACCATTTTTCAAGCTAATATTCAAGCTACTTTCACACTAAATTAGGTTTTTCTTCTGAAACAAAGACCTGTGATTTAGCAATTTTATGTTCTCTGTGACACTTTGGTGATGTTCACTGAAACTAAATATGGGATCATTTCTGTTGCATTAATGTATAATTGTAATACGTTTTTGATGCACTGCTGTAAAACATCCCCCTTAAAACACCTTTATTGATTTAGAACAATGCATGGTTTGAAAGAAAGCTGAACTTCTATGTTTGGTTTAGACGAGTTGATTAGCTGCTTTTTATATTTGAGGCCCAGTTACTTCATTGATTTTCTTATTTTCCTCCAGAAGCCAATTTTAGGATAAATCCATCACAAAGTTCAAGTAATTCTGAAGAACATTGACTAGATCTTTAAATTTACACCATAATATTATATCTCAAAATGTGAGATATAAAAATACACAAAGGAGAACAGCTAAATGTGTGTTCAACTGTGATTTCAGTTTCATGTGCCAGTCACAAGATTTTCCTAATTTGTAAAGGTCCTAAGAGATACTCGAGAGTAGAGTGGGGAAAAAAAATCACAGCTGTTAAAAAAAAAAAAAAAATTATACCTAGGTGGTTAAAGTTTGCACGCAAACTTTGATGTTGGATTGTTAAATGTTATCACTGTCACAAGTAACCTAAACCAACCCCCTTGTCTCTGTGATTTTCATAAGCTGAGATAGAGATATGCCAAATTGGTTGCTAAGGTAAACAATCTGGTTGCTATGAAGGGCTCTGTGACATATTATAATGTTACCCATGTCCATGTCATAAACCAACACCCCTGTCTCAATGATTTTCGTAAGCTGAGAAAGATATACCGAATTGGTAGCTAAGGTAAAGAATCTGGTTGCTATGGAGGGCTCAGTGACATAATATGTTACCCATGTCAATATAAGTGTCATAAACCAACCCCCATGTCTGAATTATTTTTGTAAGCTGAGGTAAGGATATGCCAAATGAGTTGCTATGGTAAACAGTTTGGTTGCTATGGAGGAGTCAGTGACATAATATAATGTTCCCCATGTCAATGCGAGTAAAATAAAGCAACCCCCATGTCTCTAAGATTTTTCTAAGGCTGATATAGAGCTATGCCAAAGTAGTTGCTATGGTGAACAGTCTGGTTGCTATGGAGGGGCCAGTGACAATGTTCCCTTTTTAACAAGCCAACAATATTGAATAAAGTGTCCGAGTGCACATGTACAGTACAGAATAAAGCATTGCAACAAAAGATATCATAATTTATTGCAGATCATGTATCATTAAAAAAAAGCTTTAGACTCTCATCTGATCGCTTTAAACAGACCACACTCAAAGACTTCATCTCTGTCTGCTAAAGGCACCATGATTTATTAAGAGCTTTCAGGTACAGACTTCCTTTCTCCTGTTTTATGAGCGACACACAGGACAAGAGAGCCTCAATCTTCTTCTGAACCGACTCTGCAGCATCTTCTGAGGTAACTAATCCAGACGTTATAAAGAGGTTTGGAGACAGTCAAGATGGAAGGGGTACGACCTGTCTCAAACCCCCTGTGGTTGAGGTATAGAATAAAAACAGCTTCAGGTTATCGGTGCAATGTCATCGTAAAACCTAAAGCCAAATAAAACATGATGGATGGGGTTTATCATGGCAGATGCTGACCACGAGCAGATGTCTCAAGCTTTTATCACTGTTTTCCACAGACAAACTGTGCGGAGTGTAAAAATGCACAATAAGAGGATGACACAAATACAGAGGAGAGGGAAAGATCTGGAAAGGAAGATCAAAAGGAGAAAGAAAGGGTCAGACGGATTGGCTCACTGGGTGCAGAAATAAATCACTTCTGTCCAGGATTTCAATCCCAGCTGTGGTCGCAGTGAACCATAACCAGGGAGGCAGAGGAATGGAAAATACAAATTCTGAAAAGGCGAGGTAAAGCAATGTAAACCAGTCTTGACTACTCTAAACTTAAAACTGTAAACTTTAGACTACTCTAAACTTTAAAAAGGATCCAGTTATGCAACATCCTGACATTATAGTGTTTACTTCTGTCCCAGTTCACATTGGCTGCACTTAATCAAAACTTATTGGCGATCACAGAAGCCAATCTTTTGACCAGTAGGTGGAGCATATTTATTCATTCTTTCATTACTTTTCCAACCCGTTTATTCCCTTTCACAAGGGTCTGCCAGCGCACAGAGGCGGGGGTACAAACTCCTTCCAGGAAGGTCAACCTATAACCTTATAACTGGAAGGCCACAGTGCTTATATTTAATATATACTTATATACATATATAGGCATATTTATACCGTTTTGTGCTAAAGGTCAGCATACTTTGCCAAGCCACACCCAAACTGGTCCGACTAGGGTATCTTTTCAGACTGGAACCACTAAATGAATTTTAGAAAATCGCTTAGAATGCTGGGAAATTTTCAGTTGATCCAACATGTTCTGTCAAGCTCATAGACGCTTCAAACTCCCCCCAACGTAGCAACAACTGTGCAAAAGTATTTGAACCCTCAGGCTCTAGAGGGGTAACCTTTAGAAGTCTCTGGTGCGTGTGCCAATCACGGCGTCTGTTTTCAGTTAAGCTGGAATTATTAGTTTTGATTTTTTATGACATTGTCAATGTTAAGACATTATTGTGAGAAAGAGGGCCAGCAATATCACCCTGGACCCCACACACCCCGGCAACCACCCTCTCTGGTCGGCGCTTCAGAGGGCACCAGGGCACTGTGCTTCTTCCCCCAAGCCATCAAACACCTGAACCCTTGCACTTTCACTCATCATCACTCATCATTTCACTCAACACTTCATTTGCACACTTAATTCTTAACCATTCCTTTTATTTCTACATTGCACCTGCACTTAAATTTGTCAAGCACACTGGTTTAATGTTGCCACTTTAAATCTCAGCACCTTCAATTGATCGATTGTTACTGAAGTACTCCGATGTACCAAAATAACTTCCATGTGTAGGCAATACAGCTCATTTTGATTCTAATTCTAATAATTTGCAAGGAAATTCAAATTAAAATGTGAGAAAATGTGTTATCGTCTTTCAGTTTCAACTTACAGACCTCATATACAGGGTAGGACTTTATTAATCCCACAATGGGGAAATTCTGTTTGTACAGCAGCATAAGGACAATTATACCAACAACAACAACTAACAGCAGGATCCATAAGATCGTCGAACATATAGGCATTAAGTAATGAAAAGTTTTAAATTGAAGAGAAGTAATTATAATAAAAATAGAAATTTAGTGTGCTCAAAAAAAACAAACAAAAACATAATATTGCACATAATCTTACGAAAACAAAAAGGACTGCTCTTGTTTTGAAAAATATTGCATATAGTATACAGTTTTGCATTATTGAGAAATTGCAAAAACCTATACGCAAAAACATTACTGTCAAAACATTAATGTTACGTGACCTGGGAATTTGTGAGCTGTGTGCACAAACATTTAAGTGTTACTGTGATGATGTATTGTAAAGACTCTGTATTGATGTATTGCAGAGTTTCTGTTGTTATTTGAAAAGAGTAAACAGTTGTTTGACAATAAATCAGGAACTTAGCCAGGGTGTGTGAACGTATGAACACAACTGTATACCAGAAAAGGTTACTCCACTGAAAATGTGCAGCTCACCTCGGGTCAAATATCTAAATATTAAAGTGAATATGAAACAGAACTGGTAAAGAAATGTTAAAAAAAGTGGTTTGATTGTGACAGTGGTACAAACTGTTTGAGTTACAGTAGAGATACACTAAGTACAATATTACTCAAATAAAAGTAAAAGTGCTCCCTTCAAAATTTCACTCAAATAAAAGTACAAAAGTATTTGTCTTAAATGTGCTTAAGTATCCAAAATGTGATTTATTATGGCTGTAATATACCATTATAATTTTTGTCAAGATTTTTGCTTAAACAATATGTGAAAGACTTTGATTAAAATGATGATGAGCTCAAAACCTTTAGAACCAAATGAAATAATAAGGTCTTTTTTTTTTTACATAGTTGGTGGTTCAAGGTTATTAAAAACCTTGTTAATGTCTAAATTATTGAACACAGGTTCACAAGTTTTCTTTCACGATATTGTCTCTGTCTAAATAGCACCTCATATCAGATTACCGTAACAGAAATTTGGTAGTTTCGTGAGTTTCTTCCATCTTTTATTAAAACACAGCTGTCTCAAAAATTGCATTTGGGCTAAGAAAATTCCAGCAAAGCAATTCAAAACAGAGAGCGCACTGTTCCCTGATTCGTGGATCGCGCTTGCTTCACCAATTATGTTTTTCACCACTAATTAAAAAAAGGAACGACTGATTTCGCAAAATGTAGTTGAGCAAAAAGTAAGATATTGGACTCTGAAATGTAGTGAAAAAGTAAAAAGTGTCCCTAAATTAAAACAATTAAAGTACAGATACTTGGAAAAACTACTTAAGTACAGTAACAAATGACATGTACTTCCCCACCACTGGATTGCGGAAGAAGACGAGGAAGTAGAAGATGAAAAGGGGGAGAAAGAATAGATTTTAAACTCAGTTGTCGGAGGGCTGCACCCCGAGCAAGCAAACCAGCCAGGAGAACCTTTATTTGAATATAATCAGGGTATTGCATTCTAAGTGATCTTTTGGATTATTGTTTTCATTACAATTATTTGTTTGGCGCAGAACTGACAAATTTCTGAGGAATAAAGAGAAACATTCACCAGAAAACTCTGTCTTTAGTGACGCGCTCCTGTAGCAGCGACCACTTGTGACCCAGATCGGTGGAGATGTAAAGCTGCAAAACAGAGACAGAAAAATAAATCACTGTCTACCACTTGGAGCACATTGATTTCTTAGGGGTGGATTAGATTAAAGCACACTTTGCAGATTCACAGCATAATGAAAATTAGATGAGCGATTCACTGTAGTCTGTATATAACGATTAGCCGGTGGAAAAGTGTCCGCACGGAGCGATCCGCTGTGTTTGTGTGTCTGCAGACGTCCACAATTGATCATCCCTATAATGAGAAATAAACAGCAAACTGCAGCATATCAACACACACCCTTTTTATTGTCTTCTCTGTTTAATCTCAGAGATGATGAATGCAGCATGTTGCAAACTGTATCAGGGGCTTTTAGCAATTCATCAACTGCTCATAAACACACACTCACAGAGTTCTTGCTTCGGTGCTCACCCAGCCGTTAACAATGTAAACATGCTCTTTAGTGAGAGACAACCATGGCCCGAAGGCCAAACACTGCGCTCATAACTTTAATAATGAGGATGCCAATATGCTTGGGAGCAAAATACATAGCTACGAAAAAAACAAGGTGAGAAATGTGTCCAGCTGAGACCATAAACATTAATAATGAAACATCTACAAAGACTAATTCAGACAGTAGAGCTTCACTAGAAAGCATCTGGAATTGAGACCCACTGAGCCTTGCCAAATTGAACAGAGTCTGTAGCTGGTCTCATCATTAATCCTTTTCCTGGCCGCATTAATCAGTCAAGGCTAACACATTCATGCCTGACCTTTGCCTCCTTGCTGTAAGCTAGAAGTTTGTCTTCCTCTGCCGGGTGGAAGAGGAGCACGTCGGCAGTGAAGGAGACAGGCTGGCGCTGGAAGGAAGCCCCCTCGTCTGTGCTGATGAACAGCATCTGCTCTCGTTCACTGATGCTGGAGCTCACCAAGATCACCTGCAACACATACATTTTCAGTCATTAACTGGGATCCCACCTGGTCCTCAAAACATAGCTAGTAGCAGTAGTCCACACGCTAGAGGTTGTTGTTTTCTTCACTAGCTATGAAGAAATCCCAAAAAAATCCACCAATCTGTGTATCTGGTAAAGAGGCACTAGATATGAAAATACTCTTTTTTTTATAAATTCATTTGAATTTAGATTTTCAGAGCAGTATTTCTCTTCTTTTCAGGGCAGAAAATGCCACAGAAAAGGCCTGCTCATTCTTGTAGACAAGTAAACAGTAACCATCATCACTAGCTAGACGTCTAAAGTTTGTACACAAACTTTGAAGTTAATGTGAGAAAGTGCAGTTTAATTTGCTCAAGTAAGTTTCTATGGAGGGGTCAGTGACAAATATATAAACCAGCCCCATGTCTCTATCATTTACAAAAGCAGAGATAGAGTTCACATCTTTTGGTTGCTACGGTAAACAATTTGGTTGCTATGGAGGACTCAGTGACCAAGCATAATGTTTCCTGTGTCGCTATGAGTGAAATAAACCAACCCCATGACTCTATGATTTTCCAAAGCTGAGATAGAGTTCATAATATTTGGTTGCTAGGGTAAACAGTGTGGTTGCTAGGGAGATTAACATAATAAAATCCAAATTTCTCAATGATGTCTCATTTTTGTTGTCTTTTCCTGTTTATTTATCCATGACCATTATAACTCAGTAGTAAATATTTAACCCCTTCTGGTGAATTCTATCAGATTCTCAGATTGAAATTCAGTTTTGGAAGTCAATGAAAAATTTCTCTCAACAATTTCCTTGAATTCCTTTAGTGGTTCCAGACTTAAAAGATACAGCAACCTGAGTCAGCAAAGTGTACCTAATATAGTGGACTGAAATGTTTCCTACATCCCTGACTGACTCATATTTAAGCATTCCCAGACACTGCTTGATTCACTGCCGCAGTTCCTTCAGGCACAAGAGAGTGTCGCTGTTGATCAGACGACTGTGCACCGAAGCGTCCCTAACAAGAGGAAAGTTCACTATATGCTACCAGTAGAGAAAAGCACATCCTCACGGGGATTGCCAAACACAGAGACTCTCAAAGGGAGCTCTGTGAAACAAGTTATCCATCCAAAAACAAAGACTCTTAAGGGAGAAAAGGAAAGAATCTCCTCTCTTTAAAACTTCCCTCTTAAAGCAATAACTCGCAGAGTTTAGCACAGAGCCTCCTTTGTGGTCTAAGGATAAAAGCCATCAAACAACATCCTGCACCAGTCCCTGAGGAGGACGGCGAGCTGGCAGGGCTGGAGGAGGCTGCACTGGCTGCAGAAGAAACATGGGTCGGATTGTTGTGGGCTATAGCACTTTAAAGGCACTATAAGCAACAGCACTTCAGAATAGGCTTTTATTAAATGTCTCTGTTCAGAGAAAATCTGCCTAAACATCTCCGACTCACAGAGGCGAGTGACCGAGTGACATTTAGGTAGAATAAAGCTCTTTATGTCCATTTTTGATTGGATGAAGAACTCTGAGGACAGCTTAAAAGATTTACTCACATTTGAATAGAGGAAAACAATCATCCGGCTTGTCTCCAAGCTGTAAGTGTCATATTCAAATGCTCGCTTGTACATAACCACTGCGTGACGACAGTGACCTAATTGCTCATGCTAATGAACAGCATAATATTCATCCTGTGCACGAGACCCTGTTTCAAACAAACCACGGAGTCCCACATTGCAGTTGAACTCCGTAAACAGAACCGCAGGGAACGAGATGCGCTTGTTGTGCACCTCGACTAATTTTGCTTTCCATTGAATTTGCAAATGTAAATGGTCTGTTTTAATATGCGGTGTGTCGAGCATTAAATTGAGAGACGATGAGCAGGAGAGAAGACGAGTTCAGTGCACCAGAGCTTAGCCACTGGAACAAAGACCGACTCCAAGAAAATGGACCGCAGCTAAATTTTCACAGCTAATCTTCCAAGATTCTATGTTCAAAAGGTTTGGAGTCTACCAAAACGTTTGACACTAGCATTTAGGGGCTGTGTTAGTTTGAAGAGTTTCAGTATTTAACATTTATTGAAGTCCCCTTGGCCACTTTATTAGGTACACCTTGCTAGAACACCATTTTTGCCTCCAGAACTGCCTCATTCCTTCATGGAGTAGAGTTTTTTTTGTTGGCTGCAAATCCATGTCAATCTCCCATTCCACCACATCCCAATGGAGCTCAAGTGGATTGAGATCTGGTGACTGGGGAGGCTGAAAGTCGCATCTGAAGATGAGTACACTGCAACAATACTCAGGGAGGTTGTGGTTGCATTGACGCGATGCTCAATTGGGCCCAAAGCGTTCCAAGAAAATATCCCCCACATCATTAAACCACCATCACCAGCCTGAACCCTTCATAAAGACAAGTTGGATCCATGCTCCATCATGTTGCTGAGGCCAATTTCTGACCCTACCATCCAAATGTCAAAGAAATCAGAGACTCATCAGACCAGGAAACGTTTTTTTCAATCGTCTATTGCCAAATTTGGGTGAGCCTGTGCCAATTGTAGCCAGTAATGGACAGGAACGAAGTACAAGAGATTCGTTACCGTACTTAGGTAACTTTTTAGAGTATCTGTACTTTACTTGAGTATCACTGTTTTGTGAAACTTTATACTTTGACTCAACTACATTTCGAAGTGGAAAACCTTACTTTTTCACTACTTTCCTAAAACCTATCGTTTCTTTGTGCGTTCCACAACATAATGTACATACGTAACCAGTGACTGGTTCAAATAAATACACATGCTCCACAAGTGTCCAATCAGAACACGCTGTGTTTTGTGAAGTTTGTGCTCTTTGCTGGCTAATACGGTTGCTGCCTACTTGCTTCTTTTCGCCGTCACGTTTATAGCGCAATAATGAAAGAAGCGGCAGACATTAAAATTGAGCACCCATGGCCATATTTAAGCAAATTTTTAAGCAAAAAAGAACGAGCCGACATACTGCGTAATTCTTCAGGGAATTTCTGTTCTTGTGTGATTCATGCAAACGCTAACATTTGTTTATAGAGTGGACATACAGCTGTGTTGTAAGGAGTCATGTTTAGTAAATAAAAAAAGACATCCTTTGTAAACTTGAGTAAATCCATTTTGTAATAAAGGAGCACGACTTCTACATTACTTTAAACAATAAATTGCTAAAGAAATACACAATTAAAGTGGTTTCTCCCCCACCCTATTTATTCATAATCACGTGATTTCCATTTAGTAGGATGTGCTCATGATAATTAAAAAAAATATCAGTATCAGAAATCACAAATAGAACACATTGTATTTTCAGAGTGGTGTTAGTGGGTTTTTTTCCCCCTGTATGACTTGATTGAGTGTATAAAGGACATTGGAACTACATTACACCAAATTACTTTTACTTTTGATACTTACGTACATCTGAGGTCAAGTACTTTTATACTTTTAATCAAGTCAACGTTTAAAGGGAGAATATTTTGCATTGAGTTGGATTTCCATTGAATGGAAACCATGCATTGAGTTGCTGCTGCGTGATTGGCTGATTACAAATTTGCAGTTAAACAGGTATACCTAATAAAGTGGCCGGTGAGTGTATTTTGTCTTTGGTGACATCATTAAGGTACAAAGACGAATGAAGAGACTTCTACGTCAAGAAAGACAAAGGCAGAATGAGTAAGAGTGATGTGATCTTTCCAAAGACCCTTCTCTAAATCCAGGTCACTCAAGTAATATGTCAGGAGCAGGCTTTGGGTGAAAGTACCTATATTAAGCCCTTCCTGTCTGTCAAAGTGGCTCAGCGGAGAGAGAAAACTGCCCACACATCAAACATCTTTACCTCTGAGAGGACAACACTCAAGACAAAAGGAAACCTCTGGCCCGGCTTTCTTCTTCGGGCTGCAATGGAACATTTTCACCCTTCTATAATCTAAGGAAATATAATCATCATGATGTGAGCAAGAGTCAGGTCAGTCATTCTTAAGGAGCAAGTGTGTTTTATCCATCTATCTGACACTATATATAATGAAAATAAATGAGATTTTTATATTTGTACATGATTTATGACATGCTATAAGCACATTCTAGTAACATTCTAGTACATAGAGAATTAGTCTTCTGTGCTCCAACAAATCCAACATACCCATCATGACTAAAATACCCAGAGCCATTCAGTCTCTGGGACTTTATATTTATAAAAAAAAGCATTAAAATAGCTACAAAATTACATTTATTACTAAGCAAAGTGCACTACATACTATTCCTATTGGAAATCAAATTTATAATATTTAAAATATTGATACAATTTACATAAAACACTTAAAAATAGCTTTTATTGCTTGTCCCTAGTCTCTGATGCTACACTTCACCATAAGATCTAATACGGACATGTAAATCCGTATTTAATGTTTGTTTCAAATATTAAAAAAAGTAAATGTTATTTATCTTTTTATTTTTTAGGAAAAAATTGCTTACACAAATATCTACAATTTCTCAGATTAAAAAAAACAAAACATTTTGTCTACCCATTCCTTTTACCCAAACCCTCCCCTCTCTTCAATAACTGGGGAATTTCCATAAGGACATTTTTCAGCAGGAAGTTTAGAAGGAACTGAAAAGGTAAGTTCTCTTAATTTCATATTTACATATTTCATGATTTTGTGATGATATCTTGGAGCGTCATTTAAAAAAAAACCCTGCTGTTACTCAAATTATTTCAGAGATTTAATGAGTTTGGTGTAAAAATGCACATAATTGGTAAAAACTAAATTTGCAGAATTTCCCGGTTCTGTAATCAAGTGCACCATGTGACTATTTAATATGTATTTGCTAATTATTGGCTAAAAACTCAATCCTGTTACTTATATAAAGTTACAAACAAGAAAAAAGGGCACCCATCTTTTGATTATGAATCTAATGAAACATTCAAATAAGTAACTTAACATGGATCAATACCCATTTGGAATACTTAAGAACGTATTCTATTTGAATTTGTTTTGAAACCAAGTTAAAAAAAGAACATTTGAAAAGCTACAATAAGCAAATTGCACCCGTTTTAGTGAAATGGCTCCCCAGTAATTCAAAAAGTATACAACAAACAATAAAAATACATAACAAAATACTGTACAAATAAGAAAACGACTATACTTCACCTATTTTCTAAAGACTATAATGTCTATGTTAAACCATAAACATAAATATAGACACCACATCACCACCTCTTGCGTTTTCCAAAATGAGAGCTAGAGCAAGAGTCTGCACATGGTACGATTTTGAACTTTTTGAATTTGAAAAGTTCACCCTTTTTTTGGTTAAAATATGATAATATTATAGAAAAAACCCCAGTATGAGCTGCGATGGACTGGTGACCTGTCCAGAGTGTACCCCCGACACTTGCCTGATGTGAGCTGGAGATGTAAAGGGAAGGAACGGGCAAGAAAATGAATGAATACAGTATAAGACTTCATCTCCATGACCCAATGGACTGATGACTATGAAGCGAGGGAGGACAGAGTGTAGAAATGTATCCATATGCACATATAGCACCCATTGCACACAGTCTGTTAGGGTCCTAATGGCACATATTCTCCACAGGGAAGACTTACTCTCCACCGGCGTCTCCACAGGAGCTCTCTGATTCTGACTACAGTGAGAGTAATCTCAGCCTATCACTTTAAATGTGCAAAAAGTGCCATCTGTTACTTCGTTCTGACAACATTTGGGCTAAAAGTTGGGTTAAAAGTAAAATGTATGAGTTAAAATGGGATGTAAAAATATTAAGAGACATTTAATTTAAAATATGTGCACTATATTGTACAAAAATGCATTTCGTCCTAGAACCCTTTTGAGGTACAGCCACCAAACTTTGCCAAGACGAGTTGTTCTATCTTTTCAGACTGGAACCCCTAAATGTTTCTTAGAAATTGCAGAGAATCCAGGGAAGTTTTCCATTGACTAAACATGGGGTCAAACTTTGTAAAACTGTAACTCAAACTGAGAACCTCAGAGAAACTTCAAACAGAACATACTTGTGAAGGTCATCAGTCTGTGCAATAACAAACCAAACAGTGTGCAAAAGGCTCTAAATGGGGTTAAACTGGGGTTTACAATTCATTTATGATGACCATGGAAAATGAATGGGATGAAAAACAATAAAAAATCAATAGTAAAATGGGGGGTTCATCACTGACATGACTCCCTAGCAACCAAACTGTTAACCCTAGCAATCAATGTTTTTGAAATCTATCTCTGTTTTTAAAAATAATAGAGATATGGGGGTTGTTTTAAATAATTCTTAGTGAAAAGGGTAACCTTACATTATGTCACTGACCTCACCAATTTGGCATATCTCTATCGCAGACTCTGAAAAATCATAAAGATATAGGGGTTGGTTTTTCACTCATGGTGAAAAGTTTGCCATAGCAACCCGGCATATCTCTATCTCAGCTTTTGAAAATCAGATATAGGTGTTGGTTTATGTCAATCGTTATATTATAATGGGACATTATATTATGTCACTAACCGTTCCACAGTGACTAAACGTTTTACTTTAGCAGCCAAATCAGAAATCTCACCTTCAGATGGGAAAAGGTATGCCACCCATATTGAGAAGGGTAACTTTCAATGACATCACTGATTCCTCCCTAACAACTAGATAATTTACCCTAGCAACAACAACAAAAAAAATAGCTCAGCTCAGGAAAACAAGTGAAAGATTTTTAAAAATACATGTAAATACATACATACGGCTTTTACAAGCCAACATCAAAGTTTGTGCACAAGCTTTAGACATTGTGTTAATTATTGTCATTTATAATACCACATATATTACTAAATAAAGCAGTGACCTAATGTAAAAAAAATGAAGGCAAAACAAACGTCAGAAGTTCACCACTTTAAGAATATAACATTTTCTTTTTGATATTACATGTCTAATTTCCCAATCAAGTGTCACTGCAAAACAAAAAGCCAATTATGCTATAAATTAATGGGACCATTTCGGTAACAATGAAGAATAATTAAGCAGCATTCATTAGCTCACTTATTTTTACAGAATAAATCAGCGCGTTGCAGCTCATTAACCAAATTCAATTACTGAGGAACACACTGTAAATGTTTCATTAGCAGTTGAGGTTTATAAAAAAAAAGAATCTGACTGCTCAAAAAAAATGGAAACTTCAAGATGAGGACGGCTACTCAAATCAAAATGAAAGCTCAAGTACAGCAATGTATGCAGAGATTATGACTTTGCCCTTTAGAAAGCAATTTTCATTGTCTGCTACACTAATTACAACCGCTCTGTTGTAGCACCATGAGCATAAGTGTCATTTCCTCAAGGGCACGACTACAAAAGAACAGGGCTACTTGAAATCAGAAGGTCAAGCCTATAAAATTCTAGCCGTCTCTGGCCAATCACACCATCAAAACGACAGCTTGTATTTAGAAGAGCATAAAACAATAATGCTAATGAGAGATCTACTTACACTATTACCCTCCTGACACACCACAAAATATTCATCATTTAATGTTTTACACCTTTTCCGGTGCCGCACTATTCTCAGAGGCATTAAGAAAATAGCTTAAGACCAGACGATGTTGTTCTTGGCAGTGAAGCAGCCTAGCAAATATTTTTGGATGGTGCTGTGCATGTTCAAAGCTTTCAGCATGTCTGATTGATTATCTAAAAGCAGGAGCTCTTTCTCCTCTGAAGGATTGTTGGGATTAAAAAGCAAACAGAAACTTTGCCAGTAATGCTCCCTGCACTCGCGCTAGGTGAAATCAAACGCTTCACATTCTGTGGAGGTACTATCCCCTTCTGAAAAGCTGAATGCGTAATCTCATCATCCATTAGGGATTGTGCTGCATGAGTAATTGTCATTTCAATTTGTTTGACACAGATCTTTTTAAATGGGGGGAATGGCTTTGGATGCAGATGCTTAATCCAGGACACAAAGGAGACAATAATCATCTTCCTGATGATAAAGATTTTATCTTGTTTATCTGATTATACATTAAAATCAGGGTCACATTGGGTGAAACACTGGGATACAACCTAGAGCCAACACCATCAACATTCACACCCTCACCCCTGCCAACTTTTGGTAAAACTCTCACGCATGCCGTTGGAGTAAAATAAATAAATTGCCTTAAATAAAGGGATGACCTTTTATCGACCAGTCATGTTAAACCACAAGGGAGATTACTTTGCTGTTTCCCACTTTCAAACAAGACAACAATGAAAAGAGAAAGGTTGAAGCGAGACCAATTCTATATGATGGCCCTATAGTGACGAAAAACAAATACTATTTACCATTAGACAAAACATCTTGAAAACTATTTTGATTATTCATAGTGTCAGCACAAGTACAAAAGCTCTGAAATGGTGTAATCCATCCATGGATTCAAGGGCTGTAGTCAAGCCCAAGACAAGTCCAAGCCCAGGACGGTCAAGTCCGAATCAAGTCAGAGTCCAAAAATCTCTGTGTCCAAGTCAGAAAACATGGTCAAGTCCAAGTCCAAACACAAATGACTCCAAGTCTGAACACAAACAAGTCCCATTCAAGATCAAGTCCGAACAAAAATTAGTCCAAGTCAAGTCTGAACACTAAAGACGCCAAGTCCACGTCCAAGTCAAGTCCGAGTCCGAACACCAAGGCAATTATCACCTTAAGACTGTTTAAAACTAATAAAACAGTCGACAACTTTACAAAGAAACAACTTTTATAAATTACTTTACAGAAGCACTGACGTTCAATTTGGAGCCGAACTTAAAAAATGTTTGTACACTTTTTTCCCTTTTGAAACCAGCCTTAAATGTTCGTTCCATAAATTGCCGTTTCAGTGACTTCTGTATTAGCTCCAAAAGGAACTGCAGGAGGATGCATTTCCAATTCCCATCCAAGATCACTTGGTACAAAACTGTGATGAATTTTAGTGTCTTTGAAAATCAAGTGTGAAGTCATGGTGAATTATTTGATGGCGAAACCCCACCATCTGAATGTCTGAATCCAACAGAAGGGAAAGCAAATAACTGGTACTTTCACGTCCTGCCACTGTTTGAAGAGACATTGCAATCTGATCTAAAGTAGAGCATGAAGGATTAAGCTGATAAGCTATTAACAATTCATGCAAAGTACTGATGTCAATCCTGGGCTCAAATGGGTTTAAACTAGATCAGTGTAAGACAATCTTGGTTTCTCAGTTCTAGACCCCTTGAGACATGTAGGTCAGTGCAGCTTCCAGAGCTTCTCAAAAAAAGACACATACTCCATGAGAAATCAAGAGCAAAGACATACGCAAAACTAAATGGGTGTTACCAAATCGTGATTTGAAAGTATAGCTCATCAAAAATGTGTGGTGATGGGTACCCCTGGCTTCTCATCAAAGTTTCAGGCCGTTTCCTGTGAAAGCTGTTCAAGTGTCAAAGGCCAGGTTACCCTGGTTACCATGTGGTCTCCTTGGAGACCGTTGTCCTTGGGTACTCCTCATCATCAGTCAAGTGAGTGGGAGACAATCCAATTCAAATGTTCATGCTCAGTTTGAAAGAGATGATAAGATGGTGTTCTTGTCAATATTTGAGAATTTACCTTGTGTTCCTCCTGCATTCATCTCTTATGACTGTCTTTGACGTTTGATGCAGTCTTAAACCTGTTAATGCTATAACGAATGTCAAGACGATGGGGGTAAACTAATAAATAGTCCTGTAAACAAAAAGGCAGGTGTATAGGGTGTGATTTATCACGTTTTCTTTTTCTTTCCAGAGGCATCTACCTTACTTCAAGCAGGCAAAATGGCATTGAATCATTAAATCAATCTTATTAGTGATGTTTGTTTAATGAATTTCGGGAGAAGTTATCAAGACTCGCCACCAGCATCATCATTCATTCATTTCTAAGCCATCCCTCCTACAACTCGTGCACCTCACTCAGGAGGTACAAGGTATGGATCCTTATCCGTTCCCTCACAGCTTGCCTAGTACATATTTACATAATACTCGTGCTCACAATACTAGGCAGGTCCAGATAGTGAACATGTCCTGTGTCCTGGTTTCTGGGTCCAGCAACACCACCACCACCTTTGCTTCAGCTGTCATCCACTTGTTGGTTCATATGTGCTTAATTGTCCCACCTACTCATCAAATAATTACATGTAAGAACAAATAATTTACTCTTTATTATCCACGGGGACAAAATCTGTAGATACATGTAATACTTTCTTACTTAACACTAATGAGTCAAAATCAAGTACAAACACTGACGAGTCAAAGTCCAGTCCAAGTCTAAACACAAATGAGTTTAAGTCTAGTCCAAACACTAATGAGTCAAAATCAAGTCCAAGTGTGGACACTAATGAGTCCAAGTCAAGTCTGTGTCTGAACACTAATGAGTCCAAGTCCAAACACTAACAAGTCAGTCAAGTCAGAGTCCAAACATTAACGAGTCCAAGTCCACACACCAATGAGTCAAAGTCAAGTCCAAACACTAACGAGTCCAAGTCAAGTCGGAGTCCGAACCCTAACAAGTCCAAGTCCACACACCAATGAGTCGAAGTCAAGTCCAAACACTAACGAGTCCAAGTCAAGTCAGAGTCCGAACACTAACGAGTCCAAGTCAAGTTGGAGTCCGAACACTAACGAGTCCAAGTCAAGTTGGAGTCCAAACACTAACAAGTCCAAGTCAAGTCAGAGTCCGAACACTAACGAGTCCAAGTCCACACACCAATGAGTCGAAGTCAAGTCCAAACACTAACTAGTCATGGTCAAGTCGGAGTCCGAACACTAACGAGTCCAAGTCAAGTCGGAGTCCGAACACTAACGACTCCAAGTCCACACACCAATGAGTCAAAGTCAAGT
>SRMA01026709.1:55562-70658 GCA_007224835.1 Danionella cerebrum | reverse complement strand
AACGAGTCCAAGTCAAGTCGGAGTCCGAACAGTAACAAGTCCAAGTCCACACACCAATGAGTCGAAGTCAAGTACAAACACTAACGAGTCCCAAGTCAAGTCGGAGTTCAAACACTAATGAGTCCAAGTCAAGTCAGAGTCCGAACACTAACGAGTCCAAGTCAAGTTGGAGTCCAAACACTAACGAGTCCAAGTCAAGTCAGAGTCCGAACACTAACGAGTCCAAGTCCACACACCAATGAGTCAAAGTCAAGTCCAAACACTAAGGAGTCCAAGTCAAGTCGGAGTCCGAACACTAACAAGTCCAAGTCCACACACCAATGAGTCAAACTCAAGTCCAAACACTAACTAGTCAAGGTCAAGTCAGAGTCCGAACACTAACGAGTCCAAGTCCACACACCAATGAGTCAAAGTCAAGTCCAAACACTAAGAAGTCCAAGTCAAGTCGGAGTCCGAACACTAACAAGTCCAAGTCCACACACCAATGAGTCAAACTCAAGTCCAAACACTAACTAGTCAAGGTCAAGTCGGAGTCCGAACACTAACGAGTCCAAGTCAAGTCGGAGTCCGAACACTAACGAGTCCAAGTCCACACACCAATGAGTCAAAGTCAAGTCCCAACACTTATGAGTCAAAGTCAAGTTAGAGTCTCAACACTAACAAGTTCAAGTTAAGACAGTGTCTAAAACCAGAGTCCCTAATTATCACCTTAAGGCTGTTAGAAACTCATAAAAACAGGGTGGAAATCAATTGGTTTTCCCATCTACATATGTCCAACAACATGATTACAGCCGTCCCCTCAACAAATTTCAGTAACGGACCAAGACTGTGCTACAAGGTTATTGCACATTTAAAGGAGAACAATCTGGAGCTCCAGAGGAAACTGTTTAACAGCACCACTGAGGCATTACTGCCACACAACCACACTGATTTAAAATGAGCTTGGGACCAAGAGGAAAAATGGAAATGGAGATCCACATTTGCATCCAGCATCATTGGATTTCTGTTAATGTTGGCGCATGTCATCTTTGGTTTGCTTCGCTAATGATATTATGCAGTGAAGCACGACACCGCAGTGAATATTCCAGAAGACAACTGAGAATCAATCACTCAACTTGACTGAAGCTGCTGCATGTTCCTGTTGATTGAATCTGAAGGGATCTGTAGCATGTATCAATTACAGCTAATACATATTTATTGTGCTCTAACAACCACAGGCAGCAGCATAGCATTGCTTTAAAACGTTATTCCCCTCAATCCGCTCCTTCTGTGCCTCAGCTGTCAAAGCCCATAGATGTAAGCAGGAAATGCCATGCAAGTTCATGCGTCCTTTATTCAGATGATTAATTAGTCTGACAGAAATCGAAAGCATCGGTGAGACCAGCTGCCCCTGTTTTATAACGTGTATCCGGTCTTAGCGATGTCCTAAAATAATTCAAGGATGTCAGCTGTTTGACCCACTGGCTTCATTCAATGGCCTTCAAGGCAAAGATACAACATTGTTCTAGTAGCGACACAGTCCTGCAGTCATTTATTACAAAAAACAGCTATAACAAACAAGCCGAGAACAGCGGAATTCATGCAATCAGGAGTTTCTTTCAACATAAATGTTGAAGCTAAACTGGCGCTAGTTAGTAAAAAAAATGATCTTGTGATCTCAAGACAAGGGCAATAACAAATGGTGTAAACACAGGCGAATACCTCTATTTTGATCAAGATTTCGAAAATCGGTTGAGTTTCCATTCTTTGTTGATAAACCAGTGAGCGACTTCTGCAATAAGTAAGTCGAAGGTAGATTAAAAACAAGGGCGTGGCTTAAAAACAAGTTAAAGATGTCACTTATGGTGCTTTTATACTATTTAGTTCAATTCATTTGAACTAGAGTTCGTTTTCTCTTTTAGTTCGGTCCGTTTGGGCAGGTGAGAAAGCAACATCTGAACTAAAACTCGGACCGAAAGCAAACTCTCAGTACGAAACCAAACAAACTCTAGAACTGTCCGTTTGTGGTGAAAACATGATCAAACTATGATCCAAACTAAACACAAATGAATAAGACAAAATCATGCTTTTTGAACGAACACAGCCACCGTACTCGCTTGCGCTGGGTATTATGGGCTGGTGTGCGTCTGTTCATATTTATCTTGGCAGCTCGTGGTCAAACTTGTTTGTAGTTTGTAATCAGAGCATCATTTGCAACATACATCAAGTGTTTAACACAACTGATATCGATCGTAAAAGGGTCAAAATCAAACTGCGAAGTCTGTCCATTATGAGTGCGCTATTCCTCCGATGTTTTCTTGCAGGTGCGTGTTCATTCTGAGCAATCAAAAAGCTGTTGAGGAAACATCTACGATGACCTGTATGACGTCACGTGGCTGTATTTTCAACTAGTGCAGATCTGAACAATCAATGTGGTGTCAACAACAATGCATCAGCTGTTACTCTGGGTCCAGACCAAATTAAACGAACTAGAGGTGTGAACGTATTTGCATATAGTTGTTAATATGAAATGTGTTCTAACTGTGCTGAGTCTAATGCATGGGAATTTAACAAGAATAAAATCAGAAATTGGATAGTAGTGACTTTCCATCATGCTTTCCTTATCACATGTAATGATCTTTCCATCCATCTCTTGATTTTATCCTCTCCTCTACTTTCTTTTTTGCAGTGTATAGCACTGATAGCCCACTGTGACAATGGCAGGCCTTAGAGCGCCAGCAGCAGGGGCTCACATGAAAATAAACACTCACAGTCTCGCATTTGTCTCAGAGAACCCGGTTTTCAGAGTGATTACTGTTCTGATTTCTTCCTTGACTCTCCCAATGAGACAAAGGGAGAGTTATTAGGAGATCAGTAAGAGGAGCCTGAAAAAGCCCTGGGATAAAGGGAAGGGTCCTCAAGGCCAAGATTCTTTCTCTCCCTCTCTGATTGTGTGCACATGTGTGTGTATCAATGCTCCAACATACAGCATGAAGGATTTCAGACAAACCAGGACTTCTGTAAGTGCTACGCATTGTTGGATTATGAGTTATTTTGAGGTCACCTCCAGTTCGTGTTTGAATGATGAATTTCTTTTTCTCTCTTCATGCCTTAAATGCCTCCCATTGGAGGCCTGGACTTTTTCTGCTTTTTTTTTGTCGTAATAATCGCCCCATTCATTCTTTGTTCACTATTGATTTCCTCAATAGCACAGAGCTGTTTTGCTAGGGACGATATTGGTCAACGCTACTGGGAAAATTCCTGCTTGTGCCACAGAAAACCAATAAATGCAGCCCACGGCGAACTTGCATCAACACAAAAGATTTAACCTGAACACAAATTGCACCAAACGCTACATTTTTACATGAGACAATCTTGCAGAATGCAGTTCACATCTTAAATATGAGCAAACAAGGGAGGAAGAGCAGACACAAGTGAGAAAAACTCACTATGGAAACTAAATTTAGCTTTTTTCTACATTTTAACGGTGGTTAAGTTGGAGATAAGGGCCAGTCATGGTCCATGTGTGGCCTTTATATGAAATCCATGCAAAATTACTGAAGTATTGCTGAATGATATTCAGGGTCCTGGTTACTTTGCCAGTAGAGAGTTGGTCTTGCAGTCTGGGTAATGGTGCACTAATCCTTGCTCCTGTCTTTTGCTAGAAATGCCAGCATCACTGTTTATCTGTAAATCTTTTTAATCCCTCACGCGCACTGTTGCATGTAATCAATTTCTACAAAAGGCAGGAGTGGCATAGAGGTCATATCAAAATACAGTGAAAAGGGGTATTTCACAACAGAATGTAGCTTCTTGTGCTTTTTTTTTAACAATGTAAAAGCAACATTTTACCTATAGCTGAGGTCAAAATGCCTCAATTTTAAGTTAAGGGATAAAATATATTTGAACAAGAAAAAAATGTTACGGTTTAATACAAAACAAAGTGTGTATATGTTACAGGGGAAGTGATTATACGTGAGTATACTTGGAGAGAAATGGGGTTTTGTTGATGTTAATTATGTTAACAGCTTACATTTTTTAATGTCAACTCTCTAGCAACCAACGTGTTTACCCTAGCAACCAGATTCTTAAACTTTATCTAGCTTTGAAATATAGTTTAGAAATAGGGGTTGGTTTATATAACTTAAGAGTCACTTATATAGTATAACTAAAAGGCAACTTTATGTTGTCACTGACACCTCCTTAGTAACCAGATTGTACACCCTAGCAACCAATTTGGCATATCTTTTTCTGAACTATGGAAAATCATAGAGACATGGGAGTTGGTTTTACTCATAGTTAAATGGAAAAACATTATGTCACTGATACTTCCATAGCAATCAGATGGTTTACCCTAGCAACCAAATATCTCTATCTCAGTTTTGGGAAATCCTAGAGACAAGGGGAATGGCTCAACATTTAAAAAAAAATGACAAGCCAACTTCAAAGATTGCATGCAACTTTAGCTCTAGTTTTATTTGACATGTTTTCTATTTTAATTCTATATGTTTATGTTTTTTTAGAAAATCAGCCCTAAGTATCCAAAGTAAACAAATGTCTCACAGTTTGAGCATTTTGAAAACAAATGTTATCCGCGTTGTTCTAGAAACAAGAAACAGTGAATTAAACAAATTAGGAACGCTTAATCTTCATGAGGCATTAGCTTTATAATCGTTGACTGAAGGCAAATAAGGGATCAAGCAAGTGTTGAGAGAGAACTATATCCTTCAAGGTTTGTAGATCTTTAATGAGGTGAGGAGCTTCAGGGCTAGAGGAGACAACCTCTTAATAACTGGGTCAGATCAGTCACGAAATCTATTAACGAAGAAAGATTCATCACCTTTCTTAATAGACTCATGAAACTTATAAATAGTTTTCTGCAAAACAAAGTAGAGAATGGACACAGACAAAAATCTATTTTATATAATTTTATATTTACATTTTATTTCCATTGATCCTAACCATAATAATAATGCACAAAAATAATTTGTGTTTGCCAGATGTTGATCTAGATTCTGATGCTGTCTCTGACGCAGTCTGTTTAAGCTGCAACCACCAAACTTTGCACACACCTCCAAGGTGTTCTGACTCCAGTTCCTAAATATTTGTAGACTGGTACCACTAAAAGAGTTCTGGTAAAAGCGCAGAAAATTCAGGGAAGTTTGGCATTGAATATGCATGGGGTCAAACTTTGCAAAGCTGTAACATAAACTGAATAAAATCAGTTTATCAAATGTCCAAGAACATTTCAAACATTGTGCAAAATTATTTGATATAGAGAAAGGGGGGTTTGTTTTTATTGAGACATTGGTGTATATAACTTAGTCACTGACCCCTCCATAGCAACCAGGCTGTTTACCATAGCAACCGATTTTGAAAATCATTATCTCCGGTTATGAAATTCATAGAGACATGGGGATTGGTTTATGTTACATGGGCAACATTTAAAAAATAGTTTTAAATAGCATCAGTACAAGCCAAAATCAAAGTTTGCACGGCAACTTTAGCATCTAGTTTATAGTTGTGACTCGCAATAAACTGTTGTGATTTTTACAACGCTTGACAGACTAATATTTCAGATTGGATACACAGAGAGAGGTTCAGAGCTGGGTAAAAGTGTCACCTCAGACTAAGAGTCACCTCTATGAGTACACTGAAGTGCTTTTGTGTGTCTCAGCTGCCCCACGGTTAGAAAGGGACACACTTGACTGAAATATTTACATAGTGATCTTTTAAAGCACGTCAGCTCTCACTTTAACACCATCACCTGTAACTTTTTCTACTACTATAGATGAATTTTAAATGAACAGTTAAAAGGTGAGATGAACTAAAAGGGAAAACACTTCCATGCTTTTCTGTCATTAACTACTCACTGCCTAAAAATACATTGTTGCTGTCAAAAGTTCCCCACGTTGAAAATCTCAGCTGCTGCATATAAATGCTGCATACAACCCGAACAAGGGATAAAATTAGAAACGAAGAGGATCTGTTTTTTTTTTTTTGTTTTTACCAAAACCACCTGAATTTACAGGTGTGCTTTATGACTACTCAGCAAATACATTGAGAAATCCTTTTACTCTTGAGTTTTGCAATGCTCAGAAAATGTTTAATTTAATTTAAGGCTAAAGCTTTATGAGTGACAATGGATAACTTGCAATGAGCCCCATGATGCGCTCGCCTACACTGTCTACTGAATCCAAACGAGTCTTAAAATTTATGTAAAACGAACAGCATTTACATTTCATTGACAGCAGAATAAAAGCACGGAAACAGTTGTGTTCCACTGTGTACAACATCTCCGAAATTCAATGGAACTTTAAGTTTTCACAGTTTTCCTGCTGATGGTGAGATCAGTAAACATCTGATCGGCTTATTGAAACTCAAACAGGGACTGAATTAACTACATCTGTGTATTTTTAACAATATTGTATTTGTTATATTGTAATATTGAAGAAGTGTCATCACATCCGGGTGGATCGGGCACAGTGGCATTATGTTTGTAATCTTCGTTTCCACTAGGAGTAGCACTTGGCTTTGTTGTGTATCTTGTGCGATGAATATGCTACTTATTCCTTTTAATTAAAGAACAGTTATTTACGTCTACTGTAATGGGAAAATGATTTCTTTGCCATCCATGTATACACTTTTATTGTGATTTTATTAGTCAAATGATTCTTGTGCTATATGATTTCTGTATACAGTTTTATTCTGGGTCTTCCTCTTGATGTTCCCTTGAATATGTCTCAATGTCATTTAGGCCCAACCTTAACATCTTGTACAGTGCCTTGAAGCTTATCCTCCTGTGCTCCATGATATGAAGATACAATATCTCTAGAACCCTAGGCACCACACCAACACGCCATAACATCTCTGACCAGAACGTAGGAATCAACTCTGGCTCCCGACATCATACATACGTAAGGAGTCTAATCGGAAGGACATGAATGACGCACAGGAGGGTGGTCTCTACGTTACAAATACGGGGCTCAGAAACTGTCAGACATGTTCACATTGAGAACGCTGTTCTCTGTGTTTTGTGGTCTTCTCACTGTGAATCATCAATAAAGAAGCTTCTTTCTTAAAATGGTTGTCTGTGCTGTTTGTTTCCTCAAGACGGTCTCTCTCTCTCAGCAAGGTGAAGGCTCATTTCCACCACACTACAACTATAAATACTTATACTTGGCAATAGCATCTATTTAAAAAGTACCTTGATCACAATTTGCGGGTATGTGTTTGAAGCTTTTGAACGGCTGCAGGGTGTATGTGCTTATTTCAAAACAACGTAATTAACAATAACAGGAAACATAAGAAACAGTCCATTCATTCATGATTTGGCATTTGATATAAGTCAAAATCATTGGTTTCCTTCCATTTAGCTAAATAACGCTGCTTGATTTGGTTTCTCATGATGGCCAAGTGTACTGTAATATTTACTTTTGTCATTTGATTAAAAAAAAGCTAAATAAACAAATATTACTAATAAAAAAACTCTCTCAGTAGGAGTTGCTCTTTTAAAGCATAACCCTGGCCATGCTGTCGTCACTCAGCAAACATGGTGGACGCAACGATGTCACTCCTCCCGCTGTGGCCTCAAAAGATGTGTTTTTCCAGCGCATCCATAAACTATTTTAATATGCCCCTTAAAGGTGATTATTTTAGCTTTTATATTTTGTTTTGTAATTCAATTTTGTGAAATGCATTAAGTAGTTCTATTGGAATTGATATGTCACTCCAATTAATCATAAATTAATTGGATAATAACTCCAAAACTAATGTATGCGATTAACTTGAAATATTAATCCTGTTAAAAAAAGTAACACAATTACCGCGGTTGCAGTTTGTTTTTGTTTTTTTCTTGATTTCTGTGTGTTCAACATGCAAAGAAGTATTGGTAAGACCAAGGAAGCACTTAATGTCACAGTCTGTTATATTTATAACTTTTCACCCATTTTTCCTCATGTATTTACTTCTGCCTTGGTCATGTGATCAGAGTTCTGTCACATGTTCACTCATTCTGTTTACCCTCAACGCACGACTTCCATGTGACTATACTGAGTTTGTGAACAAAGACTGGTCATTCAGTTTAGTTTATTCCCCCTCTTTTGGAGAGGTCTTTTGTTATTTGGGTTTTTTATAACAGGGTTTTTCTGTTTCCTGTAGTGTTTATGATTTTACTTGAGTTTCATCCATAAACTATAATAAATCTGGCTTTTTGATGGTTTCTTGTAGGTATGTTGTTTACATAAGAAAATCAATGTTACAATGTTATATTCTTACAATAAGAAAATTACAATAATTCAAATTTTGAATTTAACCATTGAGTATTGACATTTTACATGTCCAAAAAGTTTAGCGAATTTGCGGTAACATGATTTTTAGCAAGCTCATTTCCTTTTTTTTCTCCAAGTACATGTATTTTCTAATGCCAAACATTTAATTAGTGTAATGAATGTTGTATCCTTGGTTGAAATAATGCAACATTGCTGATCATTACACATAGTTACTAAAAGTGATGGTCTCACCCATGAAACTGGTGAAGCAAGTTACAGCACAGTAGTGGATTGCAGAGATTGAAATTGGTTCAATATAAAAAAATAGCTTTGATGTAGTGAAACACTTTTACCATGTTTCTGTAGATTAGCTTGCTACATTTCTCAGGGTAGCAGCTTC
This sequence comes from Danionella cerebrum, assembly GCA_007224835.1. Lineage (NCBI taxonomy): Eukaryota > Metazoa > Chordata > Actinopteri > Cypriniformes > Danionidae > Danionella > Danionella cerebrum. Next base: position 62,009 of record SRMA01026709.1, on the reverse strand, counting down.
AGTGTAGTGAAGATGCATTCAACAGCGAGACATTTTCCAGGTACGTTTTCTACTGATAATCTCATGCAGAGATCCTCATTGATAAAAAGATGCGTTCGACTGACATTCAGTTTAAATGAACATGCAATCAACCAATAGCAAGATCTTAATAGCAAAAAAAAGATTTAAAATGAAAAAACATACTAATAAATCAGATCATGTATGAGCATTTTATATATTTATATTTAAAAGTTTCCAATTACTTTAACTCAGATTTCTTTTAGTTTTGCTGTTTTATGTGTTCTTAATTGGGAAAATAATTGGAGGAAATTTCTTCCAATTTTTTTAGCTTGCCAAAAAATATCAAGCGGCGTTGCTTGCACCAAATTAAGATGATGACAGAGGACTGATGAAAGACATTTAAAACCCTCACTGACACGAATGTGAAAACCATAGTGCTTACAAATCAAATGCGTTTATAGCTTGGAATGACGCAATATTTCCCATGGTAAGACTTATTCACCAGACAGTATTTGCTCTCATTAAATTCAAAGAATGAAAAAGCTCTCTAGTGGCTTGTTAAACGTTGATTGAGTCATGCTTACAACTTGTTTGAAAAGAATACGTTTTCAGAGAACTTTTTCTTTTGAATCACGAGGGTTAACAGTTTATGGAGGGAAATCGGGGTTGTAAGGCTAAAATGACATCTTTAATCAATAGAAAAGTCACACCACAAAGTATTCATTAAAGTATGGACCAGGGGTCAACAACCATTTCCATCAAAAGAGCCTTTTGGATCAAGTTTTCACCAATAAAAACTACCCACAAAACAACTATCCTACTTTTAACAGTTGAGCAGAGCAGTTCTAAAATAACAGACAAACACGAGGAGAGCTATATTCTGTAATACTTCATAAACTCGTAAAAATTATGAGTTTTAAGCATAAATTCGAAGGCCAGAAGAGTGTTTAAAGGGTAGTCTCCCTCCATCTTCTCAATAAGAATTATCACATTGCACATCACCTTAGCACCTATTATTAAGTGTTAGTAGAAGCTACAAAACTATTTTTATCAAAATATATCTTCCTACACATTCGCTGAAATACATAGCTGTCTATGAGACAGGATCACTTAAGGGCCGTCTGCAAAGTACCAAACGTAAATTACGTTTGTCCAGAAAATGGTTGAAAAAAAGGCCATTTTGACCAAAATCAAGCCACCGCTTACTTGTAGATAACGTCTAGGTTACTTGCGTAACCCCACGTTCCCTGAATAGGGAACGGAGACGTTAGTCGGGATTAGACCGACTGAATGGGGAGCGAATCACCGTGAGAGCGACTGACGAACATATTAACGGGCAAATTAATTTGCAGGCGAAGGTGATTGATTAGCAATCAGCCGGTATAAAGCCGGGCGTGCCTAAGCCTCAGTATGGAATTTTCCGAGGAGCTGGACCCACTTACCTCCCAGCTTACCTCAGATCCATGACTTCCAGGGCATGGCGAAGGGTAACGTCTCCGTTCCCTATTCAGGGAACGTGGGGTTACGCAAGTAACCTAGACGTTCCCTTTCAGTCGGTCCCGGAGACGTTAGTCGGGATTAGACCGACTGAATGGGAGCTTCTTTAAAGGGCCATGCCCGAAGTCCGTCCAGACAGGCCGGCACTAAACACAAGAGAGGGGTTAGTAAGGTCGTAGTACCTGAATGGGAACTCCTTCTGCCCCTGCCCGGAATACTCATTGACGGGGAAGTCGTCCAACACTGAGAGCTTAGCTGTACTCGGTTGATGCTGACGACCAGAAGGAGGCACCCCTCGACCCCCAGGGAGGAGTGGCGGAGATCGCGTCGAGGCCCGAAGGGCTACCAGCGAGTCATCGTTCTGCAAGAGAAAATCGGCAGAGACGGAAGTCATCGTTACGCGCCAAAGCAAGGGGAGTAACGGAACGGGTTCATACTAGCCACCTGAAGGGGGAGCTGTAAGAGAGACATAGAAAGGGAGCACCAAAAGGGACTCCCAGATCTGGACCCTAGTTCTGCAGGGGCCAGGCCGAGGCAAAGCCTCCACTACAGAACCTAGCAGCGCTGACTGCTCCGCTCAGTCAGATGCTGGAGGGGGGAGGATGAGAGAGCCGCCCGAAAAGGGGGAGCTCTTAAGGAATGTACTTCTCCGATGATGAGGAGAGTACTGCAAGCGTACACCCCCACCGTCCCCTAAGGGTGACTGCCACCACACAGGACCGCAGAGGGAACGGTGCCTACGTCGAGGTTGTAGAACCTGACAAAAGTATTGGGTGTAGACCAGCCCGCAGCTCTACATAAGTCGGTGAGTGAGGCCCCTTTAGCCAAAGCCCACGAAGCAGCAAAGCCGCGAGTGGGGTGGGCCCTCAGATGGAGAGGGCAGGGAACCTCACACGCCTCATAAGCAAGGCGAATAGCTTCCACTACCAGTGGGCAAGCCGCTGCTTGGAGACCACGGAACCCTTACGCTGGCCTCCGAAACAAATGAAGAACTGCTGAGAGCAACAAAGCTCCCCGGGTTCTGTCCAGGTAGACCCGAAGGGCTCTATGGACATAACGAACCCTGGGCTGGATCTGCCTCCTCCCGGGGCAGAGCTTGCAGGGTCCCTGGTCCCAGAAGGGACCTTGGGGATGAATCCGGGCCTGGGCCTGGTGGTAACCAGGAGGGCCAGGGTCGAATTCCAGGCAGGATTCGTCGGCGGACAGTGCCTGGAGATCTCCCACCCTCTTAATTGAGGCCAAGCAAGCAGGACTGCGGTCCTCAATGAGAGGACACGCAGCTCCGCAGAGTGCAAGGGCTCAAAGGAGACTTCCGCAGCCCAGACAGGGCGACGGAGAGGTCCCAAGAGGGAATAGAGGGGGGTCTAGGCGGCCTAAGACGCCTAGCTCCCTTGAGAAATCTCACCGTCAGTTCGTGGCTGCCCACTGATTTCCCTTCAACCCGAAGGTGGAAGGCAGAAATAGCGGCGGCGTAGACCTTGAGGGACGAAGGGGACAGCCCCCGATCGAACCTCTCCTGGAGAAAGGTCAACACGGCTCTGATGGGGCACGACCCGGGGTCTTCCTGGCGGGAAGAGCACCACTCGATGAACCGACCCCATTTACCAGCGTAGCATGCTCGAGTAGAGGGTGCTAACGCGTGGTCCAAAGTTCTCACCACAGAGGGTGGTAGAGGCTCGGGGTCCACCGCGGACAGATATGCCATACGTGTAGGGCCCAGAGGTCTGGCCGCGGGTGCCTGTATCCCCCCCCTGAGTCGGAGATCTGGACTCAGAGGGATCGGCCAGGGGGGGGCTGTCACGAGCGCAGAAGGTCTGGGAACCAGACTCGGATCGGCCAGAGGGCGCGACCAGGAGAAGTTCTCGCTCGTCCACCCTGACCTTGCACAGTAACTGTGCTAGAAGGCTCACTGGGGAAAACGCATATAAGCGTTTGTTCCGGGGCCAGCAGTGTGCCAGCGCATCTGTCCCGAGAGGAGCCAGGGACAGGGAGTAAAAAGCCGGCAATGGGTGTTCTGCCGGGAGGCAACAGGTCTACCTGGGCCTCGCCGAAGATATCCCATATCTGCTGAACAGCCCGAGGATGGAGCCGCCATTCTCCCGCCGTGGGGTGAAACCTGGACAGCGAATCCGCGATCTGGTTGCACCCGCCGGGGATGTAACAGGCTTTGAGCGACAGAAGTCTGCTCTGACTCCAGAGGAGCAGTCGTTGGGCGAGGTAGTGCAGAGCACGGGAGCGCACACCGCCCTGGTGGTTGATGTACGCTACTACCGCAGTGCTGTCGGCCCTGACCAGCACGTGCCGCCCCCGGAGGAGCGGGCCGAAGCGCCGTAGCGCTAGGACGACTGCGACTAGCTCGAGACGGTTGATGTGCCAGCGAGAAAGCCGTCCGATCCAGGAACCGGACTCTCTGTGGGAACCGCACACAGCGCCCCAACCGGTCTTGGAGGCGTCGGTGGTGACCACCATGCGGTCGGGGGGACTCGAAAGAGGCACCCCGGACCGTAGGAAGCACTCTGAGTTCCAGACCTTCAGGTAAGGGAGCGCGCCTGTCGTGGACAGACGTAGAGCTCCCCGGCGCCATGCCCAACTCGGAACTCACGAGAGAAGCCATAGCTGCAGTGGCCGCATACGCAGGAGCCCGAGTCGAATGACTGGGGCTGCGGCTGCCATATGCCCCAGGAGCCTCTGAAATAACTTCAGTCTGGCCACTGGTCGGGAGGACACCGCGGAAAGAGCGGTCAGCAAGGCCCTGGCGCGTTCTACCGATAGTTGCGCCAGCATGCTCTCGGAGTTCAGCTCCACCCCAAGAAAAGAGATGACCCTCACCGGAGTGAGGCGGCTCTTTTCCCAGTTGACCTTCAGACCCAAGCGGTTTAAGTGCTAAAGCACCTTGCCCTTGTGTCGGATCAACTGGTCCCTGGACGAGGCTATGAGAAGCCAGTCGTCGAGGTAGTCCAGGATCCGAATGCCTGCCCGGCGGAGCGGGGCTAGCGCAGCCCTGGCGACCTTCTTGAAGGCACGAGGGGAGAGGGCAAGACCGAAGGGTAGGACCTTGTACTGGTATGCATGGCCCTCGAAACAGAACCTTATAAAGGGTCTGTGTCTCGGTACCACTTCTACCTGAAAGTACGCGTCCTTCAGGTCGATTGTTGCGAACCAATCTCCAGGACGGATGCACGGTAGAATGCAGCGGATCGTCAGCATCTAGAACCGGTACTTGGCCAGGTGCCTCAGATCCAAGATTGGTCGCAGCCCGCCTGATTTCTTGGGGACCAGGAAGTAGGGGCTGTAAAACCCACGTTCCATATCGGCTGGGGGTACCGGCTTGATCGCGCCTTTGCTCAAAAGGGCGTCGATCTCCTCTCGCAGGAGTGAGGCGCCTGTTCGGGGAACAGGAGTGTGAAACACACCTCGAAACCTGGGGGCGGACACGAACTGAATGGTGTAGCCCTGCCGGATTGTCCGGACCACCCACTGTGAGACCCCGGGAAGCTTCCGCCAGGCTCCCAGGCAAGCTGACAGGGGTCGTGGTCGGGACGTGCCGATGGTCCCCATGGCGGGGCCGCCCGGAGGCGGACTTGTGGGCGGAATCACCAGGGACGGACCCTGGGAGATGGTCAGATGAGGGCAGGGGTGGTGTGCCCCCGCGCTCTCTGCCATAGCCAGCGGAGCTCGCGCCCAAGTTGGGATCTTCGTCGGAGACCGGGGAAGAGGAACCCCAGAGCGCAGGGCATGCGAGTCCACTATTCTCGGGCAGGAAGTGAGATCTATCTTGACACAATAGGTGCTGCCGTCCCGAAGGACGGCAGCAAGGAGTGTGTGGTGGACTCCCCCCCCCTGGGGGAGCTGGGTCGATGACAGGACCCAAAGACAATCTCATATCCTCCCGAGTTGCCAACCTCAGGGGAGCTTCACTAGAAACCCTCGTCTGCTTTCGAAAACCTCCGAGGTTGGCTCCGCCTTCCGCATGCAGGGGTTTTCCCCGGACCAGAGGTCGAAGGAGTAAACCATGGCGGGAGACGTACTCTTTGGCAGCGAACAGGCGGAGAGGGTTCCGGCACAGAAGCAACGCCCGCTGCTTCTGGCGTGGAACTATACCCAGACCCTCCGCCTGCCTCCTGATCGTGGAGACCTTGGACGAAAATCTCCACGGCGACGCCAAAGAGGCCATCCGGGGAGACAGGCGCGTACGGAAGCCGAAAATCGGTCCTCGGGACGCATTGAAGCCTGCTCTAACCACAGATGGCGTTCCTGGACCACAAGCGTGGACATCGCGTGACCGATGTTCAGTACAGCTGATCTTGAAGCACAAGGCGACAAATCAGCGGCTGAAAGCGAGTCTCAGAGAGACTGCTGGTCACCACCACCCCGGTGCATGTCACGGAGGACCTGTAAGGTCATAGCATGCAATGATGCAGCAGATTTACCCGCAGCTGAATAAGCTCTCATCATCAGGGCTGATGAAAACCTCCCAGCTTTGGCGGGAACACCCAAACGAAACCGCCAAGCAGCAGCGCTGTCGGGGTAAGCACCGCGACAACCTGCCCACTCGGGGAATCGAAGAGTAGCCCGCATCTGCTGCATTGACCAGAGTGGTGAAGAGGGAGGAGCTCAATCCCCTGACAGGCAGGGGAGCCTGCCAGAATTAATGAGCTCCTCGTGCTTCTCGGGGAGAAAAGGCACTAGCGGTATGCGGGGAACCTGTCCCGGCGCCTGCCTAGCCACCAATTCTCCAGCCGTGACAGCATCGACTCGGGGGGGAGGAGTCACCTCCCGCCGATCGAGGCTGCGGCTGTGAGCACCGCGAACGCCTCCGGCTCCAGCTCGGCTGCAATCCCGAAGGAGGCAGGCCGAACTGGAGAACCGAAAGCCGCGCCCCTTCCGATGCTGCGTGGGAGAGCAGATCGTTTACAGGATCATACGAGGTACCGGCGACACCGAAGCGCC
>SRMA01026709.1:0-47756 GCA_007224835.1 Danionella cerebrum | reverse complement strand
AACAAGTCCAAGTCCACACACCAATGAGTCGAAGTCAAGTCCAAACACTAACGAGTCCAAGTCAAGTTGGAGTCCGAACACTAATGAGTCCAAGTCAAGTCAGAGTCCGAACACTAACGAGTCCAAGTCAAGTTGGAGTCCAAACACTAACGAGTCCAAGTCAAGTCAGAGTCCGAACACTAACGAGTCCAAGTCCACACACCAATGAGTCGAAGTCAAGTCCAAACACTAATGAGTCCAAGTCAAGTCGGAGTCCGAACACTAACAAGTCCAAGTCCACACACCAATGAGTCAAACTCAAGTCCAAACACTAACTAGTCAAGGTCAAGTCGGAGTCCGAACACTAACGAGTCCAAGTCAAGTCGGAGTCCGAACACTAACGAGTCCAAGTCCACACACCAATGAGTCAAAGTCAAGTCCCAACACTTATGAGTCAAAGTCAAGTTAGAGTCTGAACACTAACAAGTTCAAGTTAAGACAGCGTCTAAAACCAGAGTCCCTAATTATCACCTTAAGGCTGTTAGAAACTCATAAAAACAGGGTGGAAATCAATTGGTTTTCCCAGCCACATATGTCCAACAACATGATTACAGCAGTCCCCTCAACAATGTTCAGTAACGGACCAAGACTGTGCTACAAGGTTATTGCACATTTAAAGGAGAACAATCTGGAGCTCCAGAGGAAACTGTTTAACAGCACCACTGAGGCATTACTGCCACACAACCACACTGATTTAAAATGAGCTTGGGACCAAGAGGAAAAATGGAAATGGAGATCCACATTTGCATGCAGCATCATTGGATTTCTGTTAATGTTGGCGCATGTCATCTTTGGTTTGCTTCGCTAATGATATTACGCAGTGAAGCACGACACCGCAGTGAATATTCCAGAAGACAACTGAGAATCAATCACTCAACTTGACTGAAGCTGCTGCATGTTCCTGTTGATTGAATCTGAAGGGATCTGTAGCATGTATCAATTACAGCTAATACATATTTATTGTGCTCTAACAACCACAGGCAGCAGCATAGCATTGCTTTAAAACATTATTCCCCTCAATCCGCTCCTTCTGTGCCTCAGCTGTCAAAGCCCATAGATGTAAGCAGGAAATGCCATGCAAGTTCATGCGTCCTTTATTCAGATGATTAATTAGTCTGACAGAAATCGAAAGCATCGGTGAGACCAGCTGCCCCTGTTTTATAACGTGTATCCGGTCTTAGCGATGTCCTAAAATAATTCAAGGATGTCAGCTGTTTGACCCACTGGCTTCATTCAATGGCCTTCAAGGCAAAGATACAACATTGTTCTAGTAGCGACACAGTCCTGCAGTCATTTATTACAAAAAACAGCTATTACAAACAAGCCGAGAAGAGCGGAATTCATGCAATCAGGAGTTTCTTTCAACATAAACGTTGAAGCTAAACTGGCACTAGTTAATAAAAAAATGATCTTGTTATCTCAAGACAAGGGCAATAACAAATGGTGTAAACACAGGCGAATACCTCTATTTTGATCAAGATTTCGAAAATCGGTTGAGTTTCCATTCTTTGTTGATAAACCAGTGAGCGACTTCTGCAATAAGTGAGTCGAAGGTAGATTAAAAACAAGGGCGTGGCTTAAAAACAAGTTAAAGATGTCACTTATGGTGCTTTTATACTATTTAGTTCAATTCATTTGAACTAGAGTTCGTTTTCTCTTTTAGTTCGGTCCGTTTGGGCAGGTGAGAAAGCAACATCTGAACTAAAACTCGGACCGAAAGCAAACTCTCAGTACGAAACCAAACAAACTCTAGAACTGTCCGTTTGTGGTGAAAACATGATCAAACTATGATCCAAACTAAACACAAATGAATAAGACAAAATCATGCTTTTTGAACGAACACAGCCACCGTACTCGCTTGCGCTGGGTATTATGGGCTGGTGTGCGTCTGTTCATATTTATCTTGGCAGCTCGTGGTCAAACTTGTTTGTAGTTTGTAATCAGAGCATCATTTGCAACATACATCAAGTGTTTAACACAACTGATATTGATCGTAAAAGGGTCAAAATCAAACTGCGAAGTCTGTCCATTATGAGTGCGTTATTCCTCCGATGTTTTCTTGCAGGTGCGTGTTCATTCTGAGCAATCAAAAAGCTGTTGAGGAAACATCTACGATGACCTGTATGACGTCACGTGGCTGTATTTTCAACTAGTGCAGATCTGAACAATCAATGTGGTGTCAACAACAATGCATCAGCTGTTACTCTGGGTCCAGACCAAATTAAACGAACTAGAGGTGTGAACGTATTTGCATATAGTTGTTAATATGAATTGTGTTCTAACTGTGCTGAGTGTAATGCATGGGAATTTAACAAGAATAAAATCAGAAATTGGCAAGTAGAGACTTTCCATCATGCTTTCTTTATCACATGCAATGATCTTTCCATCCATCTCTTGATTTTATCCTCTCCTCTACTTTCTTTTTTGCAGTGTATAGCACTGATAGCCCACTGTGACAATGGCAGGCCTTAGAGCGCCAGCAGCAGGGGCTCACATGAAAATAAACACTCACAGTCTCGCATTTGTCTCAGAGAACCCGGTTTTCAGAGTGATTACTGTTCTGATTTCTTCCTTGACTCTCCCAATGAGACAAAGGGAGAGTTATTAGGAGATCAGTAAGAGGAGCCTGAAATAGCCCTGGGATAAAGGGAAGGGTCCTCAAGGCCAAGATTCTTTCTCTCCCTCTCTGATTGTGTGCACATGTGTGTGTATCAATGCTCCAACATACAGCATGAAGGATTTCAGTCAAACCAGGACTTCTGTAAGTGCTACGCATTGTTGGATTATGAGTTATTTTGAGGTCAATCTCATGTCAGTCACCTCCAGTTCGTGTTTGAATGATGAATTTCTTTTTCTCTCTTCATGACTTAAATGCCTCCCATTGGAGGCCTGGACATTTTCTGCTCTTTTTTGTCGTAATAATCGCCCCATTCATTCTTTGTTCATTATTGATTTCCTCAATAGCACAGAGCTGTTTTGCTAAGGACGATATTGGTCAACGCTACTGGGAAAATTCCTGCTTGTGCCACAGAAAACCAATAAATGCAGCCCACGGCAACTTGCATCAACACAAAAGATTTAACCTGAACACAAATTGCACCAAACGCTACATTTTTACATGAGACAATCTTGCAGAATGCAGTTCACATCTTAAATATGAGCAAACAAGGGAGGAAGAGCAGACACAAGTGAGAAAAACTCACTATGGAAACTAAATTTAGCTTTTTTCTACATTTTAACGGTGGTTAAGTTGGAGATAAGGGCCAGTCATGGTCCATGTGTGGCCTTTATATGAAATCCATGCAAAATCACTGAAGTATTGCTGAATGATATTCAGGGTCCTGGTTACTTTGTCAGTAGAGAGTTGGTCTTGCAGTCTGGGTAATGGTGCACTAATCCTTGCTCCTGTCTTTTGCTAGAAATGCCAGCATCACTGTTTATCTGTAAATCTTTTTAATCCCTCACGCGCACTGTTGCATGTAATCAATTTCTACAAAAGGCAGGAGTGGCATAGAGGTCATATCAAAATACAGTGAAAAGGGGTATTTCACAACAGAATGTAGCTTCTTATGCTTTTTTTAACAATGTAAAAGCAACATTTTACCTATAGCTGAGGTCAAAATGCCTCAAATTGAAGTTAAGGGATAAAATATATTTGAACAAGAAAAAAATGTTACGGTTTAATACAAAACAAAGTGTGTTTATGTTACAGGAAAAGTGATTATAAGTGAGTATACTTGGAGAGAAATGGGGTTTTGTTGATGTTAATTATGTTAACAGCTTACATTTTTTAATGTCAACTCTCTAGCAACCAACGTGTTTACCCTAGCAACCAGATTCTTAAACTTTATCTAGCTTTGAAATATAGTTTAGAAATAGGGGTTGGTTTATATAACTTAAGGGTCACTTATATAGTATAACTAAAAGGCAACTTTATGTTGTCACTGACACCTCCTTAGTAACCAGATTGTACACCCTAGCAACCAATTTGGCATATCTTTTTCTGAACTATGGAAAATCATAGAGACATGGGAGTTGGTTTTACTCATAGTTAAATGGAAAAACATTATGTCACTGATACTTCCATAGCAATCAGATGGTTTACCCTAGCAACCAAATATCTCTATCTCAGTTTTGGGAAATCCTAGAGACAAGGGGAATGGCTCAACATTTAAAAAAAAAAATGACAAGCCAACTTCAAAGATTGCATGCAACTTTAGCTCTAGTTTTATTTGACATGTTTTCTATTTTAATTCTATATGTTTATGTTTTTTTAGGAAATCAGCCCTAAGTATCCAAAGTAAACAAATGTCTCACAGTTTGAGCATTTTGAAAACAAATGTTATCCGCGTTGTTCTAGAAACAAGAAACAGTGAATTAAACAAATTAGGAACGCTTAATCTTCATGAGGCATTAGCTTTATAATCGTTGACTGAAGGCAAATAAGGGATCAAGCAAGTGTTGAGAGAGAACTATATCCTTCAAGGTTTGTAGATCTTTAATAAGGTGAGGAGCTTCAGGGCTAGAGGAGACAACCTCTTAATAACTGGGTCAGATCAGTCACGAAATCTATTAACGAAGAAAGATTCATCACCTTTCTTAATAGACTCATGAAACTTATAAATAGTTTTCTGCAAAACAAAGTAGAGAATGGACACAGACAAAAATCTATTTTATATTATTTTATATTTACATTTTATTTCCATTGATCCTAACCATAATAATAATGCACAAAAATAATTTGTGTGTGCCAGATGTTGATCTAGATTCTGATGCTGTCTCTGACGCAGTCTGTTTAAGCTGCAACCACCAAACTTTGCACACACCTCCAAGGTGTTCTGACTCCAGTTCCTAAATATTTGTAGACTGGTACCACTAAAAGAGTTCTGGTAAAAGCGCAGAAAATTCAGGGAAGTTTGGCATTGAATATGCATGGGGTCAAACTTTGCAAAGCTGTAACAAACTGAATAAAATCAGTTTATCAAATGTCCAAGAACATTTCAAACATTGTGCAAAATTATTTGATATAGAGAAAGGGGGGTTTGTTTTTATTGAGACATTGGTGTATATAACTTAGTCACTGACCCCTCCATAGCAACCAGGCTGTTTACCATAGCAACCGATTTTGAAAATCATTATCTCCGGTTATGAAATTCATAGAGACATGGGGATTGGTTTATGTTACATGGGCAACATTTAAAAAATAGTTTTAAATAGCATCAGTACAAGCCAAAATCAAAGTTTGCACGGCAACTTTAGCATCTAGTTTATAGTTGTGACTCGCAATAAACTGTTGTGATTTTTACAACGCTTGACAGACTAATATTTCAGATTGGATACACAGAGAGAGGTTCAGAGCTGGGTAAAAGTGTCACCTCAGACTAAGAGTCACCTCTATGAGTACACTGAAGTGCTTTTGTGTGTCTCAGCTGCCCCACGGTTAGAAAGGGACACACTTGACTGAAATATTTACATAGTGATCTTTTAAAGCACGTCAGCTCTCACTTTAACACCATCACCTGTAACTTTTTCTACTACTATAGATGAATTTTAAATGAACAGTTAAAAGGTGAGATGAACTAAAAGGGAAAACACTTCCATGCTTTTCTGTCATTAACTACTCACTGCCTAAAAATACATTGTTGCTGTCAAAAGTTCCCCACGTTGAAAATCTCAGCTGCTGCATATAAATGCTGCATACAACCCGAACAAGGGATAAAATTAGAAACGAAGAGGATCTGTTTTTTTTTTTTTGTTTTTACCAAAACCACCTGAATTTACAGGTGTGCTTTATGACTACTCAGCAAATACATTGAGAAATCCTTTTACTCTTGAGTTTTGCAATGCTCAGAAAATGTTTAATTTTATTTAAGGCTAAAGCTTTATGAGTGACAATGGATAACTTGCAATGAGCCCCATGATGCGCTCGCCTACACTGTCTACTGAATCCAAACGAGTCTTAAAATTTATGTAAAACGAACAGCATTTACATTTCATTGACAGCAGAATAAAAACACGGAAACAGTTGTGTTCCACTGTGTACAACATCTCCGAAATTCAATGGAACTTTAAGTTTTCACAGTTTTCCTGCCGATGATGAGATCAGTAAACATCTGATCTGCTTATTGAAACTCAAACAGGGATTGAATTAACTACATCTGTGTATTTTTAACAATATTGTATTTGTTATATTGTAATATTGAAGAAGTGTCATCACATCCGGGTGGATCGGGCACAGTGGCATTATGTTTGTAATCTTCTTTCCACTAGGAGTAGCACTTGGCTTTGTTGTGTATCTTGTGCGATGAATATGCTACTTATTCCTTTTAATTAAAGAACAGTTATTTACGTCTACTGTAATGGGAAAATGATTTCTTTGCCATCCATGTATACACTTTTATTGTGATTTTATTAGTCAAATGATTCTTGTGCTATATGATTTCTGTATACAGTTTTATTCTGGGTCTTCCTCTTGATTTTCCCTTGACTATGTCTCAATGTCATTTAGGCCCAACCTTAACATCTTGTACAGTGCCTTGAAGCTTATCCTCCTGTGCTCCATGATATGAAGATACAATATCTCTAGAACCCTAGGCACCACACCAACGCGCCATAACATCTCTGACCAGAACGTAGGAATCAACTCTGGTGCCCGACATCCTACATACGTAAGGAGTCTAATCAGAAGGACATGAATGACGCACAGGAGGGTGGTCTCCACGTTACAAATACAGGGCTCAGAAACTGTCAGACATGTTCACATTGAGAACGCTGTTCTCTGTGCTTTGTGGTCTTCTCACTGTGAATCATCAATAAAGAAGCTTCTTTCTTAAAATGGTTTTCTGTGCTGTTTGTTTCCTCAAGACGGTCTCTCTCTCTCTCAGCAAGGTGAAGGCTCATTTCCACCACACTACAACTATAAATACTTATACTTGGCAATAGCATCTATTTAAAAAGTACCTTGATCACAATTTGCGGGTATGTGTTTGAAGCTTTTGAACGGCTGCAGGGTGTATGTGCTTATTTCAAAACAACGTAATTAACAATAACAGGAAACATAAGAAACAGTCCATTCATTCATGATTTGGCATTTGATATAAGTCAAAATCATTGGTTTCCTTCCATTTAGCTAAATAACGCTGCTTGATTTGGTTTCTCATGATGGCCAAGTGTACTGTAATATTTACTTTTGTCATTTGATTAAAAAAAAAAGCTAAATAAACAAATATTACTAATAAAAAAACTCTCTCAGTAGGAGTTGCTCTTTTAAAGCATAACCCTGGCCATGCTGTCGTCACTCAGCAAACATGGTGGACGCAACGATGTCACTCCTCCCGCTGTGGCCTCAAAAGATGTGTTTTTCCAGCGCATCCATAAACTATTTTAATATGCCCCTTAAAGGTGATTATTTTAGCTTTTATATTTTGTTTTGTAATTCAATTTTGTGAAATGCATTAAGTAGTTCTATTGGAATTGATATGTCACTCCAATTAATCATAAATTAATTGGATAATAACTCCAAAACTAATGTATGCGATTAACTTGAAATATTAATCCTGTTAAAAAAATTAACACAATTACCGCGGTTGCAGTTTGTTTATGTTTTTTTCTTGATTTCTGTGTGTTCAACATGCAAAGAAGTATTGGTAAGACCAAGGAAGCACTTAATGTCACAGTCTGTTATATTTATAACTTTTCACCCATTTTTCCTCATGTATTTACTTCTGCCTTGGTCATGTGATCAGAGTTCTGTCACATGTTCACTCATTCTGTTTACCCTCAACGCACAACTTCCATGTGACTATACTGAGTTTGTGAACAAAGACTGGTCATTCAGTTTAGTTTATTCCCCCTCTTTTGGAGAGGTCTTTTGTTATTTGGGTTTTTTATAACAGGGTTTTTCTGTTTCCTGTAGTGTTTATGATTTTACTTGAGTTTCATCCATAAACTATAATAAATCTGGCTTTTTGATGGTTTCTTGTAGGTATGTTGTTTACATAAGAAAATCAATGTTACAATGTTATATTCTTACAATAAGAAAATTACAATAATTCAAATTTTGAATTTAACCATTGAGTATTGACATTTTACATGTCCAAAAAGTTTAGCGAATTTGCGGTAACATGATTTTTAGCAAGCTCATTTCCTTTTTTTTCTCCAAGTACATGTATTTTCTAATGCCAAACATTTAATTAGTGTAATGAATGTTGTATCCTTGGTTGAAATAATGCAACATTGCTGATCATTACACATAGTTACTAAAAGTGATGGTCTCACCCATGAAACTGGTGAAGCAAGTTACAGCACAGTAGTGGATTGCAGAGATTGAAATTGGTTCAATATAAAAAAATAGCTTTGATGTAGTGAAACACTTTTACCATGTTTCTGTAGATTAGCTTGCTACATTTCTCAGGGTAGCAGCTTCAGTGTAGTGAAGATGCATTCAACAGCGAGACATTTTCCAGGTACGTTTTCTACTGATAATCTCATGCAGAGATCCTCATTGATAAAAAGATGCGTTCGACTGACATTCAGTTTAAATGAACATGCAATCAACCAATAGCAAGATCTTAATAGCAAAAAAAAGATTTAAAATGAAAAAACATACTAATAAATCAGATCATGTATGAGCATTTTATATATTTATATTTAAAAGTTTCCAATTACTTTAACTCAGATTTCTTTTAGTTTTGCTGTTTTATGTGTTCTTAATTGGGAAAATAATTGGAGGAAATTTCTTCCAATTTTTTTAGCTTGCCAAAAAATATCAAGCGGCGTTGCTTGCACCAAATTAAGATGATGACAGAGGACTGATGAAAGACATTTAAAACCCTCACTGACACGAATGTGAAAACCATAGTGCTTACAAATCAAATGCGTTTATAGCTTGGAATGACGCAATATTTCCCATGGTAAGACTTATTCACCAGACAGTATTTGCTCTCATTAAATTCAAAGAATGAAAAAGCTCTCTAGTGGCTTGTTAAACGTTGATTGAGTCATGCTTACAACTTGTTTGAAAAGAATACGTTTTCAGAGAACTTTTTCTTTTGAATCACGAGGGTTAACAGTTTATGGAGGGAAATCGGGGTTGTAAGGCTAAAATGACATCTTTAATCAATAGAAAAGTCACACCACAAAGTATTCATTAAAGTATGGACCAGGGGTCAACAACCATTTCCATCAAAAGAGCCTTTTGGATCAAGTTTTCACCAATAAAAACTACCCACAAAACAACTATCCTACTTTTAACAGTTGAGCAGAGCAGTTCTAAAATAACAGACAAACACGAGGAGAGCTATATTCTGTAATACTTCATAAACTCGTAAAAATGATGAGTTTTAAGCATAAATTCGAAGGCCAGAAGAGTGTTTAAAGGGTAGTCTCCCTCCATCTTCTCAATAAGAATTATCACATTGCACATCACCTTAGCACCTATTATTAAGTGTTAGTAGAAGCTACAAAACTATTTTTATCAAAATATATTTTCCTACACATTCGCTGAAATACATAGCTGTCTATGAGACAGGATCACTTAAGGGCCGTCTGCAAAGTACCAAACGTAAATTAGGTTTGTCCAGAAAATGGTTGAAAAAAAGGCCATTTTGACAAAAAAAAAAAGCCACCGCTTACTTGTAGATAACTACAAAGCTCATTTTGATAAAATATCGAAACATTTATTCGAGCATAGTTTTTTTATTGATTAATTAAAGTACGATAGCTCCCATATAACTGCCACTAAATTCTTGATCATTAAATCTAAATCACTGTTCTAATGCTTTTATTTCATTTTTCAGTCTCTTCTCTAATAATTGGCATACTTTATTTGACCCCCGTGTTCTCTATGCTTGTTTTAAATGTAATATTATTTTCTTTTTATAGCAATGGACATATAAATATGTGAATTGTATTTATTCACAGAAGTTATGTCGGTATGGAAGTTATGTATGGAAGCTTTATGTCTCTTTGGGTGGTGAGAGATGGCGAGGAGAGGGGATGAAGGGGTGGCATTGGGAATGTTCGTCAAAGGCACCAAATAGGCTTGAACCGCCCCATACCGATCATCAGGTATGTCCGGGGTTACACGAACAGTCAAAAAGATGTGAGTTCCTTCGAAAATAGATTTACTGCTGTTTTGAAGTCTCACAAAATATTGATTTGCTTGAGATAACACTTCCATAAAGAATTTTTGCACAGCACTGTACATACTTGCACTCTCACGGCCATTTTATTAGGTAGCCTTAATCCTTCATGGCATAGATTCAACAAGGTACTGGAAACCTTCTTCAGAGAGTTTGCTCCATATTCTGCATAGTTCAAGAAACCAGTCTGAGATACTGATACTGATATTCTGATACTTCGTACTGATATTAGTCATCAGAAGACGGGTACACTGTGGTCATAAATGTTGCTCAATTGGTACTAATGAGCTCAAGAAAACATTCCCCACACCATTACACCACCACCACAAGCCTGAACCGTTGATCCCAAAGGCAGGATGGATTCATGTTGTTGACTCCCAAGTCTGACCCTACCATCCGAACATCACACCAGAAACTGAGATTTATCAACGTTTTTCCAATCTTGAATTGTCCAATTTTGGTAAACCTGTGCATATTGTTGCCTCAGTGTCCTGTATTGTCTTCCCCTGATGCTTGGTACAAATTGATGCTTAAAGGGGTGGCTGCGATGTGATTCGCTGATTAGAAATTTGGATTAATAAGCAGTTTGACAGGTGTACCTAATAAAGTGGCCAGCGAGTGCATATAGAAACATCGAGGAAGCCTGTATGTTGTTTATATTTATATATTATTTCACAACTTAGAAGTGAACCTCTCTCTCTCTCTCTCTCTCTCTCTCTCTCTCTCTTGCGCTTTCTCAAACACAAAGATCCATGTTGAACTGCTGGTTTATGCAGCAGTGCCAGCGATAGTTGGAAAACATCCTCAGAGTGGTGTCCATGCACAAGTGTGGCCTGTCTCTCTGCGTCTGCTGGGCTGTCTGACACTGCATGCTAATACTCTATGTTCTGCTTATGCCCCAATTGTAGTTTGTTGGTCCGAGAGACAGCTGCATATGCATAATGCATGAGAAGTATGCTTTCTCAGACTATGGCAGGTGCAGTGTACAGCAGAAGAAAGCAGTGGCATGTTATGACAGGTCAGAGGGTGTCATTAGGCTCAGGTACTATGGATTATGACAGTGTGGAGCACAGTATGTGGTGCTGGTGAAATTCAGATGTTACAAATATCAGAAACAACGTAATCTGATTGGTAGAGTGATGGGTATGCATGATATTTGGTTGCAGTGTTTATTTCTAGTTCAATATCAAAGGGCACTTGCACCTCGGGCACTAGTAACTATGACCGGTTTTAATCTAAAATATTATGAAAACTAGAACATATAATGTCATGGCCAACAGGTGGCGCTAGAGAATGGTTCTGTTATTGTTTTGTACAATAATCTTATCACACGTCAAAATTGGTTAAATATAAACAGTGGAGTTGGGAACCATTAGCCATTAGACCGAGTTATAACTACTTCCTGTTTTAGGGTGTCATAGTTCAGTAGACCACCAAGCTCATACTGTTCAACAAAGTGAAAAAATCTTAGAAATGTAACATTGCCGATGCCTCCAGATGAGACTACCGGAGTTTGAGGTGATCACATGAAATCTCTAGGAAGACTTCTTTAAAGTACAGGGTCTGGAATTGTACTTTTTAAAGGAAATGCTAAATACCCGACTTCCTATTGGTTTTGGAAACCTGGTCCAATTGACTTTTTTTTTTTTGTATGTCTCGGTCCCTTACCAAAGTGTTCCAAATTGGAAACATGTCCTTCCAACACATGCTGAAATAGCAGTATAAAACGGTCCGAAAACACAGATAGAGTTTGGAGTTGAATAGATAAAATCTCTAGGAGGAGTTTGTTAAAGTATGACATGGGCAAAAGTGGCCATTTTAGAGGTGTTTGCAAGATAACCAACTTCCTGTCGATTTTGGAAACGCAATCCATATTACTTATATTTAAGTCTTGGTACCCTACACATGTGTGACAAGTTTCATTTATCTATGACAAACTGTTAGCGCACCATAAGCTGAAATGTGTTAGGTTGCACTATAGAGACATTTTGAACCTCAAAAATGCCACGAAACTAATGATTAATAATTTATTGCATTTTGGGTAGGAGCTACTGAAATATTGAACTTAGGTTAAGTGGTTAATAGGTTAAGTGTGCCTATGGCTCAGTTGGTAGAGCATTGCGCCAACAATGCAAATGTTGTGGGTTCAAATTCCCCAGGGAAAGCAAGAACTGACAGAAAAAATATGTTCATTCAAATGTAAGTCGCTTTGGATAAAAGCGTCTACCAAATGCATAAATGTAAATGTAAGTGGGTTTGGGTGAATGAACGTCTTCCTAAATGAGCTTAGAGCCTGACAAAGAACAGTCAAAGTCAATTTTAAGCCGTTTGTTGGTTACAGAAAACAGGGTGATTTGCTAATAATTGTAACTCCTGATTTGGTAGACGTGATTCTGGTTTTCAATCTGGACAGAGAAAGCAAAAAAAGGCATCTGCATTAAAAAGTAATTAACTTATTTAACTATTTGTAGATAAATGTGCTGTTAATAAAAATGGACCCATTCAAACAAATGTTTAGATGATAATTGGTTAAGTGCTCTTTGTTTGTTGCAATGGTGCAAACAACCTTTTAAAATCTCTTAACGGGAAGCTGCTCAAGAAGCTGCTGAGAATTAGCTCAAACTGACACAAACAGACACAAACGCATTTGTCCGCAGGCTCCCTGCAGCAAGTGCAGGACATCAAACGATGCTCTGCATGCAATGCGATGCTCACATTCATATAAGATTCATAAGACACATCGAAGGGTAATCAAATACATGAGGCTTTCCAGTACAGGAGCCCTCCGAATAAATCCCCACACATTTTTAATCAATTATTTAAAACATAAAACTGTCAGCATCAATGATGAGTGATAAAAGATTAAATTATTCTTGGACTTTTTTAAGATCTGATATTTTTGCTCAAAGGACGAGTCTGGAAATGTGAGCTAAAGAAAATATATATACTTGCTGTAAATGTAAGTAGCTTAAATTCAAAATGCCACTCAGAGAATGAGAATAAATCTGTATAAAATATCTGTTAGAATGTTATAATCAGCTTTTTTAATTTTTACAACAAATCTTTGGTGTGTTGGATAGTGTGAATAGACTGCTAGCACTGCTAAGTTAAACCATGCAGGATTTAATGTTGCTCAAACAGAGTTGTTTTCAGATGGGTGGGGGGGGGCACTTTTGCTCAGATAAAACCGTGTATAGATGAGTCTCTGTCTGGTGAAGACTGCATCCTTAACCGATTACTTAAAAAAAAAATAAACTGGTTAATTATGAACCATCCAAAACATGGTTCAAAACATGCAAACACAGCTCATTAATATGCATGAGAAACTATCCAATCCATGAGTGGTTTTGTGATTATGCTAAAACGTCATAAATATAACCTCATAAAGATGGTTTGGATTGGGACGCAACACAGCTGGACTTTTGAAGGAGGACTCTCCGTGCGTGTTTTAATACCTGATGACCTAACCCCAACCCCCCCCCCCCACCACCACCACCACCTGTCTGCAAAGGCAACATATCACTAAATGTCCGGAAAATACATCTTATCAACACTAGTTGCAAACAGACTGAAATTGTACATGAAGTTATGCCTTATTTAGACACTAAATAAGGTGTCTGCCCTTTGGCTCTGGAGACCCTTCTCCTTCACACACCTCCAGTCTTCTCCGTTCTCAATGCAGTAGGTTGTTAGTTAAACAATGCCACTTTTTAAATTATTTCTTAAACCTTGTGTCCAGAGTCTTTTGTACCGGGTTATGAATACATTTTCAATAACAGAATAGACCGTACAAAAATTAAGTTAGTGAGCAAGTTATCTCATAGCTGATTCCACAAGGCAGAAAACTTTTGTAATCTTGCAGAAAATCTTAAATCTTTAATTCTGGGATGGCGGAGGTTCTGCAGAAATCTGCTATAGGGAAACTTTATACTGAAAGAAGAGCTGCACTCAAAACATTTACAATGATTCCCCTTCAGGAACAAATTGGCCAATTTTTCATTCCATGCCCTTTAGCAGCCTCATCTTTTTCAGCTTTTTATATTTATTTTCTTATTTCAGACTATAGCCAGTATTCATCTCTGCCGAGGAGACAACCACGCAACTTTTATTTAGATCCAGCCAGACACAGCCCACACTCTGTCAAAGCCCATCTCTTGAGAAGATCCGGAAGCTCTTCTGGACGCTCTTTCTAGGACTAAATGAGTGCTTGGGAATGCAGTTCATGATGAATGATAAACAGAATCAATCAATCAATCAATCTTTATTGATATAGCCCTTTACAACACCAGTGGTGCCCAAAGTGCTTTCCAATTAAAAACAGAAAAACAAGAATATTAAAAACAGAATATTGTACAGAATAAAACAATGTAAAGTATAAACAGTAAAACATAGTGCAAACGTGTCACAAACTACTAAGTATTAAAAGCCATTTTGAACAAATGTGTTTTGAGCCTAGATTTAAAAAGGTTCAAATCAGTGATTTTACGTATGTCAAATGGTAAATTGTTCCACAGTCTGGGACCAGCCACAGAAAAAGCTCGATCACCCCAGTGTTTGAGTCTGGCTCGGGGTACTTTCAAAAGAAGTTGGTTGTTTGACCGTAAAGTGCGACTTGATGTTCAAACAAATAAAAACTCGGTCAAATAACAAGGTGCTAATCCATTAAGAGCTTTAAAAACAAAAAGTAAAATTTTAAAATCAATTCTAAAAGAAACTGGAAGCCAATGAAGTGTAAAAAGGATTGGGGTGATGTGCTGACGTCTGGGTGTGTTGGTTAAATAGCGAGCAGCAGCATTCTGCACAAGCTGAAGGCGACTGACCGCAGTTTGAGAAACACCGACATAAAGTGCGTTGCCATAGTCTATTCTAGAGCTAATAAAAGCATGAATAGTCCTTTCAAGGTCGGTTCAATTTAAAAAAGGCTTTACTTTAGATAAAAGGCGTAACTGATAAAAACTAGCTCTCACAACACTGTCAATCTGTTTATCGAATTTGAAGTTGTTGTCAAAAATAACACCAAGGTTCCTGACTGTCGATTTTAATTTTGATGACATCCAATCAAAATCAGAAGAAGGAGAATCACCAAATAAAATGTATTCTGTTTTGCCTTCATTCAAATGAAGGAAGTTTTGTCCTAACCACAACTTTACATCTCTGATGCAGTCAGTTAATGACTGAAGAGCATTCTTTTTATCAGGAAACACAGGTAAGTAAATCTGTAGATCATCTGCATAGCAGTGAAAGGCAAGATTGTGCTTCGCTATAACTGACCCCAGTGGCAACATATACAAAGAAAATAAAACAGGGCCTAAGATAGAGCCCTGAGGCACTCCACAAAACAGCGAGGCTACAGAAGGGATGACAACAAGGTTATGTGAAAAGTCTTGCATACCAGTTTCTAGTAAAATACACTAAAACATATCTAACGCTGTGGCATGAACCAGAAATATACACAGACATGGAAATTACATTCTATACCATTGATTGTGACTGATGAACGTAATCTGAACATGTAAAGACTCAAAGTCAGAACAAACTTACAAGTGCGAGATGTGAGGAGTACTAGGGTCCACCTCTTTGGCTTAAATACCAGATGACTGTTGCAGGTGACACCAAAACACCACTGTAACACCATGGTCCCCAGGGTTGGCTTTGGTGGAGGAGGTGGAACAGTTGGCCAGTCAGCTACAAAACTGATTTGGTTATTGCCCATAAGAGAGGCCATCTTCATCTCCCAATTTCATTAGCAAAGAAATAGCACCAAAGGGTATGTCCTTTAAACAATAAATAAAAATATATTTGCCTTAAAAAATGTTCCCTATTCCAGCAAAACCATATAATATCCTTCAGGCTGCAGCAGAGTCTATTCAGTCAAGCTGGAGAACTGTAGGAAATGATAAGCTGAGCAAGCTTCGAGGCCAAACAATTTGTCTTTAACACACAAGCTTTCACATCTGAGAGTGTGAAGGACAAGTTACTGTACCGTGCTCTGCAGAATCTCATACAAACCCCAATTGCAATGGCATTATGGGATAAATAATGTTCAAAGGATCATTGAAGGAAATTCAGATGTAATATTGACTACTGAAAAATGATCATCGCTTGAAAAGCCAGAATATTGGTATTTGTCTTTTGCTTCAGACAAAAAAAAATCTAAACATGTCGTCATCTCCTAGACCAGGGGTGTCAAACTTATTTTCACAGAGGGCCACATTAGCATAATGGCTGTCCTCAAAGGGCCAGATGTAACTTATAAATGTAGAACAATAATGTAAAATAAATGTAACTCATTATTTATAACTTATTCAAGTGACAATTCAGTTGCATAGAAACAATTGTCTGCTTGCTGTTCTATTATAAATCCTTTTGATTTTTGTCAGTTTATGAAAAGCCACATAACTCCATTAATAAAGAAAAATAGCATTTTTGTCATTTGTTTAGCGAAAAAAAAACCCTCACAGACTGCAGACGATGCATATCCATCATCATCTTTTATCATCATGCTCAAGAAACAGATCACAGAAAAACTATTAGCTGCTTCCATTTCACATCATGAAATTTATTTTAGCGTGAGAAATCAGAGGTGTGGCGTGAGAGATCACTCAAATGTGTTCAACGTGTGAGAGTTTGCAGCTCTGCAGTTTTACTCGTGAGTATGGATGTGTTGTGGCTAAAGGCATTGTGGGAAATGTAGTTTTTTTCGTTTTTGCTTTTTTAGACACTCAAAACTTTTAAGCTCTCGCGGGCCACATTAGATTACATGGCGGGCCACATCTGGCCTGCAGGCCTTGAGTTTGACACATGTTTCCTAGACCATTTAGACTACAGCCACCATTCAGAAAACATTTCAACTGGTCTGACTCAGGCTGCTATATCTTTTCAGACTAGAATCACGTAAGGAATTCTGGGAAATGGCTGATTAAAATGTTACTTGGACTTAATATGTGGTCAAACTTTGTAAAGCTGTAACTCAAATTGAGCATTTCATAAGAAACCTTTGTGGAGGTTACCAGTCAGCAAAAACATACCAACCACTGGGCAAAAAGCTCTAGAAAGGGTTAAATATTTACCTTTTCACTAACAATGGCCTTTGTAAATAAATGGTAGCAGGCTTAAATCAACAGGAACAGGCTTAACTTTTTTACACACGACTAAAAGCTTCTTAGCAGCCAAACCGTTTCACCTAGCAACCAAATTTTGTGAATTATATCTCTGCTAAGGTATATGATAGAGATATTATATCATGTCACTGACCCCTGCATAGCAACCAGACTTTTTACCTTAGTAACCGACATTTCTCTATCTCAGCTTTGGAAAAGCATTGAAACATAGAGGTTGGTTTATTTAACTCATAGTTAAATAAATAAATAGTTGAAACACCCCCCCCCCCCATTAGCAACCCGGCCTCTGCCTCAGCTTAGGAAAATTTTTAGGGAAATGTGGGCTCGTTTGGTCATTTATTATAGCATCAGCTTTAAACATCCCTTTCACAAACCAGTTAAATATGCTCTTGTCGTATTTATAAACATTGTTAGTTGTAGTAATTGGTACTAAAAACTGGTAAGAATCGACAAAATGTGTTCGTTGAATGAACTGTTCAATGCTTTGGGTAAAAGCATCTGTCAAATTATAAAATAAACATATTATGTGATCCCAACAGCCGGCTCAATTCACGTGTGACTGCACTTTTTACAAGACACAGATGACACACATTTGCATTAACCGCCGCTGCACAGAAGTTCATCAAATATTCAGCATAACACACAACTAGGTTTGGAGGTCACAGAGTCTTTGTGATTGCTTTCATTTCTCTAAAGATAAATACTATTATCTTGCTCCAGGGAGACATTGTTTTCTGTTCTTCTTTGAATCAGAGATTCTGTATTGACTGAAGGAACAAAGGAAGTGAACAATATGAACCTGCTGTCATTGATGCACTCAAACGCACGCATACACACACGCGCACTCACCGGTCATTATAATGAGAATCATTCTGTTTGTCACGCAATTTCAAATCTGCAGACTTCTCAAGACTATAGAGGATCAAGCTTTTTCTCAGTCATTAGCATACCTCAGGGCACCATCTCAGACCAATTCCCCAAATCAGCTTTCTAGTCTGTAGGTTAATGGTCAAGAATGAAACGCTTCAGCATTATTTTTAAGCGTGTAACCAAAGTGAACGTGTTCAAAGGGAGACATTAAAATTCCTCAGATGTTCACAATAGAAGTGCATGCTGGGTAAGGAGACACAGTAATAGGAAAGAGCAACGGGAAGCTACACAAATGCCACACACTGTGTGGGAAACAGAGTAAGGGATGCAGAGGACGAGTCTCCAACTGCGTCTGTTTGTTCTGAAGCCAATTAGGGCCAATGCACACTTGCGCTACAGACACAAACAGGTTAAATCCTTTTAAATGCTGTTGGCACCAATGGCTTAGCGGTTATGTGTGGACATATGCAGGCAGAGACCAGTGTTTAATTCTGAGCCAGTCCGGATCCCTGTTTAATGATGGTACGATCCCAGTACTATCACTTTTCAATACATCTAGCTAATAATTTAAACATTTCTAAAAGAAAAGATTGTTGCATTTAAAGGAAGAGAGTGTCATTGTTATGATTGCTTGCCATATTGTTATTCATCTTTTGCTTTGGACAAAAAATAATAATAATAATAATAATAATTGCCTGTTCTTTGCCAAGACAACCAAACTGGTCTGACTCAGGTTTCTATATCTTTTCAGACTGGTACCGTAAGTGGAGGATATCAATCTGTGCAAGAACATACCAACCACTGTGCAAAAGTATTTGGCTCTAAAATGGGTTAAATATTTGCAGTTGACTTGTGATGGCCACTGAAAATAATAGGAAAAGGCAACACAGTTATCTTCAACAAGAAACATCATAAAGAAACAGCGGTTAATCAGAGAAACAACTTAAATCTTTTTTATGACATCACTGGCAGCTCACCTAGCAACCAAAATGTTTACCCTAGCAACCATATTTTCTGAACTCTATCTTATGTTGGGTAAATAAGGAAACGTGGGGGTTGGTTTCTAAAAGAAAAGTGGCAAAAGCAACATTATGTCAATGACCCCTCCATAGTAACCAGACTGTTTATCCTAGCAACCAATTTGGCAGAACCATAACTCATAATTGGAAAATCATTAAGACTTGGGGGTTGGTTTATGTTACTCATAGCGACATCATGAACTTGTACAAGTCAACATCAAAGTTTGTGAACTTCGGACATCTAGTTGACTATCTATGTAATTAATATAACCCTGTGAATGCACAGGGTTATATTTTTTTCTAGATGGTTTTGTTTTTACATTAATACAAGGAAAAGGATAGCAGGGAAATAACTTTTTAAGGAATGGCGAAACTAACATGTATTACGTTACATGTTTGGAAATGTTAAAATGCTTGAAAAACTTATTCTCAGTGTCTCTTGAAAATGTCTCTTTTTAAGTATTTAACTTATAATCTTATAACAGGCTCACCGTATTCTGGATAATCAACCATTAATCATTCAAAATAAAAAAAAAATAACATTAATTTTTTTTTGTTATTATTTTGTAACTATTGTTTCTCCTTTTACCAAAATCATTACCATAGACATACCTTCTTCCTCCAGAGATAGATCAGAGAATGTTTTCAGCTTATCTATGCATTTATCAATGCTATAGTTTGAACAAACTGCAATGAAAACTTTTTACAACATTCCATCATTTCATCTTTGGAGGTTTGTTTATTATGTTCATCAACAGAACCTGGCAAACACAGCTTGAAGCAGTGTCAAAATCTAGTAACTACCCTTTGTGACTGGGTGAATAAACTCAGAAATATATGTTCTTCTTATACAGAACATATTAATGAAAAAATAGGAATATGTATATAATCTGATCTCCACAAAGAATTTAAAGTTATACAAAAAAAATAAAAAATAAATTCACTCATCGGCCACTTTATTAGGTATGCCTTACTAGCACTAGGTTGGAGCCTTCAGAACTGGTATCATAGATTAAACAAGATTCTTATCTGACATTTACTCCCACAGAGCTCCCATGGACCATTCTCTGTAAACCTTAGAGATGGTTGTGTGTGTAAATCCCAGTAGCTCAACAACCACACCATGTTCAAAGCCACTTAAATCACTTTTCTACCCCATTCAGATGCTCTGTTTGAACTGCAGCAGATCATCTTCACCATGTCTACATGCCTAAAAGCATTGATTTTGGCGTCAACAAGCAGTT
This sequence comes from Danionella cerebrum, assembly GCA_007224835.1. Taxonomy (NCBI): domain Eukaryota; kingdom Metazoa; phylum Chordata; class Actinopteri; order Cypriniformes; family Danionidae; genus Danionella; species Danionella cerebrum. The sequence goes on along the minus strand of SRMA01026709.1, from coordinate 27,321 downwards.
AGAAAGGTGTACCTAATAAAGTGGCCAGTTAGTATATTAAACATTTTTTTTTGTGTTGATCCCTTCATGTGGGGAATGTGAACCATTATGCATGATCGTAATAATCAGACATCAATAAAATGCTAGCCAGACCTTGGACCTTTCACAGGACCTTTTTCTGACCATTTCATTAAGACTCATACCCACTCTCGTTAGAACACTCCTCGGCACAGAAACTAGGAGAGAATCCTTTACAAGCCTCCTGATGACTTAACAACATAAGCATCACATGGAAAATTCATTGCACACTCTGTCTGGTATCCTCTATTGAAATAATAACAGAGCGCCAGTGAATATCATTTGGCTAAGAGTGTCAGTATCTGCAAATGCAGGCAATGCCATCAAGCTGTCAATTTCCAAACATCAAATTGGCACTAAGAAATAACGAGGGTAACATAACAAAAGAGGGATGCCATAAATCAGCAGGTGGAGTGCCGAGCAGCAGAAGCAGAGGCTGTCAATCAGCGGAGAGTGACCTTAATGCTCTCCAGGACTCAAACATCTGTCACAACAAATGAGAGGCAACACAAGAGCATTCACTAACAAAGAGAACAGGGATTCCTCCGCATCATGACATTTATAAGAGGAAAACCACCAACTCTTGACTGAAAATGGAATTGTGTTTTTTCTCTTAAAGATATTTTCATTTCCTCCATTTCAGGTCAGCGGTAAATATTTAACTGCTTCTAGAGCAAGGTGTTCAAATACCTTTGCTCATTGCTTGGTATATTCTTGCACTGTCTGGTGAGTTTGAAATTTCTTAGGTTCTCAGTTTAAGGTACAGCTTGACAAAGTTTGACCCAATGAATTTCCAAGAATTTGTTTAGTGGTAGCAGTCTGAAAAGATATATCAACCCGAGTCAGACCAGTTTGGAAATCTTTGTAAAGTTTGGTGGCTGTAGCACAAATGGTCTAGTTGGAGAAGTGTTTGTTGCTTTTACATCCCAATGTAAAAAATTGAAAATAAAAGAAAAAAAAAATTAAAGAGAAGTTTTAAGATTTAAATTTCCAGCGGTGTACGCAGATGACTTTCTTTCCGTCAGCCAATTTGAACGATTTCACATCATCCATTTCCTTTCCACAAGAAACAGACTCTTCCATTCAGCAGCACAGTCCATATCAGTCAGAAGCAGACACTATCAATCCATCTGAAAGCCCTGAAAGACACTCCACGTCATCAGAATTTATCTCCAAACTCCATCACATCTTTTCAGCCCCCATAAATTTACCCTCCAACACTTTGGCGACTATCCAGCTATGATTAAACTATTCCAGTGGGCAGTCCTAGTCAATCTAGCTCGGAAGACCTGAAAATAAATCAATCATATATTACTAAACTGCCTGTGTGACCCTCTTTGCTCAAAGACCCATGCAAAAACTAAGTAAGATTAGTCTCCAAAAAAATTTTTCTTGAATAGTCAGCGATTGTATGTTCAAAGGGTTCTTTCTAATATTAACTACTGTATGAGTGGAACACACCAAGTTCCCAGTCCACCCAATTAAATATGAGCCAGCGAGGAATCTTTACCCCTTTTCCCAGAGGTTTACAGTCTGAGCTTCACATTTCAATTCCACAAATTGCCACAAAACTTAAAATAATAGAAATACTGTCTCATGATAGTTTAAATCCACAAGCACATAGTAAATATTGTGTATTGAGGGGTGTGATTAGTGCTTAATTTGTGCAAACAAATGAATAAATAAAAGAAGAGGAAAGTGATGACGCAATGCAGCTGCAGCTTGAAGGACTTAACAGAAACAACACGTTAGCATTAGCATTCTGTTAAAACGTCAAAGAAATAGAAGAGAAACGTTTTTTTTTTTATTTATTTATTTTTTTCAATCAGTGGGTTAGCCGAACCCCAAACAGACAAAACAGCAGATCATCTGGTGGCCACTGTACAGCAGACTCCAGTAAAGCTGCGGCAGATTCGGGTTTCTCTGCATAATAGTTTGAGAGCCAAATGCTCTTGATAGACACGCAACCTCATTTTTTTATCTGTGTTACAAGCTACAAAGCTATTTTTGTCAAAATATGTCTTTCTCCACCTTCACCGAACAGCCGACTGATACAGGATCATTTAGGGATCGTCTGCAAAATGCCAAACCTAAAATATGTTTTGAACAAACATTTTGAATGTTTACTAAAATGGTGGATTAATCAAAATCAAGCCACACCACTGCTTACAAAAATGCATGATATTAAAATACAAACAAGACATCTGGAATCTTTATTACATTCAGTACTTTTACCATCAGAGATTTGATATTGTTCAATAGCCCTGCATGAATTTTGATAGTTTAGGGGCATTAAAACACACATTTTAAGCCCAAAATCTTTCCAAAAACCTTAAAAGACAGCACTGTTCTAAAAAACGTGCAAAAGATTTTCTAAAATCAACATTTTTTTTTTTGCCAAAATAGTCTCAAACAAAGGTTTTTCACCTGAAAATTGACATGAGAGTCCAGGACACTTGACTGTTTATCCTTAAAGGGGCCATATTATGCCATTTATTTTCAGTTTTGGGGCCTCTTTACTAGCACGGCACCGGTAGTAACTTTCTAAATGGAATATTAATCGTATTAAACGTCTTTGAATCACCTTCCGCAAAATGCACCATTCTTCGGTTCCTCCCACAGCCCTGCTTTCGCCACACCTCTATTGGGACTTGTAGTCGTGAATCATGGGTAATGTTGTGAGTATTGGCAGCCAGTTGCAAGTCAAACAGAATGAAGGCCTGAAGTTGTTCAAATGTGATTTAAGAGTTTTCTAAGTGTCAATCGGGCTGCAAAGGAACATAAAAAAAGTCCAAAGTGAATTGAAGAGTTCTGTTCTCCTTACATCGCAAACCAATGAATACACCATAAACGTGTAGAAATAACAACACACTTCACGTAGTTCAGTGCCTGTGCATGTTAACGTGCTCTGGTGCTGTTTGTGTGAGATAAAGTTAATATATAAATAGATAAAGTCAGGGGTTTGAAGTCAGAAATCATGTTTATTCTTTCTAATGGGGTTTCAGTGACAATATTAACCTATTTCAGGTGTTTTGTGCAATTTTGGGTTGACCCAGGACATTTCATCTCACTTTGACATGGTTGGAACAGTGTCCTCATTGTGATCCAGGACCTCAACAAATTAAGCACTGGGATTGAATATATATATATATATATATTTATTTATTTATTACACTGGTAATCAGAATAGTGACAGATAATGGGTTCAAACAAATTGGGACAGCTGGGAGTAAAATTTACTGACAACGACATGAATTCCCAGGGCTTCAGCCACTGCATTAAAATTAATTAGCTTATGCTTTTGTGGGAATTATTTTGTATATTCTATTGATTCGACAGTGTGATGTTATGCTGCTGGTAAAAAAAAAAAAAAAAGCATTCCAGCACAGAATGTTCTGCTTCGATCCTCTCCTCTCACTTAATAAACAAATAATTAATGATTTTGGTATTGGATTAAAATAGTAGCAATGTTATTTACAAATGCATGTTTTGATCAAGTGTTGAGACAAAATTAAAATAAATAAATACCCCAAAAAAGCATAAACAAGGTCAAAACATTGTGCAAATTGTATTTAAAAAAACAGGTGAACCGCTGCTAATTGTTCTGCACTGTTCCAAGCACTTTATGTTCCATTGTGCTTTTTTTGTGCCAGAAAATACAGAAAATAGTAGTCAAAAATACAAGCCATATCACAGGTCTTGTACTTTCCATGGGTAACCTCTTCTTTTCACCACTAGATGGCATAAATTTAGGATCTATAAAATGAAACTGAAAGACAATTGTGCATTTTTTCTCTTTTTTTATGTGTTAACCTGCAAATTAGGCATCAACTCTTGTAATGTCCATTCAAAACTACGCAATATATTTGAAATCAAAATTGTGTCATTTCTACTTCATTCAAAACAGATGCTGTAATTGGCAAATGCACCGGAGCGTGCAGAGACTTCTAAGGGTTAAGTGTTGGTTACGTCAAGAAAAATTACGTCATGAGAAACATACGCCTGAGAGATCCTCAAAAGTAATAGTAAATGAGAGAAGAACACACCATGAATATCACTCGAGGAACAAAATGTCTCAAAGATTAAGCTTCATTCTATGAACTGCACTCAGGAAAGTGAGAACGCTTCCTCCACAAATGTGAAAATGTGAGAATCCTGCAAAATTCTTAAAGACGAATTTGTTATGAGATCAAGAGTGCTCTACATCTCTACGCTTTTATATCTCTTCCACGTGTGAGAACCTCCACATAGAGGAACATCATTCCATTAGCCAAGGACACTTGTTGAGTTGGCCTTTCTGCCTTTTAGACCTGGAGGGTGAGAATGCCGCTTTGCTTCACCCACTTTCTAATGCATGCATTAAACTCCTAAATGCCAGAGATAGACATTGTCTCTAATATCTGTTTTAGCTCAGTTTCAGGACAGTGAGCAGGGAGATTTGAATCTGGTCTTCAGTGGCTGCAGTAATGGGAGTTTTTCCAACAGAATGCATCCCTGAGATTTGGAGAGGACTTCTCGACTGCACTGTCATAAGCACACTTCATAAAACCACCCAGAGCTGCGGATGAGATTTATGGATGGCTGGTTTAGAGTAGAAACACAATGTTGTTTAAAAATAAAAAACTAACCAAAGCTTGCAGTTTTCATAAGCGAAAAGTTACGGCTTTGTTATCCCAGAAGTGCCACTGTCTTTCTTTTTTTAACCAGTTTTCCTTACAAAACATAAAACCGAACCCAAAATACACAAGACATTTTTGCTGTAGAGCAATAAATTATGTTCAGAAAAGCTCTCTTTTTCCATGAACATATTTTCTTAAAGGAACACTGCACTTTTACATTTGACCAAAAGTTCATTATCTATATCTCCCTGTGAAAATAATAAATGTTTTACCATTTATTAAGTTTATTTTCTACTTTAATTTGCTCTAATAAATTACTTTTTTGCCAATGCTTTATATATTTTCTAGCTTCTGTTTTGTACAAATATTTTTTTAGTACATTACACAACAAATCCTAAATTGTAGAAAATTCAGAGTATTAAATTTTGCACGAATGGGCCGATCGGGTAGCTCTTGGCAGTGGGGCATGGCCTGAGGCTGAGCTCACATCACACCTGGGCTAGATATGACACAAGGGACGCTGGGGTTGCTGCTTGCTGCTTATGGATTAGGTTTCCTGTCTTAGAATATTAGTGTTTTCCGTTCAGATCAGATCGTCATGTGACGCGTACGATTCTGTCCACTTCCCCTCCGTGATCTACCATCTGTATTATAAATGGCCTCTTTGTTATCCAGCATAGATAATTAACTGTGTATGTATATTTATACATGTATATATGTGTGTAGTTATGTACAAACTGCACAAACTGTAACAAGCTGATATGGTATGTTCAGGTAGGTATTCCTCCCACTCTGGAATCTTTCCCCCTCATCTACATCTCTCATTCACTCGCCCCTTTTCTTTTAACACCCTCCTGTCCTGATGTAATTCATGCAAACTGGTCCATGGGAAAAATAGTTAAATCAATAATTACATAAATTCATGGCTTCCATCCACAGGAGGAAACACCACATCAGTTGTTCACTCCCCTGGAGATAACAAAACTATCTAGCTCAAACAAAGCACCTACCCTCCCATGTGGTGGCTTTTAAGCAGGACAGGACAAGGTAAAAAAATTGAGAGCAAACTGTTTTTATGTTTAATAACAAAAATTTGAAGTGTTGAGACAAAAAAAATGATCAAACCCCCCTTTGATCAAAAAAGTAAAAAAGATGGTCAAAACCATCTAAAAAAAACAGTCAAACCTCACTGTTTCAAGCACTTTTTGTTCCATTGTGGGTGTTTTTGTATGTCAGGATTTTGAAAAACAGAAGCTATATAACAGGTCTTATACTTCCAAGGGTAATTCTTTTTTTATTCACCACTAGTTGACACTGCTGGTTTGAATTAAAAAATAATTAATTTTTCAAACCCACCTTTTTAAAAGACATAGTACTTTAAATACAAATTAAACAATAGGTGGGTCACGTCGTTCCTACTTAATTCAAAACAGCCGTGCATGCAGGGTTAAAACTATTCATCATTTATACAGATCTGGATATAGCAATATTAGCATAGACCACTGAATCCGGACTCAAGGTATTTTTAAGCTTTGTTAAAAGTGCTATCCCTTTCATGTCTGGAAATGGAGAAGAAGGTGGCATCAGTGTAACTAAGTGCTACAAACAGTATTGTTCCTTCAAAAGAAAGAGTCTTTGTTTTTCAGAATTGTGGCTCTTTAAATTCTTTGGGGAACAACAGCGGGTGAAACAGAGGATCAGAGACATGGGGGAATAAGGTGTAGCAGGATTACCAGAGCAGAAGAGGACCATGGCAGCAGAACACAGAGGGAAGTGGAGCAGAGGATTCTAAGAGACCCAGAACAGGATGCAGGAGTGGAACCAGGCACACAAAGTCACTCAGTGTGAATTGTATATCTGGAAGTTTAGGAGGTGCAGAAATGGGTTGGTAAAGGGGTTGACGATGATTGGACGGTGGCAGAACAAACTGAATCCTTGACAATTACCAGATCTGGAGAGTGGCTGAATAGATTAAACCCGGCATAACACTGTTTGTTCTCTCTGAGGGATATAGAGAATGATGTTCCTTTCATAGTGAAATGTGAAGTGTACATTTAATGGGAGCAAATAAAAAAATCCTTCAGCTCCACCAAGAAATAAAAAAGTAAACAAATGGCATTTAGCATTCCTAAACGGTGCAGCTCAGAACAAAATGAAGGCACGCTGTAAAATGCACGTTCCACTGCTGAATGTTTCTAAATAAAAATGGATACAAACAACTATTTAACTTAATTAATGGACTAATAAATCAAACTTAACACAGATTTAAGAGACGAGCGTCCGTTCTGTTGTGAGCTCTGTCTTGCTGTGTGGCTTTATTCTTTCAGTAGCAACTGCTCATTCATGCTCTGCTGAGCCCAGCACTGTCTGAGGACAGAAGCTTTGGTTTTGGATCAGTGGGGTTTGATCTAACTCCTTAATGCTGGACCCTGTCTAACAGCATGCTGATTGGCAGTGTGTAGTTATGCAGTGACCTGTGAGGTGTAGGACATTTCCTGCTTCTTTGTGAGCAGCAACCGTATGTTTAGACTGCGTGTGTCTTATTGTTTCACAGCTACAGAATACCTCAAAAACACAGTCCTGCTTGTGTGAGTCGAGAGAGAGGAACCCACTTTAAAATTATTAAAATAATGTTAAACTAAAACATGTGTTTGGTCATGGTTACAGCTGGTTACTTACAAGAAGTGGTGTAAAGAGCAGTGAAATCTCATACTCAAGAAAAAGTACCAGTATTTTGCCCCAATAAAGTAAAGAAAGCAGAGTAAAAGCATCTCTTCTGAACACGACTCAAAGTACGAGTAAAAAGTAGCTCTTCTAAAACTACTCCGGAGTAGTGAGTATTACACTAATAAATTATTTCACCTTATATTCTACACATTAAAAATGTAGCTCACATCAGAGCCATTTCCTTACTGATGTTTCAGCAAGATAGAAAGAGAGAGAAAGTGAATAAAGAAAATGAGAGAGGGAGAAAAAAGAGGAGAGAAAAAAGGAGAGCATGAAAGAAAAGAGACAGATAGCATTAAGAGAGAGAGAGGGGTAGTTGAAGGAAAAAAGTGAAATAGAAGGGAGTCGGATAGCTTGAAAAGAGAGAGAAACTGAGAGAGACAGAAATAGTGAGAGAACAAAATATAGAAATAGAGCAGAATGAGAGAGAGAGAGAGCGAAGGTAAAGGAAGAGAGGAAAAGATGAAGAATAGAGAGCGAAGAGAAAAGAAGAGAACGATATAGTGAAAGAGAGAGGGAGAAAAAAAGAGGAGCAATAGCAGAGAGAGTAAGCAAAACCGTAGAAAGAAAGAAGTATTTATTCTACAATTAATAATTAAATAATAATTAAACATTTTCCTAACCATTGAAACGACGAAGAAAATTAACAAGTTGTTCCTGCGAAATAATTTCTATTTGTACTGATGGTATTGGATTGGTTGCATTTACTTGATCTAAGTTTTTTTATTTATTTGGACTTCGTTTCTTTATTTGATTGGACAGAATAGATGCCAAGTTTCAATTCTTAAAGTTTTTTTAATTGGCTACTTTACACCAATTATTAACTAAGTGGTAACTATTGGATTTCTCCACTGAGAGGACAAGCTCTGAGCGTCAACTCTTGTTTCTAACCACCAGATTAATAGCCAAATAATTAATAGCCAAAACCTGAAAACTGGCATCTATCTTTGTCTTTGATTGCTCATACAAAGTATAAACAGAGGTGTGACATTTGCTATCACTAAGTTGAAATATCCGGGGCTAATGAAAACATGAGTGTAGTCCAGAATACAAGTCCAGATTAAACCGTTACGAATTTTCTGTCTGAAGTTTCGTGCAAGAATGCGCCTCGATTGAAAACCATGGGTGTCAACGGAACATCACACATCCATCTGAAGGAATAGTGCCAACAAACAAAGAGTGTCAAAATGCCACAACAGATCTTTTTTCACAAGGACAACGACCAATGAAAGCTGGCTCTTCTGATGACATATGTAGGACGTAAAAGAGCCGCTCAATAGCGCGTCACAAATCCTCTTTTTTCCCTTTTTCTTTTTTATCTTTTTCAAACGACTTCCTGTGGTCAGCCACCAACAGCATTTTTTCTACAAGTTCTATGATTTCTTCTCTGTTGTCATCTTCTTTTCTGTGTGTCGCTGTTTGCACCTGTAATACCACAAACGCCATCTTCAGGCAGGGTGCGTCATTACATTGATATTTCCTCGACCCAGACGAAGAGCACCCGGCTGAGAAGCCATCTGAAGTTACGTGCAAATCTAAATTCGGATCGGTGTGCAGAGGCTTTAATTCCAAAAAAACATTAGCTAAACTACCTTCAGTAGCTGTGAATTTGTTTTTAAAGGAGGAGAGAAAAAAAGAAGAGCATGAAAGAAAAGAGACGGGTAGCATGAAGAGAGAGAGAGAGAGAGGGAGGTAAAGGAAAAAAAGTGAATTGGAAGGGAGAAGGATAGATTGAAAAGAGAGAGAAACTGAGAGAGACAGAAATAGTGAGAGAACAAAGTATAGAAATAGAGCAGAATGAGAGAGAGAGAGCTAAGGTAAAGGAAGAGAGGAAAAAGTGAAGAATAGAGAGCAAAGAGAAAGGAAGAGGGAACGATATAGTGAAAGAGAGAGGGAGAAAAAAAGAGAAGCAAGAGCAAGAGATAAAGTAAATATTCCACAATTAATAATTAAATAATAATTAAAGATTTTCCTGACCATTGAAACGATAAAAGAAAATAAACGAGTTGTTCTTGTGAAATAATTTCTATTTCTACTGATTGCATTTTATTGGTTCCATTTACTTGATCTGATTTTTTCTTATGAGGGGGGTTGTCTTCAGTAACTGTGAATTAGTTTTAAACATAGAAAATATAATTGTCTAAACGTCTGTCTAATGGCAATATATGTTTGATTTAATAATCAACAAGTGTAAAAAAGAGCAGAGTATTGGGGTATCATTACACTAAATAAGTCCAGTAGCAAGAGAATCGCTTGATACCAATAGGAACTACACTGAAAACAGAGCCCTAGAAAACCATCCTTGGAAGCCTGCAAGTGTCTCTTTCCACAAGAGCCACTTTTAGCCAGACACTGCAGAAAGTGAACGTTTTGTTCGGTCGTGTTCAGAAAACCCTTTGAGTCATCCAAGATTTCCAGATAAGGGTGTGGGAAAGAGCTGCTCTTACCTGGCACTTCGCCTCCAGATTTCAACTCTCGAGATCCTTCTTGAGCCACAAAGCATCAACACCAGGATGTTCTTGGGACTGAAAACATTGTGGGCTGAACCCAGACCCTTTTAGAGAAGTCTAGACGACCCTTTTCAGGAATAAAAGCTTGCTTTCTATGCTTTCTTGAACCCTGGGGTGTCTTGGCTACACTTTAATTGCAAAATATATCAAAGTTAAATGATGTTATATTGGTAGAAACGCCCACTGCAAGGAGTCAAGCAGGACAAAATGCACCAAAGATTATTATGTCATTTTCTCCAGAATTAACAGAAACACAAACCCACTAGGAAGTGTTGATGTGCCTTGACTGATTCAAGATAGATTCGAGGTGAGTCTCAACATCAAGGAACTAAACTGAGAAACATATAATTAACACAAATCTCACATCTGTTTTTTGCACACGTCTCTGAACATTTCTACCTCACTGAAGGTTGACTATTTAACACTTATTTATGTGTTCTTATTTGCATATGGACAATCGATTTCTTTGCACAACTTTCTGTAGTGTACTGGTCGGCGCTACTGTTTTTTGTTCCTTGTCTAGTCCTGTTTTTTTCTCTTTTGCTCTAAACATTGCACAAGTGTACTTTGATAGCTTAGTTTAACGATAATTCTGTGCTGTAATTTTTAATTATGTTGTTTGATGTAGCACCTTGGTCCTGGGGAAACGTTGTTTCATTTCACTTTGTACTGCACTGTATATGGTTGAAATGACAATAAACCTATTTACTTAACAAAGTTCATAACCTCTGTCACATTTTAGATGGCAGCCACAATTTTGAGCATGCTCAGTTTTGAATCTTTGAAACAGCCTCCTATTGGGATCATCAGAATAATAATAACCTTAAAGGTTATAATGGGTAATTTAATTTACAAGTTTTGATACACATTTTATTTGTCATTTGACTCCTTATTTGCATTTTTGTAAACATTTAAGGGACCGGTGTTTAGGAGCCATTCTGTCTAATTTTGCTTCCTGACCACAAGGGGCAGTGGTAACATATAAATACTTGTTCTGGCAGAGAAGAAGAGAGGGAATGGTAATGGTTTGAGTTCATGTACTGGCTTTGTTTGTTGGACATTCTTTGGTTTTGGAGCTTACAATAAAAACGAATACCTTAGGTTACCATTCCAAGCAGCTTATTTCCAAGAAGGCTACGATATTTTCAAACATGTTTGAATTACCTACGACCTTGTGGATACTACACGACACACAAGCCTAAACTCTTGTTTCATATAACAAACCTCGATAGAGCCCCAGAAAAGGCAGTTGTTCTATCCAGCGCGCAAAGAAAAGTAATGAAACCATTCCTCAAACCTCATTTGCGGTTGAGTTGACTTGATGATGGAAAAACGGTCCATGCGGCAGCAGCAAACGATAATTTTTGCAGGTCACCGGTGGGAGAGGGAGTTTTGGGCCGTTTTATATGTCATCTATCTATGACATATATCTATGATCGCACCTGATGAGAGGAGATAACCTCAGGTGTGGCTTTGCAGTAGTGTTCAGCATAGACCACGGACTTACACACAACCCTTTAGTTAACGTAAACAAGAATTTGAAAATGATTTTTTGCATTTGATTGTTTGACCGAACAGTGAGAGATGCTGCAATGACATTTTTTCCACCTGGTTGTTTTTATTGTTTAAAATAAACTTAAAACAAAGAAAGAACTAGTGAACTTTGTTAACTGGATAGACAACTCTCGAAAATTGCTAAAACTTAAATGATTTATTCTGTAAATAGCATATTTCCAGCACCATGGGGGCGCTCACCGTGATTTGGCTTCACTCTGCCGGCCATGTAAGACACACTCGGTATGGACAGCCAGCTTTTTCTCATCTGTGACATCTGTGTGTGTTAATGTGGATTTTTGAGATTACTAATGAGAAGGAGATCGCTGCAAATTCATTAAGACGACACCGACACCATTAAATATGCCATAGTTGCCCAGGGGTGATTTACATTATATTCCAATCAATCTCCATAGAGGAGGAAAGAGGGGATTTCTCTGACCCTAAACTCATTTATTAGACTTTCTCCCATAAACACCATCAGCCCTAGTTATGAGATTTAATAACTTACAGCCCATATTAGTGTACAAATTGTTTAATTATTTCTTTTGAAACCTTTTTAACTTTGTTTTCTTGTAAAAGTTAGGGAAATTAACTAATCTGGCAGGGAATGTAACATTTTGTGTTCACATGAATTTTGGTAACATTAGTGCAAAGCTTCCTAAAGGCGTTCAAGGGATTTTAATCAATAAAAGCCAAAACTTTATAAAATGTGTACAATAATCTCACCTTTTTCTTGTTGGTGGGGCAGATGTGGAAATTTGTGACAATGATGGTGGTCCCAGGCATCAGGTTGAGCTTGGTGTAGGTGGACCCATAATCACTGGATCTAGATGTGGAAAACGGAGCAAAACAGACATTTGTTATTTAATATAATCCCTTTTAAAGTACTCTTTAAGGTAAAACAAAACAAAAAAATTCAATTTCAACTGAAAGGAAACTTCGCATTTATGTTTTAATAGATGGAGCTGTTAAATGACAAATGTAATTGTTTTAGCTGCTTTATTGCATTTTCTCACATATTCTATTTGTAATATAATTGCTTTTTCTGAGGTTGAGCTTCTTTTTACCCTTAAAGACGGTTGGCACATCACATGACTAATTGTTTTAATATATCTATTTATAGAGGGAGCACACTCTGAATAGAGTAAACATAGCTTAAAGAGGAACACAAACACAGAAATAAATGTTTTACGTGGCTAAAAGACCAAATTTTCCTTCACAGGATTGGAAAAAATCAGCAAAATGAAATAGATTACCAAATAACTCTTCCTCAGAGTCAGTTTAACTCTATTTGGAGTGGGGTCTAATACACTCTGAGTAGAGTTAATGTATCTCTGAGAATTTTACTGTGTATTTTTCAGTATTAGACCAGAGTTGTTTACATATAAGCTTTATTAAATAGCTTGGAGTTTGTGCCTTTTTTTCCTCTGTTGCTCTGGTTTTTACATTCTTTCGCACAATCAATCTCCGCTCACTCAATCATTCACCACTCCTGTGATCAATCTCCTTTTTTCACTCTTCTTCATATCAGCACTCCCCTTTAGAACCCTTCACTTCTTCCTTCCTTTGTCTGATCTACAGTTCACACTGACTGACTTACATATTTTTAATACATTTAATACAAAATAAACTAACCCCCATTTCTCTGAGATGTTTCATCTGGAACATTTTTGCGCTTACCATTTATTTCCAACGGCATTATAAGTCAATAGTAAATACTTAACGCCTTCTATAGCCTAAGGTTCAAATACTTTTGCACAGTGGTTGGTATGTTCCTGCACAAACTGATGACCTCCACAAGTGTGTTCTGTTTGAAGTTTCTATGAGGTTCTCAGTTTTTCTACAGTTTTGATCCCAAGTTAAGTCAATGGAAATTTAGTGGCAAGCCAAAATAACCAGTCAGAGAATATTGTCAAGTTCTTCTGTTTCCATCACTCTCTCTATAGCATATATATAGCATCCCAGATGTGGAAATACTTGTGGGAAGTGGAGATCTGAGTCCTAAACCATTCTGACAATGTCAGGACGAATCATTCTCACGCAAACATGAGCTGTGTCTCAGGAGCTGTTTTTAAGATCCAGGCTAATGTCAAAAGGTTACATTTAAAGCGACAACAGTGTGTCACGCTCTTTCAACTCAAAACGATGCATTGATGCACTGAAAAAACAAAACGTCATGTTTTCAGCTATATGAGTCAAGAACCCAACTCACTACATTTCAGTTTCAGTATTTAATTAAAAAGCACATTTTTTTGAGAATGTACACAACCGACAGTGAGTCTGTTTTCCCCTCTGATGGTCCACAATTAAAGTTCTAATCAAAAAATATGTGAACACCTTGGGATTTTCGCATGAATTGGTCATAAAAAGTGCTCTGAATTTCATCAAGTCACAACATTAGCAAAACACAGTCTGCTGAAAATAATACAACACCAACATTATGTGTATTATTGAACATCACATGCAAACAAACATTCGCAGTGCACAGTGGAAAAGTATGTGAACCACTGGACTTACTAAGTGGTTGAAGCATAAACCTCAACCAAATGGTTCCTATAGCTGCAGATCAAGGGGTTTCATTTATAAAAGAGTGTGTAGAATCCTAACTAAAACTAAACATACGTCAGAAATTTACATGCACAACAAAAGCATCTGACAAAATCAGATTAATAACACTGTTTGTATGCACACCTACAAGCAATCTTCCTTTTATTAAATCACAGATGGGACTTTAGCCCCAAACATGTCCACATCATATATATTCAATGCAAAGCAGCTCATGAATATTCATTTATATTTAGATGAGCATTCCCTGCCTATATTTGGGAGTTTGAGGTTGAAAAAAGAGGAAAAAAAGCAAAATTTTGACGAAACAGAATTTCAAATTTTTGTCAGGGAGGTGGAGACCCAAAAAGCGATTGCCTCTGAAGTGCTGGAATCTCTCAGGAATCTGTATTTGTATTCTGTATGTGTTTGTGTCTGTATGTACAATATCTCACATGTATACTTGGCATTTAGTCTGTTTATGCATCTGTTTAGTAAAATTTAAAAATGAAAAAAAAAAGTAACGCCAACAGTGCCATCTTGAAACTTTTAGACAGAAGAGTCAAGGCAGTTTTTATACGTTTAGCAGTCGCAATTATTCTTAACACCTTGTCAACTTAACATAATTACCATTGCCTTGTCTCACCCATATTATGTTTTTTTGCCATATTATTAGTATTGCATGTCAAATTCACAGGCATTTTAGTGCATTTTTAAAGTGTAATTATCAGGATTGGTTTGGCATAAGGTGTGATTTATATGTCATAAAGTATGTTAGACACATCTTTTTTAACAAATACATCTGCTTCAAGTTAAGGTGGAATGGCAGAATTAATACCTCAAATATCCCCAATACGCCAAAGAGTTTTACGTACGCACAGTTCATATTCTACGTAAAGATAAGCAAACTTCGGCGTCAAGTTGTGTTTTTATGAATCTGAAACATTGCGCAAAAAAGGAGTACGTAATAAATGAGTTGAAGTCATAAAATTAAATTTCATAAATCCCCCCCAAAAAGCAACCTCTCCTAAACCTTATACACTGTTCTAAGCACTTTTTGTTCCATTGTGGTTTTTGGTGCCTGAACTTTGAAAAACACGGACCATATCACAGGTCTTGTACTTCAAAGGGTTATCCCTTCTTTTCACCACTAGATGGCACCAATTTGGGTCTGTAAAATGAAACTGAAAGATGATTGTGCCTTTTCTCAACATTGAATTATCTTGCAAATTGTGTGTCAACTCTTATAATGTTTGCTTAAAACACAAAATATCAAAACTAAGAACTTTTTTAAATCTAAGAACCTATTTAAACAATAGGTGGGTCACGTCATTCCTATTTAATTCAAAACAGCCGCTGTGATTGGGTGCATGCAGAGACTTCTAAGAGTTAAGAGAGAATAGCAATAAACAGTATTTTTTTTTTATATAACCACAGCCATATTTGTTTGGAGAATTTAGGCAGAAATTGTTTTGAAAATAGTGTTGCTGTGAAAATGGATTCATTTTGCCATTTAAATTAATTCCGATAAAAAGCCTTTATTAATTATAATCAGAATTGAGTTTTTATTCCAAGGCATTGATTCGGAAAGCTTGACTCTTTTAATTGGAATACTGTATGCATTCAGACAATGGTGCTCAGAGCTTCCAGTGCAGGCAAAACTCATCAGAGGTCATCATTTGAGCTGGTGGAGCGAACGCCTGAAACAGTCGACTCATTAAGTCAATCCTCCAGTGGAGAGCCACATGTCAGAGGCCTGAGAGGAGCATCATGTATCTAATAACGCTAAATTGGAAGAGTGTGGTTGCCAAACGTTGTAGTGATAATACAAACTTCATCTGAAGGCTCATTTAATGCCACTAATGCTGTTGATGGGCAGGGAATTATCATAATGACAAGAGAACATGGGGAGGAGCAATGAAATAATTTTCTTTCCAAAACATTCACCGGCCACTTTATTAGGTACACCTGTCCAACGGCTTGTTAATGCACATTTCTATTTAGTCAATCGCATGACATGGAAAAGACGATCTTCTGCAGTTGAAACCGAGCATCAGAATGGGGAAGAGAAGTGATTTAAGTGACTTTGAATTTGGAATGGCTTTTGGAGCCAGATGGGCTGGTCTGAGTATTTCAGAATCTGCTGCTCTAGTGGGATTTTCATGTAAAACCATCTCTAGGGTTTACAGAGAATGGTCTCAAAAAAGAGGAAATGTCCAGTGAGCTGTAATTCTGTGCCAGAGGAGAATGGTCAGACTGGTTTGAGCTTATAGAATTGCAACAGTAACTAAAATTATCACTCGTTACACTCGTACAATACATGGAACCTTGAGGCCAATGGGCAGCAGAAGACCACACCGGATGACACTCCTGTCGGTTAAAAACAGCAAACAGAGGATCCAATCTGCACGATTGGAAAAATGTTGGCTGGTCTGATGAGTCTTGGTATCTGCTGCGACATGGTAGGGTCAGAATTTGGTTCCAACAACATGAAGTCATGGATCCATCCTGCCTTGTGTCGGTGGTTCAGGCTGGGGGTGGTGATGTAATGGTGTTGGAGATATATGGTGGAACGGGAGATTCGCATCATGGATGTGCAGCCGACAAATCTGCACCAACTGCTTGAAGCAAAGGAATGTTTCTAGTACCTTCTTGAAACCAGCCAGTTCTGAGGACAAAAGGAGGCCCATCTTAGTACCCGTGAAGTGTACCTAATAAAGTGGTCGGTGAGTCTAGTATGTACAAATGCAGCTACATCATCAGATTTTCCTTTGAAGAAATCAAAAGTCGATTAATAACTTAATGAATTCCATTTCTTAGTGAACTGAATGTTTTAATCAGTTTTTGGTCGAGTATAAACCTGAGAATAAATCAAATTCGTGAAAGGGAAGTGAATTCTTTCCAGGTTTAGTGTCTTTGGGCATTCACTGGGGATCACGAGTCATGCGTGGTGCAGACATTCACCGTCACTTTGAATCGAGGCTCCAGCTCTGAGAACAGCTGTGCAATGGAGGGAAATCACTGTATGGAAACAGGGAGATTGAAAAATGGACAAAAGCATTTACACATCAACAAACACGGACATATTTTATAAAGCCCCTTTCAGGGCCGTGTCCTTGGCTGTTTTTTAAATGGTTGATGGATGCTGGATGAAATAAGGCACACTTTGACGGGGTAACGGGATTTCTTGTGTGAGCACAAAATGTTAGCATTGCCTCAACCATAATTTATGTGGAGTGGTGTCATAAATATTCTTTGACAGGTCTTCCAAAAACTAGACACAAGCCATGACCGTAACCTTTAATAGACTCCCTGCATTTTAAACAGCCAATTTGTCTGGTCTTGGAGATCTCCAAAGGCGTCACATTCGTATTTCGCTCTTTAGAATTGTACATTTATTTTTCCTGGTTTCTTGCTGCCTTATTTAAATCTAGATCTGCAGGACTGTTTAACCTCACCGTCCGTGCCATCAGAATGCCAGCTGTAGACAGGTTTAAAGAGATAGTAAAGTGTGCCGTCATTTTTAAAAGTTAACCCTACACCTTATACACTGTATACAATAAGTAGTTTTTGTGTCATTGTGCTTTTTTGTGTCAGAACTTTG
This sequence comes from Danionella cerebrum, assembly GCA_007224835.1. Lineage (NCBI taxonomy): Eukaryota > Metazoa > Chordata > Actinopteri > Cypriniformes > Danionidae > Danionella > Danionella cerebrum. The sequence goes on along the minus strand of SRMA01026709.1, from coordinate 9,703 downwards.
AAAAACACAAGCCATATCACAAGTATTTCCACTGGTTATCCCTTTATTACACCACTAGATGGCACTGATGGCATCGATTTGAAACTGAAATACGATGGTACATTTTCATCTCACTTTAATTGGAATTACCTTGCAAATTATGCGTCAAACCTTTTGTAATGTTCATTTACAACCAACAATGAAAACTTTTTGAAACCTACGTATTATATTTGAAATAAAAATGGAACAATAGGTGGATTGTATCATTCCTACTTTATTCAAAACAGCCGGTGTGATTGGCAAACGCACCGGTGTGTGCAGAGACTTCTAAGGGTTAAAAGTATTGTGATTAAAAATGATAATTTGCAAATAATAGTACATTGAGCAGTAAGTAAACTGAAATACAGGTATTCAAGGGTAGTTATGTAACTTATAAGTGCTCGGCAAATATCCAATATCAGATTAATCGCATGATCTTCAGTGATTAACTGTGAATAAGTGTAAATGTAATAATTAATTAAAAAGCAGTAATTTTTATATGAAAAACTAATAAAACTAATTTCACAAATTCTATTTGTTTACAATAAACAGAACCATACCATAGATTTCAATATGAATTTGACTGAACTTTTTTTGCTTTTAAACGCATGTGTACATTTAAAAATGTAGTAACATTAATAACAGCTCATGATTATGTAAACCTCAAAAAATAAAGAATCATTTCAGCTTCTGTATAGCACTGTACATACTGCAAAGAATTAAGTTATAAAAGTGAGAAATTCTGTTGAGAGACATAAAACCGTTCTATAATCAGTTTCAGGTCTTGGTGTTCAGCTAAAGAATCTGAGTAGTGTAGCTAATCCATGTAGTTCAATGAGAAGTCATTTATTCCGAGCTTCCTATGGAACTGAAATGTGATTGGCTGCCGTCAGAGGAGCATTTCAATAAAGTGTTTAAAAAAGGCCAACAGTAAAATGGGTTTCTGGGCCACCTTCCCGATCTGTGATCTGTAGACGCAGATCTGCTTTTATCTTTTTCACGCATTTAAGAAACAAGGATCACAGAGAACAGCTTTGAATACAGTGTGGCAGAATTCCCCCGTTTAAATGCAGTCCAAACACTGAGGAGCTGCTTGTGATGGAATGTGCTCCTAAGCTCTAAGCAAACATTGGTTATTTCAGTAAGTATTTGCTTTATGACAGCCATGGCACATGGCAAAAACGAGAAATATTCACTTTGAATTTCAAACAGAGAAAACAAAAGACTATTGAAAGAACACAACAGCTTCGAAATTGTTTTCCACCCATGAATCATCAAAGCAGTTTCCTGGCTAAAAAACAAATAGGTTTAGCAATCAAAATGGACAATATGAAAGAGAATAACAAATCAGGCCAAAATAAATGCAACCATTTCCTCTCACATTCCAAAAACTGCACTCCAAATCATTGTAAATGTAGATTTGTTTTCAAGAGGAATTCTACAGAAGCCGGGTTCCTCCAGGTAAAAAAAAAAACTATGTCTGAAAGAATTCAAATTTTGTCTTGAAAAAAAAAAAAAAACTTCAAAAGTTTAAATTTTGAGATAAAAAGTCAAATATTTTATGTAAATTTGAAATTTTGAGATAAAAAGTCAACATTTTGAAATGAAAAGTTGAAATTTGTATCTAAAAAATTTCACATTTTGAACTCAGAGTTTTGACTTGTATTTAAGATCCCAAAATATAGACTTTTGTTTCGACTTTTGTATCTTCAAAAATTGTAACTTTTGTGTCAAAATTTCAGCTTTTTTTATTTTGTTTCTCAAAAGGTAGACTTTATCTTAAAGGTCTAACTTTTGTATCTCAAAAATGTAGACTTTTTATGCCAAAATGTAGAGATTTTATCAGAAAATTTATACTCTGTCGAAGTCAACATTTTTTTATGTAAATTTGAAATTTTGAGATAATAAGTCAACATTCTGAAATGAAAAGTTAACATTTGTATCTAAAAATTTCACTTTTTAATTTCAGAGTTTTGATTGTATCTAAGATTTTGTACTTTTTATCTCAAAAGTCTAACTTTTGTATCTCGAAATTGTACCTTTTGTATCTCAAAATGTTGAGATTTTATCAGAAAATTTATACTTTGTCAAAGTCAAATTTTTTTGATGTAAAGTTGAAATTTTGAGATAATAAGTCAACATTCTGAAATGAAAAGTTGACATTTGTATCTAAAAATTTCTGTTTTTAATTGCAGAGTCTAAGATTTTTTACTTCTTATCTCAAAAGTCTAACTTTTGTATCTCGAAATTGTACCTTTTGTATCTCAAAATGTTGACATTTTATGCCAAAATGTTGAGATTTTACATTTTACACAAATTTACACTGTGTATCTCAAAATTTAGATTTCCACAATATTCAATAAGTCTTCCATAAGCTTTCATTAGTCAACAAAAATGTAAAGATCCAAAAACCTTTCGACAAATGCATTGTTCTGTGACATCGAACTGACCCTATAATGTTATCTCATTTATGAAATAAAAACAGGGTTTTTATTTATGAAATAAAAACAAACATAGATTTGAGGGGGTGCTGTATTTAAACATAGATGTTTGACAATAAATGGCTTCATCGAGCCACTAACTATGAGTGTAAAAAATGCTCTGTAACTACAATTACTGTTTGAAATGCTGAGCTGAATGCTATGAGGAAAAAGATGCAATCAGATGGAGCATATGAAAGCAATTTGCCAGAAATCCCTGAACCCAACTCTGCTTATCTGTGAAAATTAATAAAAGCAAGTGATTTTGTCCAAACCCTTCAGTGATGGCAGAAATGTATTGGGTGGTTTTAAGTCGATGCTGATCATGCTGCCAAAGGGTCATTCATTCTTCCAATTATGAATGTCTATCAACATGATTTTGCAGCCTAAAATAATAGAAAAAGACTTCAGGCTCCTTAACTTATATCCATGATTATTAACAGCACATCATGATCTCAAATCACCCATTTCCTCGAGTTTTTCATAACGGAGGTGTGAAAGCCCCCTGCATTCAATCCTCAGAGGGGTCTGAGAAATGTTTACTTTCTATTGTCACCATTATTGTGTAGATGCACCCAGAGCCACACACACATTTCGAAAGCAAGGGTGAGACGTGTGGCTGGGAGCACTGAACAGTAGGGCTGTAATTGGAGGGCATTTATCTACATGACACGCTCATGAGCACCACTGGGACCAGGATGCAGCACAAAACTCACACGTTTTATTTTTACTGGGTTTCCCTTCAAACAGATCAGCGAGTCTGAAATACTATCTGGTTATTGAGCAGACAATGCACTGCTTGATCAACAAACCTGAAATGCTAGTCAGTTAATTATGGCTGAAGCTGACATAAGAATAGGTCCAAGATGACAAATTTAGTTGCTAAAGTAAACTTGTTAAAATACACATTTTTTTAGAGTAACACAACAAATTAAAAGCAAATATTAATGAAAAAGTTACATTGTAAATTCTAAAACTATTTTCTAATTAGCAATAACTATAGCTCACCATAGATTTACATTTTTCTTGCCTGCTTCAGAACGCTCATTCATTTCGGATCACATGCAAATTATCAATGCAGAGCGAATATTCACCCAGTGTCTAGTGTGAGCTAATATATGTTCAGAGGAGCATCCGTAGATTTGTTTTCAAGATATAGATCAGGGGTATTCTATGGAAGCCCATTCCTGCCCGGTTAAAATAAAGGCTTAAAGAGGGAAAATTTTGTCACAAATGTCGATTTTGGGACAAAAGTAAAATGAAAATCGAAATGAAAAGTAAACATTTTGAGACAAAAAGTAAATGTTTTGAGATATAAAGTCAAAACAGACTAAAAGTTGAAATTTTGAGGTAAAAGGTAGAAAATTTGAGGCAAAAAGTCGAAATTCACAGCAAGCTTTGTTGAGAAAGAACAAATGAGCTTTGGTCAGCACCCTTAGCTTCACATTTACAGCCTGCTACAGTTCGCTCATTCTTTTTAATTCACCTGCAAATGTTTTTTGTAAAAGTATTATTTTCTTTTTAGTGTTCATGCCTTATAAGAACAGTTTCCCCATCCCGCTCTGGATTAATCTTTTACTTTTAGCACGACTGCATAGGTTAATGAATCCAATGAAACCAATTTAAAATTATAAAAGAGTTATTTATTTTTAAAACTAGACCGTTTTAGAGTTATATCACGCTCTAATACAAGTGAAAAACTAGACTAGACTAAGCAATGCATGACTGTATGTTGTATGGAATGGCAGCAGTGCCAGCTATCAGCACACACCGGCCACTTTATTAGGTACACCTGTCCAACTGCTTGTCAATGCAAATTTTTTAACCAGCATTTCAGCAATCCAATGCATACAATTAGGCATGTAGACATGGCCAAGAGGATCTGCTGCAGTTCAAACCGAGCATCGGAATGGGGAAGAAGGAGACTTGTGGTCATGCTCTAAATGTTGTGTCTTTAGTGTGGTGAAAATTGATGTAAAACTAAGTAAAAAGTGGTAAAAAATTCTAAAGCTCATAACCATGCTTGTTTGGAATCCACTTACCAATTGATTTCAGTTGAAAACTGAAATCGTACTGGTCTAATCGGATTTAATGGCCATGCTAAATGTGCAATACTTAAAGCGTCCAATGGACACAAAGAATATAGTTTTTTAAGCGTTAAAACACTTGCATTTTCCTTGTGTTTAACCAAATGCCATAATCACCAGTAAACACTGTACTGAATTAAAGCTGACTTGGAAAATCAATCCTTGATTTTATTCAAACCCTTTTTATTTCTCTAAGCAGTGCTCCATTGTGTCAGGGTGTTGACGAGACAGATCCCATATGGAAAGTAACCAGTATGTTAATGCCCACTTTATTTTAATCAAAGAATGAACTCAAAAGCACCCATAGTAGAGAAAAAAAACCATTAACTATATGCGACAGCATCTATAAACTTAATTGCACAATTAAGTAAAACCCCAGAACAAGAATACAGACATAGGGAAACTCTCAAAAACAGGCAGATCAATCAGAAATCAGACTAAACAGCACAGTACTGACCAAACCAATTTATGACGCAAGCAAACAAAACAAGGGATCTGTATAAATTCCAACACATGGTCAACAGAAAGAAAGAGTTCAGAAAAACTAAAGCACAAACAGACATAGTGACTCACCAGCTATGTACAGTAAGCAAGCACATGGTGTAGAAACAAGCAAACACACTTTAACAAACACAGCACCAGAAAGCAGCCCACAGGTACAGTGGTACCCCGAGATACGAAAGTAATCCGTCCAAGGGGATTTTCGTAACTGGAAGCATTCGTACCTCGGGTATCATTGTATTGTGATTCTGGCTCTCATTCGAGAAAGAACCTAGGAAAGCAAATTACAAAGTGCCCCGATGCCAGTCCTCTGCCACAATACAGCAATGAACATAATGTTAGGATTTTCCCTTTGTTTCTTGTTCCTAATATTCTGTCCTCCCTCTGTCCCTTATATTTTGGCTATTTCACGTGTTCCTTATGTTCTGGCCCCTCCTGTCTGAGATCTCTTCTTGCCTGAGTAACTCCTACCATTCTGCTTCTCATGTTTTCTGTTTTCTACTACTGTTCCGTTTATATTGGCCACTTCTCTTTTTTGTCTTCTTATCTCGAGCTGCCTAAGCAGCCCTCGTATGTTTCACCTGTTCCTCCTGTCTGATGTGTCATTTCCTTGTTAACCTGCTCCCTACTTAAGTGTCTTGTTCCATTTCCCTTGTGTGGAATCATTATTTAACATTTAGCGGACACAACGCTGCTCATGTTGGTTGCTACGGACGCCATTCTGGTTGCTATGGAGGGGTCCGTGACATAATATAATGTTGCCTTTGTCACTAGACGTTATTTAAACCAGCCCTCATGTCTCTATCATATACCAAAGCTGAGATAGAGTTGAGAAAATTGGTTGCTAGGTTAAACAAATTGGTTGCTAGGGAGTCGTCAATGGTGGTATTTTGAAAATGCAAGTCGTTACTATGATAAACCTGACCATATTCAATGGCAACCCCTTCTAGAGTGAGGGGTTCAAATATCTTTGACTGGTATTTTCTTGCACACACTGATAAAGCTGAGTTACAGTTTTACCCATGTTAATTCAATGGAACATTTCCCAAGATTCTCAGCAATTTCCCAGAATTTCTTTAGTGGTATCAGTCTGAAGAGATATAGCATCCAGAGTAAAACCAGTTTGTCAGACTTGGCCAACTCTGTTGGCTGTAGCTCGAATGGTCTTTCTGAGTCACATTGTACAGGTTCAAACAAATGGATCTCATTTAGCAGCAAATAAAATAAGTTAATTATAATTAACATCATGTCTTAAAAATATGTGACAAAATAGCCCTTTATTGACACTTTCCCATCATCATATCGAACATATTCTCTTTGGAGAAATCTTGATCTTTGCAGTAATTTCTGGCTTTTTGCTTGTTTTCCTTTGTGAGTGTTCTATTTCCAGCTTGTCCATAACCCGTAGCTTCCTCTCCTGCCTGGCTCTATCTCACATGATCTCTGTTTCCCTTATCATAGAGATGTTAATTGACCTTTGGACTCAATGGACGCTCTAAAAGACAATTTATGTCCTACGCTGGGGTCACAGGGGCCGTGTGCCAAGGGAAATCTCTATTGTGGCACAGATAGGAGGCAATCATTCACCTAAAGAGGAACTGGCAGGTCAGCAATAGATAGACAAGCAGTAGACCTCCAAAGAGTGTTTCAGGTTAGACTGGTATTTTAAAGAAAGAAAGGGATGCTCACAAGTAGTGTCTTGTGAGATGTGTTTATTTCCTAAGCAATCAAAAAGAGGAATGACTCGGACACGGACCCTAAGGATGCAACATTAGAGAGAAACACAGATGGGAACTAAGATTAAGAATTGTACAATTGTTGTCTGTGTTTTCACATTTGTACAAAAAAAATTGTACATTTTTAATAGTAAATTAACATTTTTATTTTAAATTTTGACACTCACTGTGATCTCTGGAGAGTTTTACAGCAATAAAATCCTTGAAAATCCTTTCACAACACCCGGAAGTCACCATGGAACTCACACCTCGGCGGGTTTTAACCCCTGCTCATTTGTTCTTGCTGTTTGTGCTTCAGAGAACAGTCTACTTGCGGTCTCTGGTGATCATTGTTAACAGTGGGAACACAATCAAACGGCGGCACATGTGGTCCTGAAATAAGGCACTACCTCACATCTCATTTTAGTCTGTTTATTGATCAAGCTTCTGCCTTATTCTATTAAGGTTCAAGCTTAATATATATAATTGTACACGGCTCAGGCTCTACGGTGTGCTGTTATACGATGCACTTAGATTACCACGAGAGACACGGAAATAAACACTGGAGATTACCTTTTTCAATATGTAATCCACACTTATATATGCATGACGCATGGGGCGAATGACCCCCTGACGCGTAGCCTCTGCGTGAAGTGCATTATAAATATAAAATGCAGTGTGGAATATCTCGTTTATGCCATGGTCATTTGCCAGCACCAAAAATGTTTAAATTATTATTAATATGTATGGAATTAAAATTATTTTAGTCAATTAACGTTAGCTCACAAATGACAATACGCAAAAAATAGTGCCCTGGATTCTTTCATTTTGGGATGTGGAGACATTAGCTCATGACAAAAGACAGCTCGTTGGCGCATTCATACACATGTGTGAAAAAAACTGACCTGGAGCTACCTGTGCAGTTATTTGTAATAAAACAACACCTGCCAAATAATCAGAATTGAGTATTCATGACATAATGAATCATAACTCATTACAGAACGCAAGGTTTAAGAATATTTAACAGAAAATGCAACTTTATTTAACTAAAACACAGGCTGCATTGAGAACAAAAGGAGATTGGGGGAGGGGGAAAGGGGAGATCCTGAGAGAGCCAGCAGTTTGTCTCTTTCAGGATCAAGGCAGAGTCTAACTGTGCTGCATTATGTACCGTATTTTTGGCTTATAAGACGCACCAGCATATAAGACGCACCCAATTTTAAAAGAGGAAGAAAATGATTCTGAACCAAATACTGTTGTAAAATGTTTTATATCAACGGTGTTAAAGTTAACAGACAAACATGTAACATGAACAGACTGTAAACAGTAAAAGTAACAAAAAAAGGCTGTAATGTTTTTCTTTGCCCCCACTCATCACTCTAAAGTCCACCATTCGTTATCACCATCACTGTTCCAGTGCAACATTGTCACCACATTAGTAATACTGTAATAGCCAGTAACATTGTCACTACATTACTAATAATAGCCAGTAACATTGTCACCACATTACTAATAATAGCCAGTAACATTGTCACTACATTACTAATAATAGCAGTAACATTGTCACTACATTACTAATAATAGCCAGTAACATTGTCACTACATTACTAATAATAGCAGTAACATTGTCACTACATTACTAATAATAGCTAGTAACATTGTCACTACATTACTAATAATAGCCAGTAACATTGTCACTACATTACTAATAATAGCCAGTAACATTGTCCTTACATTACTAATAATAGCCAGTAACATTGTCACTACATTACTAATAATAGCCAGTAACATTGTCACTACATTACTAATAATAGCCAGTAACATTGTCACTACATTACTAATATTAGCCAGTATCATTGTCACTACATTACTAATAATAGCCAGTAACATTGTCACTACATTACTAATAATGGCTAGTAACATTGTCACTACATTACTAATAATGGCTAGTAACATTGTCACTACATTACTAATAATAGCCAGTAACATTGTCACTACATTACTAGTAATAGCCAGTAACATTGTCACTACATTACTAATAATAGCCAGTAACATTGTCACTACATTACTAATAATAGCCAGAAACATTGTCACTACATTTACTAATAATAGCTAGTAACATTGTCACTACATTACTAATAATAGCTAGTAACATTGTCACTACATTACTAATAATAGCTAGTAACATTGTCACCACATTACTAATAATAGCCAGTAACATTGTCCGCACATTACTAATAATAGCTAGTAACATTGTCACCACATTACTAATAATAGCCAGTAACATTGTCATCACATTACTAATAATAGCTAGTAACATTGTCACCACATTACTAATAATAGCCAGTAACGTTGTCACTACATTACTAATAATAGCCAGTAACATTGTCACTACATTAATAATAATAACCAGTAACATTGTCACTACATTACTAATAATAGCCAGTAACATTGTCACTACATTACTAATAATAGCCAGTAACATTGTCACTACAGTACTAATATTAGCCAGTAACATTGTCACTAAATTACTAATAATAGCCAGTAACATTGTCACTACATTACTAATAATAGCCAGTAACATTGTCACTACATTACTAATAATAGCAAGTAACATTGTCATTACATTACTAATAATAGCCAGTAACATTGTCACTACATTACTAATAATAGCCAGTAACATTGTCACTACATTACTAATAATAGCCAGTAACATTGTCACTACATTATTTATAATGGCCAGTAACATTGTCACTACATTACTAATAATAGCCAGTAACATTGTCACTACATTACTAATAATAGCTAGTAACATTGTCACTACATTACTAATAATAGCTAGTAACATTGTCATTACATTACTAATAATAGCTAGTAACATTGTCACTACATTACTAATAAT
>SRMA01026708.1:967151-1167392 GCA_007224835.1 Danionella cerebrum | reverse complement strand
TCTCATCATACACTGCAGTAATCCACGCATGAGCTTGACTACACTCTACGAAAAAGAGAGAGAGAGAGAGAGAGAGAGAGAGAGCAATGATCCTCGACCATGACCTTCTCGACTCCATCTGGATTGACCATGAAAGAAACATGAGCCAAGTGATTTGCCCTTTGGCATTTTCCATGCGCTCCCAGACACAAATACTAATGAGCAGAAAATCTTCCAGTGCGGAGTCACTGTCAAACATGATCTTCAAAAACAAAAAATCTTTTTTTGGTTGTGTCTCGGCACACTTTACGGACCCACCTGCTCAAGTTCATAGGCTTTGGCTTTGTCCTCATCTCTGTCTGCGTTCTTCCTGTAAGCCAGACTCAGAGCCCAGACAGACAGGATGCAGTACACATTGTCTCGAACCCAGGCATGAGGTAACTTCTCATCTCCTGGGAGTAAACCTGTCACCGGATCCTGTGAATTGTTATCATAAACCACTTATTTGCTGAACCAATCTATATGTATTTAATGCAATTATTTTGGGAATGGATCAGACCCTATCTTTAGCAAAGTTACTCTAAGTCCACCGGTTTCTAAGTTACTTTAAGTCACTTACGTATTAAAAGTCAGTCATTGCTTTGGCGCTCAAGCCAAGTTTGATAGAGTGGTAGAAACAACACATTTACATTTTCAGACTTTGTGTCTCCATCCAGCTTTATTTGTTTTCACACTTGTTTTTGACTCCTTGAGAACATTTGGCTTTGTAAAATATGCATTTTGTAATATATACATTTATTTGAATTTAACATGCATTTTCTTTACTCTTTACCTATATCTGCCATGTCAATTTTCTGAGATTGATTTATATCTTTGCTCAAAACTCTTGCGTTGAAATTCAGCTACATGATAGTTCCGTTATAATCAGTGTTTTTAACATCTTAATATAGAAGTTGCTTCCTCACGTTTGCTGTGTTTGCTCACCTGCTGACAGAGGATTGTCTGTTGCAAGGTCCTGGCATAACTGTCCAGTTTTACCCCAGAATTGCTGCGACTTCTCATCGTAATTCTCTCTTAGACAGTGTCTCACTGTCAGTGGGTCTTTGCTGCTCAACGATCAAGTGTCAAGTGCCACAAATGTAAAGATGGCAAATGTCAAAGCCTTACGGATGTGTTGTGCTGGTGTATATTACATCTGAGGACTGAACTGGTTTTAGGACTCTGTTTACATCCTTTAACCTAGTAGACAAACCAACAATCTCAAATTATGTTTTGGAACAGGGGAACTGGCATTAGCCGTTCAAAGCTGGGGATTTCACCAGAATATTGAAGCAAGAAATAACAGTGAAATAAAATATTTTCAAAAAGGTTTTCTTTTATTAGTGAAGCTGTGGAAGGTTTTTGTTGTGGCAAATAAGATCAAAAATTAAATGGCATACCCTCTGAGCATTGGGTACCGTTTCTGTAAGGTTCTCTCATAGTTATAAACAAAGATTCCACTACTGTACTATAACTACCATGTCAATCTGTTTGTTCATAGTTATTCCAACATGATAACTGAAGTGATAAAAACCTAACACGCTTTCAATTGCAGAGTGCAAAACCATTAATGTATAAAACCACAAACATCTTGTTTATCATAGGATTTACAATATTGTGATGATGCTTAAACTCATTTATCAGTACAAACACTGCTTCTTTTTTACAAATATAATTATTTTACATTAATTCCGCGACAAACCCGAAATTGTACCAAAAATACAATTACAAGTATTACAATATATCATATTTTTTACCTAAAAAAACTGACAAAGAACTGTTTTTATACATTATAACTAAAGTCAAAAGTGTTGTAAAGTTTTAAAGTGTTTCAATTTTTGTGCAAAGTTTTGTGCTGTTGTGCTTTTTTGTGCCAGAACTTTGAAAAACACAAACCATATCACAGATCTTGTACTTGCAAGGATCATTCCTTTATTTCACCTTTAGATGGCACCAATGTGGGGTCTGTAAATGAAACTGAAACACAATCATGCATTTTTTTCCCATTTTAATTTGAATTAGCTTGCAAGTTGTGTTATAGATCTTGTAATGTCCATTTAATAGCAAAAATACAAAAGCTAATAACCTTTTTGAAACCAGCAAATTATATTCCTACTTCCTGTTCATTATAAGCACTTCATTCAAACAGCCAGTGTGATTGGTGCGTGTAGAGACTTCTAAGGGTTAGGGGGCATTATGCATCCGCACTACTGTTTACATGTGTGTAAATACCCTGTTTAAAATCATGTGTTCCTTCTCCCCCATTCTATTTCTAATGAAAAAAATTTGAAGCATTTTCTTTGTTTAATTTGAACACAAAATGTTTAATTCTCCAGATAGATTTTATTTGGAGGAAAATGGGTTCAAATGGTTCTTTTGATGCAGGAGGCTGCTTACCCCTAATCCTAGGCATGATGGAATCAGATTTTTTTTCCGGTAATAAGATTATTTTTCCCAGGCTCCTTGTCAGCTGTCTGAAGCATTTTTCACTTTTTTTTAATTATTATTCAATTATTCAATATACTTTTCTCTCACTATACATTTTCTATTTTATGTATACTATATTTTTCAGTGCTTATTATACAGTATTATGAATTAAAATGAAAAAAGTCTCATTCAGACAGAGGTATCTTTATAGCTTTATTTGACAAATTGAAACTTTGCTCTTTGGTGTCGGAACATGCAGTCTGAGTACATGTGGAGGTCGATCACAGTACAATGACATCAGCTCTGTTACAGTACATTCTTGTGCAAACACTCGTCTCACCATCATGTGGAAACCAGGAGACTACAGGAGCCCAGGGCTTTTTCTGAGAATGTGCAGAAGATGTGTGCATGCGTTCACGTTCTCCCAGTGGCCCTGTGCCTAATATAGGTTTCCACTTAAGTCCTCTGTAAGTCATTACAGCTCATCAAATACAGTACTTTTATCAAATATTACAATACTTTTGAACAGTTTTGGTTTCAAATTAAATATATTAAACCCAGTGTGTCATTAAAAAACAGTAACAAGTGAGTTTTGTACATTTCATTAGACCTATCGTTTGTTTTAGTACCTAAGACATTGGAATTATTTTCTAACCACTACATAAAGTATGGCTTGAACATACAACATACATCATGAAACCAATGTAACTTTTCAAGTCAGAGTCCTCCACATGAGCTACAGGTATGTACTGCAGTACATACAGTTAAAAACTAAAGTGCTTCTTTGGTGGCTTATGCTATAGCAAAAAATATATGCAATAATAATTAAGTCGACTCAGGTATGAACAAACTCCAAGCCCACTAAGAATGGACAGCCTCGTTAAACGAACAAAGACCATTCCTGGGGGAAGAGATTATAATCAGTTTTCATATTTTGGGAATTAAATGAGATGCACCCTAGCAATGATTTACCTGCAGAGTCCTGTAGTGCACTCAAAGTTGTCATGGCAATACGCTCCAAATGGTTTGAACCCCATGATTCGCCACAGAGGAGACATTCGTATCTTTCGGTTCAGTACTTGTGACTTTTGAAGGTCAGATCGTACCTCGGGGGTTACCACTGGAACTGCAGAGATCTGACACATACAACGAAAGGCTTTAAATGTTCTGTTCGGCTTGATTGCATATGAACTGTAACATGTTACAGTGTGTACAGCTCCGTCAAAAAAAAATATAGAATACAAAGTTTAAAACCCACCTGATACATGAGCACCAGCAAGATCAACGTGAAAAAAACAAATTTGGCCATCTGGAATTGCATTCTGATGCTAATATTTCCTTCAGACGTACCCTGTATCAGTGTGCACGTAGATGATTAGTGAAGCTTGATGTGAGGATGTGTATTTATAAGCATGATCATTGGTCTTACCTGCCCACCCTCTGTCTGTCTAACTCTTGTGATCTCACTTACTACGCTCAAGGCCACGGCCAAGATAAAATCACGTGTATGAGTCAATAGTTGAACGTTTACATAAGCATTAACATTAAAAGCAGGTTCTGGAACTGACTGGAGTAAAACATACTAGAACAAAACTAGATGATTTAGTTCAACAATGTCTTATTTATTTTGATTAACGGATAATTATATATAATATAGTTCCTTTACACTAGAACGATTCCCTTATAGAAAAGACTATTTGAGTATAGCGTCTTCAATGTTTGCCGGTATGAAAATCCTCATCTTAGAAGCAATGGTACATTTTGATATAAGGGACTTTCATGCCAAGAAACTCACATGGTATTGCATCATTCATTTCGTCATGCACCACAGATATGATCAATTTAGTATCAGATATGATCAATTTAGTAAGTGTGTGAAATGCACGGCTGCATGACAGAATCACATGACAAACATGAAAGTCTTATTTATTCAGGCATTATCAACTTATTTTCTCATAATTTATGTAATTTTACTTCTGTCAAAGACAAAAATGTAACTGTGAAAATGTACACAGGAAACTACTGTAGATAAAAGTTGTTTTTTTTCTGAAAAGAAGCTCAGAGGCTCAATTAAAGATGACAATAAAGTGAATATGTATGTCATTTTATCATCAATAGTCTTTTGTTAATATGCAGAAATCGAATAGTATAGAGATGAAAGGAAATCACAGCTATATGACTAAATTAAAACAAATTAACACATTTTCAATCAATGCAATTCATGGTATGGATTTTGTACAATCTGTTTTCACACGAGGAAAGAAAGCACAGCTCTTTACATTCATTTAATATGTTTATTAACACTATGTGGATTATTGTTATAACACAATCATGTGAAATTTCACATGCACATCTACGAAAAATGTAAATTTGTGGTATTCGTTCTGGGTTTTTTGGGGGGGTGCGGGGGCATCCTATTGTGAAATAAGTTCATTAAAGAAAAGATTATTGATCAAACTATCGATTTAACTAACTCGCCTATTTGTACGTTATTAAACATATGTACTTTCTATTTTATCTCAAAACTTCAGAAATTGTTTACAATATGTAGGTCAAAAATAGCATGAGGCTTATCAACAGCATGAGACATCGCAAACGCGGTGGAAGTTCAGCACGTGCTCCAATCAATGGAGGAACAATGAGATCATGTCCCACAATCTTTATCAATGCATAACATAGTATCCTGTTCTAGTCGATGAACACTTGTGACTTTTGTTTTACACTATAAATTTACAAATATCGGTGTATTGTCTATTAAACGAATTAAAACAAAGTCCACTGTTCATGAGCAAACAAAGTCCATCAGGTGCAGGACAACACGACGCTGTACACGTAATTGTTATGACCAGAGTGTCATTCACGGTGTTAACCTTAGGGTGGCGACATTGACCTCTTCTTGGATCTCTTGCCTTCTTTTTTGCCTTGAAGAACAAAATCAAGGTTGTTTGAACTCGGCAAAAATTACAAGCGAAAACCTAAATATTTTTGAAACGATACTTAATCTTTTTTAATCATACCATTGAGTTTCCATTTCAAGTCTTGGACGAACGCTGATGTCTGCATCGGTATATCTGTGCTCGGCTCGTGTGTTCGGTGTTCGGCTATTCATGTCTTAAAGAGATTTTACGTCACGTCGTTGGCAGCCGCGCTTGACTGATACCAGGTTGCAAAGAAGGTACTTGTTTACTTGCATCACCTTTTCTATTGTTCTGACACTGTACAGCATGGCAGCGGGTTGAATATGTTATACCGTATTAGCTCCTTCTCATAGCATCAAACTATGGTTCTGAAGGGTTTGGAAATAACAGCTGTTTAGCGTCCAAAACATTGCTGCAGTCCTGCTAATCTGCTAATATTTCAGAACTTCTAATAGGTTCTCATGGCTGACTGTTTAAATCGGCTCAAATAGTGTCTCACATTCCCTTCTCTGGCAACTGTTCGTCCTGTCATTTGTGAATGCTATTGTGCTAAGCTAATATGACCTAAATTAAAGTTGCTGATTAGCTTTGAGTTAGACACGTCCTAATGTGTTCAAAAATTAGATTTTATTTGACTTTATACTGTGTGAATATACAAAAATACACTTTAATTTCAAAATTACTATTGATTATAAATGTCAACAAAGATAAAATATGATTATATAAATATAAATAATAATGTATTTTTTTCCAACAAGCTAAAAGACAGCAATGGTTGAACTTGAAACAATGGTTGAAATTAAGTGCTCAATTGAGAGTTAATATAAATGTGGCTAAATGGTTTAATATCAGTAAAGCTTCCATGTTTTAATGTTAACAATATTAAAGTAAAACTCAAACATTGTTTTGGCAAACATAAAATATTAATGCATTTATAAAAATATTTCTGCTATTAATCATTTGAATTCCTATTGAAGTTATTCTTCAATCTTGAAGTGTGTGGTAAACATTAATAGTTGGGTGGGTCCTGTCAAGCTTTAACTTAAATGTTGTCGTCTCTTGTTCTTGGGTCAAAGGACATTTCTATGTCCTGTAGAGTCAGGTGAGAAGATGGAGAACCCAGGCTACTGCAGTGAGAGTTTCAACAGCCTGCAGAGTGGGGCCAGCGATGAGGACCTGGTGGAGGTGGCGGGGGCCACCCTGGACTTCTCCAGCACAGATGACGTGCCACCGCTTGATCGTGAATACGTCTCAGGTTGGTGCACACTGGCCCTGTTTCCCATGCTTTTAAAAATGACAGAATAGTGGCTGTCGGCGTATAAGTGGTGTTGCTTCTCATGTGTTGTTACCACCCAGTTTTCTTCTTATTCGTTATTGTTCTGTTCTTTCCTTTTGTTGTTATTCGGATGATTCTCATAGTTCCTTTGTCTGTGTTTCTCATAATTTGATATTGGTTTGGGGCAAGTGTAATGTATAGCTTTCCAGTGTTTGTGCATCCGTGAGAAAGTAGTGGTGAGAATTCGCTGAGGTCATCAATGTGGTATTTGCCTTTTCCATCACAGAAATTCTTTTAAAAGTGGGATCAAAGTGTCCCCTCAAGTTATTTCTATTGTTATAAGTATCGTGTCTCTGGTGTCGGGTTTTCACTTCCATCTGTTTCCCTTGAACTTCCTCAGTGTTTGATATCAGGTGTTTTGTTAATGGTATTTTTATGTTACTAGAATTTCTATTTATGTGCTGTGTATAATTCTAAACAGCTGGAATAGAAGTTTAAACTGGGTCTTTGGGAGGTTAAATATTAATCATCTGTAAGTTTATTGCTGTTTTGTTGTGCAAGTTTACTTCCTCTTCTTGGTACTAGAACGTGTTTTTGATTAAGGTCATGTGAAAGCTGTGAATACCGGAACATGAATGTCAAGAGGCAACCTTTACCTGTTTCCAGCCACAAGAGATATCCAAACATTGTCAGATGATAAGGATACCAGGAAATATTTAAAAAAAAGTTAAGATAAATAAAATAACACCTTAAAATAAATAAGATGTAAGTTTCCGTGAAGGGCTCTGAACATCTTTTAAATCTTGAATTCAGTTTGTATTAATTGTATTTGCAATGTATAAGACACACACAGAGTATCTGTACAAATAAGTTAGACCCTGTTGCTTTTCCAAGTGATCTGTAAAAGAAATGCGATTGCATAATCAAATAGATATCAATTAATTACCAAGAATTGGTCTTCTGGCACAAACTCTGTACCTTAGTGTGCGCCACAGATGTTCTATATTCTAAAAAGTCTTGGTTTTTGCAGGGCAGTCAAGTACTCACTCATTTAGAGGTATTTCTTCAACAGACCTGTCACCTGAGGTGTGCTTGGGGTTATATTTTGAAAGAAAAAATGTCGACCAAACCAAATTTTATAGCAGATTGTTGGAAATCTTATAGACTTCCGTTTTCATATTTCATTCGATCCTGATTAGATTCCCGCCACCAAGTGCACTGAAAGATTTTCAGCTTTTAAGCTTCTCTTTAAACTTCATGATAATGTTTATTACTGGCCATAAAGGCTTTAAACCACTTTAATAAATACATGTATCCTTCTCCATCTTTATGACTACAAACAATTCTTTCACACAAGTCCTTACCAAACTCTTTTGTCTCATTTTGCTAGTTGTTTTCCAAGATGCTAAGCATGAGCTTAAAGTGCAATGTTCAATGATTTAAATTCAATAACAGCAGTGCTTTGTTTTTCAGCTTATGAGAGTAATACTTTCTTAAGGGGGCTAATATTATTGACCTTAATTTCCTTATTTTTTTGTTAAAATAATTTTATTCAAGCAGCTACAACTTTCTTTTCAAGAAAAAGACTGGAAGTAATGACTAATCTTCACTTGGGAAACATTCTGAAACAAATGTGCAATTTCAGACATTTTAATTGTTTTTATTTCAAACATTTAATAATTTTGTCCTACACATCTTATAGCCCTCTCTTATATGTGCAGGTGGCACATATGGGGGTTTGGAGGGCCCCAATGGAGTTCCCAAACTGATGGATTTGCTTGATGAGCCTGTGCCTGGAGTTGGCACATACGAAGACTTCAACACTATCGATTGGGTCAGGGAGAAATCTAAGGACCGGGATCGCCACCGAGAGGTTTCTTGAACCTATTATTTAGGACAAATGTTTCAATCATGTCTTCATCTTAATTTCAGATTCATTCTAATTCTGAAAGATTATACTCGCTGCTAATAAAACCTGTCGCACAATTGAGATCATGAAAAAAGATGCCTGCAAAAGCGTTCTGCTTTTCATCGAGTTTCATCGAGAAGGACTGGAAAGCATGTATACTGTTTTATCTTGCTTTAAAACCTTAAGTTATTTTTTTTAATCAACAATCCACGTTTTTAAAAAATAGGCTCAGAAAATTTAAGAGAAAAGTCTTCCTTTCTTTGCTTAAAACCTGAGTGGGTAACACTCATCATGGTATATACATGAAATAAGCATCTTGAATTAATCTCTGATCCTACTCTTATTTGATCTCAATGCTTAATAATATTTAAAGAACCCTTTTGATTCTAAAAGGATGTATGATTTGGTTTTGGGTGGTTTTAGAGCATAAAAAGTAATTGTCTTCTAAAACACATTTATGTTTTTACTTGATCTTACAGCAACTCCTAATTTTGTGACTTGTTCATTCAAAGGATCGTTTATGTAGTGTGTTTTGGGTGAATTAATCAGGATGTTCCGGCCCTTTCCAGTTATCTAATTAACCCTCTGAACCAACCCTCATCTCATTTTAAGCCAAAATTTAAACCTTCACATCTTCTTCATGCCCTACTCATCCGAGTTGGACTGCTAGCTTTACGTGTTCTTACCCACCACTCACACTCATGCTTCTAGATATGTCCAGAGGAGGAATTCCTGAAACCCCTATTTCACATGACTCATTGTTCTTTGATTGGTATTTAGATCCAAGTCTGTTGTGAATGGATACTGGGTGTAGCGCGTACAGTGTGGAAACAGCTGTTGTATACAACTGCTAGCAAAATTAGCATGCAGCTTATTTTTAACAACCGAACCTTGGTCACTTAAGGCCTCTACACACCGATCTGAATTGAGATTTGCGAGCAGGGTGCTCTTTGTCTGGGTCGAGGAAATATTAATGCAATGACGCAACCTGCCTGAATTTGTGACACAACAGAGGCACTCTGCGCCACACAGGGTTTCCTGTATGTAGCCCTTGTGAAGTGCATGGGTAGCTGTGGGTTACATGTAGAATCGAAAATGTGGTCAGTTTTGTTTTGTAAAAAGGGATCCGATATGGCATTGAAAAACACCCATGGTTTACGTACAAGGCACATTGTCGCTCGAAACTTTAAACTGAAAATTCGATTTAGAGGCTATAACTCGGATGTCTTTTGTATTGGTGGAGTAATATCATTCAAATATTATTTATAGAAATGTAGATGAGTAAGGAAAGCCACAGAACATGTTTGACTTGTTTTCTTAATATATTGATCAGGGGAGAGGGGGAGTGGCTCTTTGAAAGTTCAAAGCAGGGGAAAAAAGTCTCCCCCCAGCCTGTTTGTGATGACTTTGGAACAACCTTAGAACAATAGAATAATGTGATTTGGAGGCTTTTTATTATATCCAGCATTATTCACATTAAGATTTACGCTAGATTTTGTAAATCATTTTAAAATGATCTGAGCTCTCAACATGACCAAGCATCAATCTCTGTTTGAACTTGACTTAGATTGCCATCAAAAGTAAAGAGTCAACATGGGCCTTTGTGAAGAGCATCAGCGACGCTTTCTCCGGGTGGCTCCTAATGCTGCTCGTCGGGCTGATGTCAGGTTAGTTTGTCTTGGTATCATCAGTAATAAATGGCTTTGAAATGGCTGATAAAATACCTTACTTGATTCCAGGTGCCCTGGCTGGAGGCATCGACATCTCTGCACACTGGATGACGGATCTTAAGGAGGGAGTGTGTCTAAATGGCTTCTGGTTTAACCACGAACACTGCTGCTGGTCCTACAATGAGACAAGCTTCAAGGAGAGGGACAAATGCCCCGACTGGAAGAGCTGGGCTGAGCTCATCGTGGGCACCAACTCAGGCCCTTTCGCTTACATCATGAACTACCTGATGTATGTGTGCTGGGCACTGCTTTTCTCTTTCCTGGCTGTGTCTCTAGTCAGGGCCTTTGCCCCCTATGCCTGTGGCTCTGGGATTCCTGAGGTAGGAGAAAGATGTTGAGTGTCTGTATGATATTTAATCTTGCTAGAACGCTGTTGTGTTTGTCGCTCTAGATCAAGACCATCTTGAGTGGATTTATCATCAGGGGCTACCTGGGGAAATGGACTCTTATGGTTAAAACCATCACCCTAGTGTTGGCAGTGTCATCTGGACTCAGTCTGGGGAAGGAAGGGCCTCTGGTTCATGTGGCCTGTTGCTGTGGGAACATCTTGTGCCACCTCTTTACCAAGTACCGCAAGAATGAGGCTAAGAGGCGAGAGGTAGGTGACGCAGCTACAGAAACATAGATACAAATAATGCATTGCGTTTCTTGACTAGGCATTAAAGAAATGAAGCATGACGTGTCAATTGGGGAAAACTATGAAGTCATGACTGCAACTAAAACCCTGCCCATATCAACTGATCGGGATCCCAGGAACTCATGACCCTACTATACAAATGAACGCTAGTCTCTCGAAACTTAAGAGAAATTAAAATACAGTTTGTACTTTTTTTTTCTGTGATTTGTGTCTTTTGTTGCATTCTTTATGTCCATTCAGGTACAACGACACCACAAATATGCAAATAAGACCTAACCTGGGTTTTAGGAATCTGCAGTGTGATTAACTGTTAAACCTAGGTTTAGTAGCTTGATTACAGATAACCCAGATTCCGTTTTTCTGGGGTTTAGGGTTACCCAGGGTTAACAATTTCAAGTGTGAAAAGCCATATACTGTGTCGTACCAGGACAATGTTAGTTTTTCAACTATTGCGTCATTACGTTTCATTCTGGTGCTAATTTAATTTTTAAAAGTTGTTAAATAGTGAAAACTTTTGACAATTTTAATGTGTGTCTGATCAAATGCTTGACTAGTGCCATCCAGGACTAAGAGACCTTCTATTGCTGTAGAAATGCACAAACACCTCACATCTGTTTCTTTCTAAAAATACACAGATCTGATGATCCTTTGTTGTGTTACATTTTTGCGGCTGGCCACTAAGGACATTCTGGATGCCAGTTTCTGTGGTTTCGTGTTTTAAACACAGCTATTGTGAGAATGTTTTATTGAAATCATGAAGTGGAGACCAAACATTAGATTTTGACATTTGAGGTTTTTGTTGATCGAGGCTTTTTGTGTGAAAAGCTTGCTCGAGTGTTTAACTTCTGTCTTGTTTTTGTGCTTTTTAGGTATTGTCAGCCGCAGCAGCTGTTGGTGTATCTGTCGCTTTCGGTGCTCCAATTGGTGGTGTTCTGTTCAGTCTGGAAGAGGCAAGCTTTTTCAACATACACTTTTAACTGTTCCTAAATTATCATCTTTATGAGCAGAAACATTTTCAACAAAACGTCTTTATCTGACATTTAATGCTTCTGATCTAATGAGATTACCTATGCTAAGCTAATGCTACTAGTGCCATTGACAGATCTGGAGAAAAGTTTAAAAGGTTCCAACACAGTAAAACACTAATTTCAGACATTCTCTGTTGCACTTAAAGAGATCCTATGAGAGATTTTAAAAAATTCATGCAGCTGTAAGCTTTGCAAACATCCAGTTTGAGTTTTAAATGTGAAAGTGCTTTGTGTATCGAACTAGAAAGAGTCGACTCAGAGTCGCTGAAATGAGTCATCATTAAAACAAATCTTTTATCTATTTAGGATCTGCAAACCTACAT
The DNA here is from genome assembly GCA_007224835.1 of Danionella cerebrum. Taxonomy (NCBI): domain Eukaryota; kingdom Metazoa; phylum Chordata; class Actinopteri; order Cypriniformes; family Danionidae; genus Danionella; species Danionella cerebrum. Next base: position 1,155,126 of record SRMA01026708.1, on the reverse strand, counting down.
CACTTCTACCACCTGCACATTTAAACCCATGAAAAAGAACTCCTCCGCCAAACATTGTAGTAGTAGCAGCTATCTGCTTCATTGTTTATTTTTTCTGACAAAAGAGAAGGCTCTGAGGAATCAGTTTCTAAACTTAATTTTATGTTTCCATACCACAGCAGTAAAATACTACCCGCTACTCTTGCAGCAACCGGTCACATCCCTCAAGCCAGTCCCCCATTAGGGATCTAACAGGCACAGCCATGATGAAAAAATCTTGATGGAGTCCATGAAAGTCAGTAGTTGAGGAATCCTGTGGAATTAGATGTCTCTCTCGATGGTCGCTTCGTGACATTTTTTCATCTTTCGTTTCTGCCTGTGGCTACCCACTGAGCCAGCGTGCCGCCTAATTCCCAATTATAATTTGAATATTAGAAAGCCATCTAACTCGGAAGACGGTTACCCCATATTAACCCAGGACAAATGAGGGGCTGTGTCTAAGAATTTGTTGTATTTTCTTGAAGACCGATATGCTAATCCACAGGATGTTTATACAACAAATTGTACAAAACGCTGGTATTATAAAGCATGACCATGCTTACATGCTTACAATCCCATCATCTTTTGACGATGTTCAAGCTTTCCCTCCTTCCACCGCTATGCCTTACCCAGAAACTAAAAGTCATGGAGTCTTATCAATTCCCGGACAGCTTACCTAGTACTTTCAGATCTGTTGCTTATACTATTAATACTAGGCAGACTTGGATAATGATCTTGCACAATACTGTATTCGCAAAGCAGCTTGATTAAAGTATAGATCAATTCCAACTTTATTTGGACCTCTTTTGAACAATTAAAACCATTACGTACAATGATAACTTTCTATAGTGTTCTAAATGGTCATTTCTGACTATTAAAGGAGGTGTTGTAAAACGTTTGACTCATTGTAAAATCCAGTAAAAATAAATACATATTCTAAGACCAAAAAGTTGGAAACTCCCAAACCAAATGATGTACCTTTTATTTAAGGCAATGTATAAGGGCCTTGTGTTCATGGTGTAACAAACAACCTTCCATGACCATAATCCTTCTTACTTTATTCTCTAGGTGAGTTACTATTTCCCCCTGAAAACCCTCTGGCGCTCCTTTTTCGCTGCCTTGGTGGCAGCCTTCACCCTTCGCTCCATAAACCCATTTGGAAACAGCAGACTAGTGCTCTTCTATGTGGAGTTTCACTCCCCTTGGCACCTACTGGAACTCATACCCTTCATCCTGTTGGGTATTTTTGGGGGCATCTGGGGTGCTTTCTTTATTCGTGCTAACATTGCATGGTGTCGCCGGCGTAAGACCACACGGTTGGGGCATTACCCAGTCCTGGAGGTACTTGTGGTTACTGCAGTGACAGCCTTGCTGGCATTCCCCAACAGCTACACACGCATGAGCACCAGTGAGCTGATCTCAGAACTGTTCAATGACTGTGGACTACTGGATTCGTCTCAGCTGTGTAACTACACTAATGTGAGCTTTAGCAAGAGCAGCAGTGATGCTCTGCCTGACCGCCCTGCTGGCCCAGATGTCTACAGAGCCATGTGGCAGCTGGCCCTCGCCCTACTCTTCAAGATGCTCATCACCGTTGTTACCTTTGGCATGAAGGTACAGAAGCTTCACACGCTAATATCTCTTTAAATTTTCCCTGCATCTATTAGGCAGTCCGTCCATCTGTTCGTATCATGCCCTCCATTTAGGATTGCCTCCGTACTTTATCTAGCCATATGCTTTTTATATTTCATCTACCCTTCCTCTTTACACTATCTGTCTAGTTGGTAGACAATGTCGGCCATTGAGTTCAGCAGCCCTGCACAGTTTAGCTTCAAATTTCACAAAACACTCCTGATCCATTCCAACTGCACACCAGTCATGCAGTTTCATTTTCTGAAGTTACCTCATTTTGACTCTACTCTGTGTTTGCCAAGGTGCCCTCTGGTCTCTTCATCCCCAGCATGGCTGTGGGAGCAATTGCGGGTAGGCTTCTTGGTGTGGGTATGGAGCAGTTGGCATATTACCATCATGACTGGCTCATCTTCAGAGGATGGTGTTCCCCTGGAGCTGACTGCATCACCCCAGGCCTCTACGCTATGGTGGGAGCTACAGCCTGCCTAGGTAAGAGTCTATAAAAATCTTTTGTGAAAAATTAGTGGCTTTTCCAGTTTCTTGAACCATGTGTTTCTTTCATAGGGGGTGTCACCCGTATGACCGTCTCTCTCGTGGTCATCATGTTTGAACTAACAGGTGGTCTGGAATACATTGTGCCTCTCATGGCTGCAACCATGACTAGTAAATGGGTGGCCGACGCTCTGGGCCGTGAGGGAATCTATGAGGCTCATATTCGTCTTAATGGCTACCCTTTCTTGGAATCAAAAGAGGAGTTCAGCCACAAAACCCTAGCCATGGACGTAATGAGACCACGTCGCAGTGACCCACCGCTCTCGGTCGTCACGCAGGATGGCATGAGCGTGGAGGAAGTGGAGACTCTTATTGCTGAAACCTCATATAGTGGTTTCCCAGTGGTGGTGTCACAAGAGTCTCAGAGACTTGTGGGCTTTGTGCAGCGCAGGGATCTGATCATCTCCATTGGTAAGAGACCATTTTCTAATTTTGATTATAACCGATAACAAATTAGCAAAGTTTAGGAAGATGAATCAGATAATTGCCTAGGTGGACCTAAATTCCTCTCTCATGACGGATATAGAATTAAAGTGAATTTAATTGATAACTAAACAGCACCACCCTCTTTCCCCAAGCCGAATTTAGGAGCAGGATTAAGTCAAAGCTTCTCTGGACATCTCCTTGATTGCACTTGTCATACTTGCCAAGTACACTGCTGCACTTCCTAGGGATGTGCAATATGCTGGTGAAAAATGTCTTTAATTTGTTTCTCTTTTAAAGAGTTGTTTCTCTTTTTTTGGCCATTTTGCCTTTATTTAGAACAAATAGGACAGTATTGTGACTGGAAGAGAAGCATTTAGAGAGAGGGAAGGATGGGAAAAGACGACAGGTTCAGGATACCACTTGGTTGGACACTTTTTCTCATTGTGCCAATAGGTAATTCTGATAAATGTGTTCTAACAAGACTCAAGCTCATGACACAGCTCAGTCAAGAGCTAAAAGAAACGGATCAATTTGCTCTAAACGTATTAATTTTGCTTTGCCTGTATCTGTTCTTGAATATTTCCAGTTCTGTTTTAAATAATGGGACTTGGTAATTCACGAGATACATGAGTTTTTCCACTGACCAGTTTTGTAGTGACATGGCTTCACTTTGAGGCTTTTGACCATGCTGTGACCCTTTAATGGTACTTTTATCGTACCCATTTGGATGAGGTTTTAAATGCAAGCCAAACTGGGCCATATGGGGATCCTTTTCTCTGATTGGAAACAAAAGCATGACACCACTTGTAATGTTGAGAGAGAGGGCGATTGTTGACGACTCAGATTGTATGTTGAAGTTGAACCAGCAGCTCTGTAATTGCTTTACTGAGCTCTAGAGGTTGGAGCTTCAAGATGTAATTAAACCTCCACTGACGCAAGACTGTCTCCATTCTGGTAGACAATGCACGTCAGCGGCAGGAAGGTGTGGTCAGTGCCTCTCGAATCTTCTTCACCGAATACACACCTCCACAACCCCCCAACAGCGCCCCCCCACTCAAGCTGCGAGGCATCATGGATCTCAGCCCATTCACTGTTACAGACCACACTGCCATGGACATAGTGGTTGACATCTTCCGCAAGCTTGGTCTGCGCCAGTGTCTTGTCACTCACAATGGGTACAATTTGTCATTATCCTTCATGATTTAAGTACTTCACTGATTAACGAAAGCTCCATATGACTCATTGTTCTTGCTCCACAGCCGTTTATTGGGAATCATCACGAAAAAGGACATTTTGAAACACATGGCCCAGATGGCAAACCGAGACCCAGACTCTATTCTCTTCAACTGAAGTGCCAGCCAGTTTGAAAGCCACAACAAGGCAGAAAACAGCAGTATGGCCACATGATTTGCACTATTGAACCGCCAGTACTGGATTAGCATCCATTCACACTGTGAATCTGTTTGAAGAGACGGCACAACTCTAGGAAGGAGAACCATCTGCACATGGCTGTTTGAGGTGGGAGATATCAATCCACGAAACATAACACATGCTAATTACCACAGAGTAAAATCCCCCACTTGGCACCATACTTCTTAAACCTAAAAGACCTCTAGTGAGAACAAAGGTCCTCATCTTAAAAGATTTTAAGAAACTTTCTGAGGAAGCCCCCTATTGTTTCCCCAAGAGTCTTTCAACACTGTGGATGTTGACCTTCAGTTAAATGCTTTATTTGTTGTTTACATTCACAAGTAAAAGCTTCCTAGTTTCATTTCCAAATTCTAATTTAATGTCTTGATTTTCCTTCAAGTCTTTACTACATTTACAGACTTTAAAATGGATCCAGAGGAGCACAGAGTGGTTTTGAGCCCGTAAAGTCTGGTTTTCACTAACCAAATGCACTTTTTCATCTACATGTTTACACTACAAATTAAAAGTCATGGACATTGGGCAGATTTGTGTTGGTTTTTGAAATATTTAAATGCGAATAAGCCCCAATTAAATCTTGTACACTATTATGACCATTCCATCAAGTTTTTCTATAATATCAGTGTTTTCCTCTTGCATTCATGGTCAGATTCTTGTAAATCATTTGCATATCTTCTAAAAACCTTTTTGAATGATCCCAAATGATTGTATGTAGGTTATACATGGTTATTGTACGACTTTTCAAAAGTACTACATCATTCTCCTATGCAAATTAAGTTTAGAGACATGTTCAAAGCAAAATGGCGTTACATTAGATCTTTGGCACAAGTCAGGCTTGCCTGTCGTTAACCAAATCTCTGTTCATTGACAATTTCATCGACAAGCTTTATTATTGGTACGTGTGTTCTCCGTGCACTAGTTCTACCTGTTGAGCGTCGCTTGAAACAATTCTATTTCTATTGCTTGCATGTCTAAAATGTATCCTGAGCATGCAACATGTAGTAGTTATTCCATCCTGTGTTTTTCCATCCGCCTTTTAATAATTAAATCTCATGGATTCATCATTATTTTAGCTCAAATTATCAACGTATTTCCACTTATATCATGATGACCCATATTTATAAATTATTCGCCATACAAATATTCAGCTTTGTGTACTAATTTTTGTTTATAAATGAAAATCGTTTGTTGAGCTCTTTGTACTCAATATGTAAACTTGTATTTTGTTGTGTCATCACCTCTTAGTGTAAAATATGAAGATCACTTATTATTGTAAATTATTCATAAGCACTGCATTAAATGTTATAACATTTACCATCGCCTTCGCTGTTTATTTTTAAGTGGAATCAGATGCTTGTTGAACTTATTTAAATATATTCCATTGCATTTGTCTCCTGTGGAAATGTACCAGTTTTTTGTGGAGTAATGGTCAAATCTGAGCCAAACATAGCCCTTGTTTGAGGACTATTAATAATTTTTACTCTACCACATGCAAAGTTGACTTCAGGCATTGGCTTGTAGCTTTAATCAACTGGGGATTAGGACGGTATGACTAAACTTCCTGGAAAACCCTTCACTGGGGAGTTTGCTTATTTAAAGATACTAACACTATATCATAAATGATGTGTTTTTCCTCTTCTATATTTTCGACCAGTCAAAACACAGATTTTGTGATGTACTCTACTTTGGAGACAATTTCTCTTTTAATGTTTTTACTTTCACGATCTTACATTGTATATTTATACTGAAGACATACAAAACGCTGACGAAATATGTAATGAACCAGTAACTGTAGTTGCAGTGCAAGGTCTCTGATCGGTCTGCTTGGTAGAGGGATATTTTCTGTTTAATGTTGTACATATCTACATTTAATCATATCGCAAATATTACAGTTCAGACATACGCAGCAAGACATGCACAAAGAATCAATGGAGTGCTTCAGAAGGTGTTTTTTTGTTTTTTTTAGGTTAGTAGGTGTTCTTGAAACAGTAAAGTTTTTAGTTGCTTTTTAAAGGGTGTGAGAGACTCTGCTTTTCGGATTTGGACTGCAAGAGAATTCCACCAGCCAGGATCTGTGAAGGAGAAATGTTCCGGTGAGGGATTTTCTGCTGTTCTGAGTTGGAACCACCCAGGAGCAGCAATGGAAAGCCAGTGGGGAGAGATGAAGAGAGCAGTGATATGGGCTCGTCTAGGTTTCATGAAGGTCAGTCGGGCCACTGAGTAGTGTATCATTTGAAGCAGACTGAGTGCTCAAGAAGGAAGTCCAGTGAGAAGAGCATTGCAGTAGTGAAGGCTTTGCCATGTTGAGTTGTAGGTGATCTGCCTTCTTGTTGAAATGTCATTCAACATGGGTTTTTGTTAACATAGTCATCAGGATGGAAAGATGAGTGTCGTCTGCATAGCAATGATAAGAGAAGGCTGAGTAATGTGACTCTAAAGAGGTGATGCCGGTTGAGAAGAGCAGAAGACCAAGAACTAAACCCTGTGGAACTATGTGCAGCTTCTGGTTTTCGTACCCCTTACATGTAGCTTAAATCATGACTGCATAGGCTAGGGTGTCGACTGTACTGTAGCATTGATATAGGAGTATAAATCAGTCACCAAAACTGGTGATGGCAATTTAGCATAGATCATAGATTCTGGTTTTACCAGTAGCAATTTCCATAAAATTACTGGAGAGCTTTCATGTTTCTCCTTTCTAAGATTTGACACTTTTCCAACAGACTTGGTGTGTAATTTGCTTTGTGTTTGCCAATCACTAATATCGCTTATGTTTTATAGGTTGATGGTTGTACCACATTATTGTGTCACACAGTGTAATCCAATAACCTTAACCCTGGCCAATCAGTGAACTCAACAACTGACCAGTCAGCGATTAACAGGGTATTTGTCTTTCTTTTCTTTCCAATCTGAGAAATGACTCTCCTTTCCCCAACTTGGCTTGCTTTTAGAACCTTAAACAAAAGGGAACAGAATATGGTGGAAAATCCCCCAAAACCACACCAAGTCAATCTGTACTGGTCAAGTGTTGTAGATCATGTATAATATAGAAAATGTAAAAGTCAAAGCGTTTAACACAAGTGTTGAATATTTATTACAAACGTAATAGTTTGAAAAGGAAGCAAGACCAGAATCAGCTGTCCAGTTGTCAAGACCACCTCAGGAACATATTATTGTGATATTGAAAAAATACAAAATAAAATAAAACTAAGGTTATGCATGCCATCATGTAGTAGATTGCGTACTGTCTTATGCATTTGCTGACGATCTTAAGCCTAAAGGCCTTTAGTGGTTGATTATAGAGTTTAGGTGGTTTTATTGTGTAAAACTTCCATCTTTAAAAAAATAAATTAATGAAAAGGCTTAAAGTCAACAGATATGTCCACTAAAAGACTATCAGCACTCTGAAAATGGTAGACCCACACCAGTTTTGAATTTTGAGGTCCCAAAATTTGCAACAACTAAAGTATTCAGTTTGTTTCATATGCATTGCAGCTCTTTGTAATGCTAGTTGGCAAAACATTGGACAACTTGGTTCTTTAGCTTGGAAAATTGAGTTGGGTCTTGGGTTGCCTTAAAGTTTTTACTTTCAAATCTTTTTTTGTCATATTGTCCCTCAGCTTGAGACTACAAAAAAGAGACGTTTGTCCATTTCAGGGCCATATAAACACATCCGGCAGACTGTTCTGTAATCCGTTCATGGTTCCCACATGGGGCCATCAGACAGGAACAATTTCCTTTCCCTTGGAAAGAAATCGCAAGTCCCAAACGTATGTCACTCAAAGGTCAAACAGGAAGGCCCCGAAGTAGCTGGAAGAGTCTTCTGCATACACAGCCGTGGGAGACGAAACAGAGATAAAGATCTCATCACCAGCACGCAATTCAAACAGGCCTCCCTGGTAGATGGAGTGCAGGGCATTCTCACTGTCTGGAGACCAGCATTTGGTGCCCACCCCCTTCAGGAGCTGGATAGGACGCGCATAAGCTGTCTTTTTGTAAACGCACTGCACCACCTGATGGCTCACTGATCCTGAGTGGTAGTCGGCAGAGGTGAGGGTCAGGTATCGGAAATAGACTTGAGCATACAGGTAGTATCGGCCTCCGCGAGGGATACGCAGACGACCGTTGGATACGGTCATGTTGTGCAGGTGCGATCCAAAGCTTTGGTTGCCCCAGGAGCGAACGGGATGCCTGCAGGACTGATGGAGGTCAGTCTGGGGTGTTAAAGAGGTTGTGCCTGGGATGGTCAGAAAGCAACAAACTTCGGTTAGTGTAAAACTATTTTAAATCAAACATTGTTCACTTGCAAAATAATGTAATTCTTGTAATATACAGCAGGTTTGCACTCTATGACCAATGGCTGACTATGATGTGATTTATGAAGCTTCCTTAAGGTTGATAGACTTTCTAACAAAAAATAGCTAAAAATGCAATCAGGGTTCTCACGTTTTAATCGCACTTCTTTGCGGTTCGCAGTTTGTCATAGGAGAATGAAACCAAGACGTTCCAAACTCGACAGGAAATTGGTTCTTTTGCAAATGGTATACTTTAACAAAATCCCAAAGATTTTATCACCTCCAAACTCCATCAGCCTTACCTTGAAGAATATGGTATGTTAAATAGCAAAGGTCTTTTGACATCTATTGAGTATGTGCAGATGGCGGCTTTCGAAATTTCACCATAAATCGGAAGTTATATCTTAGCCGTACAATGTCTGGTCGGTCCCAAGATGATCAACTCAAGATGTCCATGTCTGACCACATTTACAAAATACACTCCCAGTGGTCAAAATATAGTGCCACCAAGTGGTCACAGGAAATGCATTTAACATTGATAAGGCTTCTTTTATCAATAATGACATCTCATCAATTAAGACATCTTTTATCAAGTATGACAAGAATATTGTACAGAACAATAACAGAAAATTGTAAACAGACCCTTTATGTTATGGTTTTAATTATTTAATTTGCCTGTATTTTTCAGTAGTGCAACAAACTGGCCACTGAGGGGCGAGAACGCCAGAGGTTTGAAAGCTCTCTGATTGCAGCTTTAAGTCTCATTAGTCTCATGGGCATTTCGTATTATCTCGTAAATAACAGGGAAATGCATACATTTAGAAAAATGCAGTAAGATAAACTTTTTATCCAATAAGAAAAAAGCGTGATGACATGATTACATGTTCTAAGACGCAAGTAAGTTATTATATAAGAAACTAGGCCTTCTCCTGATGCAGCAACTTCCATTTTTATTTTCAGTTTATCTGGAAGTGAGGATTTTGTTCTCTTGGACTCCTTGGAAGGAAACAGGTGCTTTGTTCGGAAATGTTTTATGTGATATTCAACTTTTACGCATATATTTTATTTGCATCTTTGGAAAAAACATGGCTGTTGTTTTTTTTTTTTTTTTTTTGTAAGTAGTGAATGTCACTAAATGGTTTTATTTAGCTAATTCTATTGAGGGTATTGCTATGACATTTCTGTTATATGAAGTGCATGAACAATGTGGTTGCCAACTTCACTAAAGAATATTTTATTCCAATTTCAAATTCCCTTTTGGAATACTGTGATGTCTGCTTTGTTGTTTTCTCTTTCTGTGTGAGATAACAGTTCACTAAAAAGTCCAGACATGAGTTACGTCACCGGATTCCTAATGAAGTGGATCGTTCAGATTGCTTCCAGAAGGACAAGCGAGAGAAAGCAAGAGATTTTTTTTTTCTGCTAACTTAAGTGAAGGCTTCAGAAACGCACACACAAGCATGCAGAGAACTCACCCTGCAGTCCACTGTCTCTGAGAGTAAGATGAGCTGATGGCCGTGGGCTGCCAGTGGTGAGTAATTTAGTACGGGGAGGGATAGCCACTCTTTCTGTGTTCAAGAACAAAAGAAATTGTCGATACATTTTCTTTTAAAAGTCAAAAATATTGGCATTCTTTATCAGATGCACTTCTGAGAGATCACTTAAACCAGAGATATTTTCCTTAATTGTTGAGGAACGCAGTCAGATTCCTGTGGTTTCATCTTACCTTGGAAGGTGTGTTTGGAGATTATGTTTTCTGTGACCTGAAAGAGAGCGCCACATGAATGTTCTCAGTTATGTGAGAAAACACAGCAAACAAAAGTTCTGTTTAAGCGGACATTTCTGACAATTATTCAGAGCCACCAAAGAATGTTTTGAGTAGAATCCGATCAACTTTTCCCACGTTTATATCCATATGAGGTAGACAATAAAAGCTCTTTCCTGGAACACTGCAGTGGAACAAAACTATCAAAGCCAGAGATCAGTGAAAAGAAAAAAGCTCGATCGGATTTGATTTATTTAGAGAAAGCTTTTGAACACAAGATTTCAGCTTGAATATTTCCAAAACTATTCATACACATTTAAATGAATAAATTCCAACTGAATTATTCCATTTCCATGGAGACTGGTGTATAAATTAAGCCTACAGGCATGCAGACTACATTTGAGAAAGAATGGACCATGCTCAGGACCTCAGTGAATTGCAGAGTGGTACTGTGATGGCACCAGTGCGAGTCCTGGGATAGAATTTTCTTGCTACTAAAGAGTAGACAATCTAGTGTTGGAGGTTTTAATAGTATCTGCTAATATTATCTGTTAATCTAATGTTACATTTTAATAGAAAAAAATTCCTATTTTTCTGAGGTAGAACAGGAAGTTACATCACAAAAAGGAAGTCACACCAGAACTAGGAATGTGCTACCTTTTTAATGAGGTTGCAGAGAGACTTGCTTTCTCTTTAAGCGGCTTTATAACTCCCCTCTTTCCCCTCCCCCACCTCTTAATCTCTTTCCTCAGTGCTGTTTTTTAGCTGTTAGCATATTCTGTGTTTAAAGCTAAATAAAGCCACATTTTCTGTTATACCTAAAACCTTGCTTCCAGAGTCTTCTATAATTGGTATTTGTAATAACATGCTGAAGTGATTGGGAGTGAGCTTGTGGTAAAAATCGTATTAGATGACCCTCTTTATCTCCAACTGGACTAGATGTGTATTGATTTATGACTTAATTTACTTAATTTTCAAATTCTGCTATGATTACTAGCATAACTTTTTAATCAATTACTTGATTTATTTGTCTTCATATCTAAAAAAATTTAATGAATAAACTTTCCCGGACACCGGATTAGCATAGACATGCAGAAGTTTTAAAACCATTTTGGTTTAATGAATATCTTTTACCTTGGAGATGTAGGCTTTGAGTCCTTCTGCAAGTTTGATGCACGGCTCCCCGAAAAGTGGTAGTAGGTCTTCAGGCACATCCTGATCTTTCTCTAGAGCGTTGAGGAGGCCAAGACATCGCAGCTCCTCCACCACACCTTGTGTCCGAGCCTGTCGACCAGAAAACTCCGCTTAGTGGTCCAGTACATAAACAACTCGATTGCAGCAACCAAAGGGAAAATACAACAAACTGTTGCTGAAGTTGTTTTTGAAGATTGCTTTTAGTTGTGGTTGTGGTAAAGATCATGTTTAGAACGTCTGTTTTAATCTTTCTGTACATTTCTAAACTTTAAAATTGTAATCTAGAAAATGTATAAATAGTTATTATTTTTGGCCGTTACTGGCTTCAACCAATCATTTTGACCCAAGTGAAAAGCTGAGATTTCCTTTGGTTCCCTAAAAAAGGCATGCATCAACTGAAAGTAGAAGATTGAAGTTCAGATTTTGTATGGAGCTGCATATACTACTGTTTTGTCTTCTACTGCCTTCATCCTCGAAATGTTTTTTGACCTACTAGAGCTAAAGTTTCACTACTAAATCTTTACCAATGACTGGTGTTATAGATGTTTTGTGATTACCTCCCAAGTCACATGATCGTGATGCAGTGTGTAAGTTGACCCAAGTTCAAGTTGGGTTCTATTTCCTTTGTTGATGCTTTTTTTTAAAGCCACAATTGAATTTTTTTTTTTGGTACAGGTGGAACTCTTCTTGCTTTTTTTATACCTCTCCTGCGACTGGCAGCACAGCTTTATGCGAACAACACCAAGGTCAACCCAGGGGGAATAAAGTTCTATTTCATATTCCTAAAGCATATGAAAGTTCCCACAGTGAGTCAGAGACCACAAGTTCCTATGATGATAACATTAACTTTTTTTCTTTTTGTCATTAGAAAAACCTAGGAAACTGTAGTGAACATGGGGTTAAATTTCTGCAGATGATTTTGGGTGTTTTCTTCCAGGACGCCGTGAGTATTGCACCAAACACAGACTATTTTGCAGCCACATTTTCCTCAAAACCTCAGACCTTGAGCTTACAGAGAGCTAAGGATTAATAAGTGAGCATTCCTGTAGTTTAATTAATGTTTGTAGTTGTGCTAATCTTATTACTTTAAACTTTTTAAAAAGGTATTTAACCATTGATTGTTTCATCAACCAATGAAGAAGAAAAAAATTTACAAAGTCAATGTAAGCAGAAAATATCATGATGTACCCTACCCAATATATAAAGATCATCAGAATGGAAGATCTCAGTGGAGAAAGGAAAGAGTGAATAGTCTATGATATAAATACTCTTGCACCCTTCTGAAATTGCATTTTTTTCAGTTCCAGACTATATTGGCAATTGTTCTTGGGTCTTTACAAACCTCTGTCACTAGTTTTGTTTCCAAAGTTTTTGGAATCTTTTGCTTTTTACCTCTGCCGACCTTGTTCTTCAGTGTGTCTTTAAACTTCTTGATGATGATTCTCTCTGCATTTGACCATTTAAACCACTTACTACATGTAACATGATGCATAACCCCTCCCCTTTACAAGCATTAACAATTCTTTCTCTGAAGTCCAACTAAACTCCTTTTACTAGTATTTTTGCAAGATACCAATCCTCAGATAAAATAAAGTTAAATTAGCAAGTCATTGGACAACAGTGGTTTGTTCTAAAGCTATCTTACCTATTCAATAATATATGAAGCTAAAACAAAATTAGAATTTCACCAGAAGGTAATCATAGAAGTGTGAATAGAATTAAGTAAATGCATTCCATTAGTCTGTTAAGCGTAATTTGGGAAAGATTCTGAAACAAATGTGCAGTTTCACAGGGAAAATCATTTGGATTGTCATGCTGTGATCCATTAAAAAGTTCATTAATATTTCTGTGAAATGTGCACCAAGAGTTATGACATAAATTGTGAGGTCGTTCAAATTAAAATGAGAGAAAATGTGTGATAGTCTTTCAGTTTTGTTTTACAGACCCCAAATTGGTGGCATCGGTTCCATTTAGTGGTGAAAAGGGATAACCCTAGGACGTACAAGACCTGTGATATGGCTTGTGTTTTTTAAAGTTCTGGCACAAAAAAGTGCTTGGAACAGTGTGTACAGTTTAGGAAAATTTTGCCTTTTTTGTATACAATTTTCACATTGTTTTGACCTTGTCTTTGCTTTTTCGAGGGGATTAGTGAAACACTTGATTTTTTTAATAAAACCTAGAAACTTTCTGTTCTCTTTTTTTCAGTAAACAAATGGCAAAATTGCATACGCTGCATTTTATTCTTGTACAATTTCAGGTTTATTTGTAAAAAAAAAATTGTACACAAATAATATTAAGCATTGCCACAAATTGTAAAGTGGCAAAAAACCGCTCAAAAAGGCCATGGAATTCTAAGGGTAAAGAATTATCATTTCCATGATCTCTCCGTGAATAATAAAGCTTAAACTCCAGTACTCGAAACTAAAATACTTTAGTGTTTTAAATATCCTAACGTTATTTAAGGGAATAAATATCAAGAAAAAAATGTTTACAGCCTACCTGATCCACGGACATGTTCAAGTAAATGAAGAGTCCTGTGGTGGAGGCAACTTGCAGGACAATCACGATGACCACCACCGTTGTCACCCATACCCTGGAGGGGGTTTCGAGTCGATTTTTGGGCTGCACCATGATGAATGAGCTCGATTCGCTACTAACAGATTGTAAATATTCGGAGTTGCCGTCATTCCTGTGGAATGAGTCCAGCGTGGGCTGAGGGGGGGCTGAAGTGTCCGCGTCCATCTCTGATCCCAGCAAACGAGTGTGGGTTTCACTTCCACAGCGACACGCGAGAAGTTCGAGGAACTCTAGTGCGCGTGAAAGACGGAATCATCTTATTGGGGTGCGGAGGTGCCAGAAATGTTCTTGAGCGTTTGTTTGTGGTGTTTCGAGAACGCCGTTGCTCAGAATATCAAACTGAGGGAGGGAGAGAGAGAGAAGGAAAGACTGCCCGCTCTCCATCACCCTGCCTCTCGGCTTCCATTAGACGCCTCCTCGTCCTCGTGCCTCCCATTATACCAAACCTGTTATTAACCTCTCGAAAACACCGTTTCGCCAGTAAACCCTGCGGCTTAATACAGTTGGGTGGATATTTCAACAATATCCTTAGCTCTATAACATTCTTCATATGTCTATATAAAGAGAGAATGTCTTAAACCGAGCAGTGTTTTATAATGATTGTTGTCTACGTTTACACTCACTGGCCACTTTATTAGGTACACCTGCGTTACACGACAGCAACTCAATGCTTAGGCATGTAGATCTGCTGCAGTTCAACCAAGCATCAGATAGGGGAACAAAGGTGATCTAGAACGTGGTATGGTTGTTGGTGCCAGACAGGATGGTTTGAGTATTTCAGAAACTGCTGATCTACTGGGATTTTCATGCAAAACCATCTCTAGGGTTTACAGAGAATGGTCCGAAAAGAGATACTATCTAGTTGTGTGGCTCTAAATGCTGATTGAATTGATCGAAAGTTAACAGTACCTCAAACACTTGTTACCATCAGTGTATGCAGAAGAGCATCTCTGAACAAAGAACCATGAGGTGGATGGGCTATAACTGGTGTCACTTCTATGAACTAAGATCAGAAAACTTAAGCTACAATAAGCATAGTCTCAATAAAATTGGACAACAAAAGATTGGAAATACACCAAAGCCTCTAAGAGTTGTAGCTGACTGTCCATCCATCTATGACCTCAGTGTAGCCATGTTCTGGTGGCTGCTTCCAGCAGAATAACCCTCCATGTCTTAAAGCATGAATCATCTCAGACTGGTTGCTTGAAGATGAGAACGATGAGTTCATACTATTCAAATGCCCTCCACAGTCACTAGCTCTCAATCCTGTAGAGTGCACTTGGAATGTGGTGGAACAGGAGATTGGCATCATGGATGTTTAGCCAACACATCTGCAGTGTCTGTTGAATCCATACTACAAAGGATTGAATGCAATTTTGATGGTAAAAGGTGGTCCAACCCCGGAACTAGCCAAGTGAACCTAAAAAAGTGGCGGGTGAGTGTTTGAAATCACAGCAAGAATCAATTTGCAAGCACTTGACATACATAATATACAATTGTATATGTCTGAATCAGTAATTCCTTGGGGGAAATCGGGTTTCCCCTCATGGACGGGTGTTTTTCTGTCATTTTCAAGGTTGATGACTGTAGCTGCTGTTATGGAAAAAGTCAAGCTCACACAACTGCCATCTCAGCTTTTAATAACAAATCTGCTTGTCTCATATGTGGTTTTTTTCTTATCTAGACCCATTTCTACCAAGTTTCAAAATTAGAAGGAATCAGAAAGTGCTGATTACATCAGAAATCAACTTTGACTGAGAGACACATCTGCAGTCTGGTCACAAGGCTAAACAGGATAGAACGAAGACAGGAATTTACTTTCACCACCCAGAGATTTGTGCTTTGTTTATCAGATGCTTCCTTCCTTCTTTATCTCCATTATGAGCATATGTGGTGCTGTATCACTCATCCTATTGGATTCCTCTGAACTTAACAAGGTCCTGTATTGATTTTGTTTATTTGATAAATCTATACAGAATGATGGCGGTATGCAGAGATGAGACAAATGAAGACCAGTCGGGGTCACAGCGGCCCCCTGATTCTCCACGCCCACAGACACATCAGCTTTAGTTCACAGGAGGGGCTGAGAACAGCTGGAGAGGGGAATGCCAAAGGGTGGAAAACATCCGTGGTTTCCAAGCCAAGCTGGAGTGGTCAGCAAAAGCCCACATGAGGTTTTCCATTTTCAGTGGCACTATATAGAGGGGAAATGTTTCAACTATCTTTGTCTTTTTCTACAAAACTGCTTTACGTGTACATTTTTGTCTAGTCAGAAAGTTTAGAAATAAGGGCAAATATGAATACATTTTCCTTATTTTGGAATTGATTATACAGCTTAATTTTAAACAATTTAAATGCATGTATAACGATTTTTGGGGAAGCATTGTACTATAAAGATAAAGATATTTACCATTTTTTACACTAATCAGCTGCAACCACCAGAGGGCGTTGTCTGATGTAGCTGAGCAGTGACCAAGAAGTAGCGACGGACGGTGTACTGCTCTGTTCTATGGCTCTGTCTGAAACAGCAGTATTCTTTGTGTGAAGACAACGTTTAAAGTAAATTAGTATACCTCTAGATTGAAAAAAAAAAGTAGTCTGAATCGCACGTGGTGACTGCACAATGATTTAATCACGTACAATAAAACAGAGTGGAGTTTAGGTTTAGAACATTTTAAATACAACTACGACTGTTTCTGGACCAAAACATACGCTACGATGTCACGTTTTTGGACGCACCCTATGAATCTAGTACAGGCGGGAAAAATGAATGCGTGGTGACGCAATACGTTAACACGCCGACTGTTGTTTTGTAATGGCTCCCATCAAAATTAAACATATCGTCTCCTTTTCATCTCAGGTAAATGTAGTATATATTGTTTATGTACAGATTAGAATGGGTCAACGCACTGGACACTAAAAACCCACCGTTTATATGAGGTTAAAGTTAGATTTAAAGTACGTTTTTAAAAAGATAAATATAACGGATATCTACAAAAAATAATATATTGTGAGTTTTGGCAACGGAGAGAGGTAAAACACGGTCAAACATGCGTAAACTGCAGCATTTATGTTACGTTATAAAAGTTTGTGTTTGTATAATACCTTTGTAATGTGATTAACACTATGATCAGATTGATTGAATAAGTCCGAACTATTATCTTTAATGTGTAATTAATGAAATGTTATAAATAATGTTTACAATACCATCACATGTCGCAATATCACGTCCACGATACAATACAATACGCATCACAATATTAAAAGTTGTATAAGCTAAATGGAATGGTTACCAGTGTAGATTTTTTGGTTGCTATGGAAGAGCTAGTGATGGCATATGCCAATAAGTAATATAAACCAACCCAATGTCTCTATGGTTTCTCTTAGCTGAGATTGTGATATGCCAAATTGGTTGCTAAGGTAAACTGTTTGGTGACTAGGGGTCAGTGACATAATATAATGTTCCCTTTGTCACTATAAGTTACATAAACAAACTCTTGTGTCTTTATCATTTACTACAGCTGCGATAGAGTATAATTTGGTTGCTAGGTTAAACAGTTTGGTTGCTAGGGAGCTGTCAGTGATGTCATAAAAATGTTAATTTGCTACTGCGATCAGCCTAAATGTATTTTTAAAGGCCATTAAATGTAAATTGTAAATATTTAACCAATTCTAAAGCCTGGGGTTCAAATATTTTTTACAAGTCCCCGTTACTTAATTGCAGGACAGTAAGCACAGTGTGGAGAATCTATGTGATGGACAAGAAAGCAGCAAACCATGGCTGAGCAATGCTACGGACCACACTGGAGTACTCCGAGTTGAACTACAATTGGAGCGAGTGGCATCCATAGGATTCATTGATGTTGGTGCGTGGGTTATGAAACCTCATAGTTATTTTTGACCCATTGACATTCATTGTCTTTTGCCTTTCTAAAGGAAACTGTGGCTCAGCGTTCATTCAGGTTGACGTAGGCCGCTCCTCCTGGTCACTAGATCATCCCTATGTTACCCTCCTGCCCACTACAACACTCATGAATCCTGCCGACTCCAAAAATGGCAAAGGTCGCTTAAGTGTCCGCATGTTCAAAAGAGGTAATTTATAATTCACATGCATTTTTGTTTCCTTTTTAATATCTTAGTACTTTTTAAATTTGATCCATAAAGTTGTTTGGCATAAAATAAAATAAAAACTGACTGAATGATGCCTGTCTCCATACCCAGCTGATTTTCTCCACCGAGCTGCTGAGGAGAGCTGGGACAGGCTACGAGTAACTTGCACTCAACCATTCAACAAACATTCCCAGTTTGGCTTGTCTTTTCTGCAAATCCACACCTTGGAAGACCAGTCTGATGACGCTTTAGAGAAACAGAAGGATGTTCCTGGGAATATGGTGAGATTTTCTTGTAAATACAGTCATGTTAAGTGTAAGACATACCTATGATGTGAGTGCAAGGCCAAGGGACTCAAGTATGCACAAAAACATAGGAACTTGGTGTATAAAAATGGTGAAAATTGAAATATTTGGCTGGAGCTGATAGCAGTTTGTTGAAGGACAACAATGAGTGTCTGCAGGCAACTGGTGAAGATTTATGGTGTTCTCAATGCAGAGAAACACAGGTAGATACTTCTCCATCATATAATACCATCAGGGTGGTGGTATATGATTGTTTTTAAACTTGTTCTGCATCTTGTTCTGAATTCTGTTTTGTTCATTTCATGGAATTTGTTTAGAAATTACTGCAGATCAGAGCATCAAACATTGTTTTAATTATGATGAAATGTTTTCACAGCTAACACCAGAAAAGATGACTTCTGTGTCGGAGTGGCTTTCTAGTCCAGCAATTAAAAACACATTTTTTGGGCAAATCACAAGGTGGGAGAATTTAATTTCTGACAAATAGTTAATTTTAAAAACCAGATTTATAGGGCGATGAAAATCAAAATGCTCTGATAGGGAAAGCTCCTCTATGGATCAAAGGAATCTTCCAGGTTTGAGTCGGGCAGAGCGCATGGTTATCGCTGCCCAATCAAAGAGACGCTCCTTGTCGTCTTCACCTGCCAGTTCCACATCCAGCTCAACACCCCAGAGAGAGGAGGGCATGAACACCGTACCAGGCATGCCACACAACCAATCACTCACCAGTAGGGGTGTAACGGTACGCTAAAATCGTATTCGGTTCGGTACAGTGTCTTGGAGAGTTCGGTTCGGTTCATTCGGTTCGGTACAAAACAATAAGAACTTACATATTCTTTATTTTGAAAAGCTGCCAATACACAGTAGAATTCTTGCATAAAATAAATAAAAGTGACACATTTGGGTGATATTTTAAATAAATTGCGCTCTTTATAAAGAAAAACACATTTTTTAAATAAAAAAATGAAATACTGCAACTAGTTAGGATAGATAGGATAGATTAACCTATCCACATTTTCTGAAGAGAGCACAGATCTGGTTGCAGGGACAATATCTCCAGCAGTAGAAAATGTTTGATGTGTTGCCTGCCCGATCTCCGTGGAACAATGTCGGCATACAACTTTACATTTATCCACTCGTCTATCCCCGTTATGTATTTTAACAGAGAAGCCAAAGTGTTCTCAAACACGAGACCGTAGTGAGGTGAGAGGGTCTTCAAGCTCTGGCTTCTCTTTCGCTTTTGATATGATTCCATTTTCCTACTCGCGCTCGTGCTCGTCACTCAATAGCGTCCGTGCGGAAACTCGCCATGGAACATTGTCCGCTGCTCTTAATATCGCGCTAATAATAAATTTACATCATTTAATAAAAATACAGAATACCAAAACGGTACACAAGTGTACCGAACCGAACAGGCCGTACCGAAACGGTTCAATACATACCGTGAACCGTTACACCCCTACTCACCAGCAAAAAAAGCAAAGCTTAATCATGAAACACGTGTTGTTTCTGTACTCAGGTGGATCTAGGGCGTCCAATGAACTAGTGAAAATCCCACAAGACCAGAGAAGGAAATCGAAAGCAAGGTAAGAATACAAAAGGGACGATCTCATGTTGATTTGTATATGGCTTTTACAACTGTTACTTTCCCAGGGCTTTGAGCCAATGCGTTCCTGCTAATGCCACAAGAAATAGCTCCACAAGTTATTCACTGTAGGTAATGGTATTATTAAAGGATGGATTAAAAACAATTAAAAATGTAGTGTTAAAAGTTTTTAAAATTCTTTCTTAATTATAATATATTTGATTATTTCCTCATTAATAGGATGACTTCCTTAAAAAAAACAAAACAACATCATTGTTTATTGTACAATCTCAATGTATGCATTCAGCATTCTCTGCTTTTCACTGAAATGATCCAAAATATGAATGCTGTGATCATAAAAAATGAAAAAAGTGTCTGTCTTGAAAAAAAGTATTTATTTATATTGTTTTATAAACTTGGTGGTTCATGATGAGCTTGTTCAATTTGTTTGCTAAAATGTGCTTAAATTATAAAAATAACTAATGAACCAAATCTGCAACAGCAGATTATCACAAATAGGGTACTTTTGGTGCCTATAATTTTATATTTAAATGTGGTGGATGTAAAATGTAAATTTTTTTAAATGTTTATTTTAAAACTAAGGTTAAAGGTTTACAAGTCAAAAGCAGGTGAAACAACAGAAATTTTTGCATTTTGGCGATAATTGATTAATTTCTCAATTAAGTAAAAAAAAACACTTTCCACATATGATGATAAAATTAAACAAGAGTATTGCAACTTTTTAATCACAATTCTGACTTTCGTTTTCATTAAAATAAAGTCAGAATTCTGGTATAGTCACACTTCTGTGGGTTCTGTGAAGATAAGTAATGCGTTTTAATATTGAACATTTTTTCATTATCATAACAAATTAAAAATGTAATTGAAAAAAATTCTCAAAGTGAGCTTTGTGGTAAAACCAGTAGGTGAACAGAAATCACAGAATTCTTAAAAACTTAAGAGAAAAAAAAGTACAGAATTGTGAGGTTTTATGAGATAAAGAGTCACTATATTCTTGTTCCTGGGCTTCCATAGTTCATCTCAGGTTTTCACGGTATATTGTCTCCGGGATTGCAATTGTGCCTTAACTGCATGTGTTTAACATATTCATTTTACAGCAGAGAAATAGAATTCATGAACAGATTTATTTTGACAGCACTGTTATCAGTTTATTTATTTTCAGGTTTCTTTCAATGATGTTCATACAGACATAGCCTAGTAACCAGTGGTCCTTCCTTGAAGAAATCCAGACCCTCTTCCCATGATCCCAACTCTTCACCTGAAAATGTGAGAATACAAAGCCCTATAGATACCCTGGAGTCCACGTGTCCTCTTTGTGGAGGTAAAATAATTTACTAAATGCACAAATGAATAGCATTTGTTTTCAGTGCTATAAACACCTTTTTTCTTTATTAAACAGAATCTTTCAGTCCAAAATACCTGCCTTTCCATGCCTCCAGCTGCCTCGACTCAGCCATCATGGGCTCACCACCCAGCTTTTCTTTTTTTGCCCCTGAAGCAGATGAGCCAATGGTTTCATGTCCCCTTTGCTGCATCCCATTCCCTCCAGAACAAATCCAACAGCACGCCAGCAGCTGCGGAGACTCGTAGGTGCCCAGCGCACCTGTGAGCAAACATGGAAAGTAAAGGTGCTCAGATATTTTCCTGGTGAACAAACACTCATCTGTGGATGTATTTCTGGAAATGATTTCTGAATTGTTAGACATTCCACTCTAAGCTATATCTGCCTCTGTCTTGGTCTGATGTAAATAACAATGTTAATTAAGAAATAACAATTTCAGTATATTAGAAATTATTGAAATGTGAAATTGGCTGTTTTTATACTTTAGTAAAAGTGATCGTTTGCAAAGTTGTTTTTGTAGACTTATGTTTTAACATCTATTCAGTTGTTTTAACCAAAGACAAAGTTAAATAAATGGGTAAATGTCAAATTGTATCCGTGTTCATTTAAATTGAAGCTATTGTAATAGTTCAGGATTGTTTGATGAACAGAACTCTTACATAAACTCCTAAATTGTAAATAATTCGGAAGATTGTCTTTGTACAATGCCTTTTGAAGCATTCAATTTTAAGGGTCCGGCAATTTTGGGGGTATGGGTTTATGATCCTGGTGTCCTGCAGTCTGGCTAGGTCGGAGACCTTTCAAAGTTAAGTTTGGACTAGTTTCTTCAAGCTCTCTGTTCCCTTCACAGTCCAAAAACATGAGCATCTGTAGGAAACCATTGGGTTTCACCCCGGCCTTCCCACCGCTATTTGGAATTGGTACCGGTAGATCTTCTGCACATCTGTTCGGTTAATTATCAAATATTGGAAGACAATCAACAAAAGTCCCAGATTTGATGAGAAAATACTTTAGGAAGAAGTGAAAGATCTGGTTAATTTGCAAGTTTCTATTACAGCGTTCTCTCCTTGACTGTTGTGAGATGCTGTTTACTGAGGAAATGCCCTGCTCGGGGACTGGAAATGTACTGGTCCTGAGTGAGCTCTAATGGATGCAACAGTTGCTTTTTAATTGGTTGTGTCCTCAAGGAATTACACCTGTTTGCTTTATGGAGGATGGAATCTGTCAGTTGTGTGGAGGTAAACTGGTGGACTCACGACTAGACTGTCTTCAGGTTTGGAGCCTTAGAAACAGCTTTACTGACTTGCTTTCCAGCTTTTTGATTTCTTTCTCTTTTGCATAACCAGTGGAGATGTGTTAGTGGTGAAATATTGTAATCCCCAGTGCATCTGAAGATGGAAAACCTCACGGTAAGAAATGTTCTTTTGAAATTGCAGCCTTCCTTTTTTGTTGGATTAAGGCTGATGAAACATGATTTAAGTAAAGTAATTATAAAGCAGATAATTGTTTTTAGCCTTTTACGTGAGTCATTCTAGAATTGGGGTTATATTTCCAACATTAGCATTTCATGGTAAGTTTGCTGAGCGTATACAGTTATTTACACAAAGCAATGTAAGAACAATTGGTAGCTCTTATTAAATAAAATGTCATAACAGTTGACAATCTACTGTTGATGTATTTTTTGTTTAATAGAAAAAAGAGAGGGTACAGAGAGTATAGAGATTTTATTCCACTTGGTCTTAATGTCATTCCCATTTTTAAATACAGTTTAGCAACACTAGTAAAAGAGTTGAATTCATTAATTTTTCCTACTCTCTTATTCCCTTTTTTGATATCACAGGGGTCTGCCCATCTCCAAAGCACATTGGGCTAGAGGTGGGGTACACCCTGGCTGAGCAACATTCACTCACACATTCACACCTAAGCGGAATTTAGATTACTCAATTAACCTAACCGCATGTTTTTGGGAAATTGGAGTAAACGGTTTATGTAAAAAGTAAGTGTTTATGTATAATTATTGATATCATAGAAATTCAGCCTTTTCTTTAGCATAGTGTTTAGCTAATGCTCTTAAATTGCTTTGCATTTGTTTTTAAAATGAGAGTACATTTAACCAATTCTAGAAGGATCCATTTATTTTTCCCTTAATCTTCACTAATGACGGTGAATTGAATGACAAGAAGCACTCTTTGAATAAATTCCTTTTTTGCTGTTTCTTCAATTACTCATATGCTCATTTAAACACACTGTTTTACAAATTGAATGATTTTCTTCCTTTAAAAAAATTGTACAAAAGCATCTTGTAAAGTAAACTTCAGCATTTCTGAATTACGGTAAGTTGGGATGTTTATTTTTGCTAAACCTAGCATAAACATCTTTTCTAAAACATCTGTCACAAAACTAAATGGTTTGCTCTATATGTTTTTAACAAGTCCACTAAAATGTTTTAGCAAGTTACAGTTGTAGTTGTTATTAATCTGTCAGCAGAAATTTCTTTCAGATAAACTGTAAATTTTCGCGAATGGATCCGTTTAACAGAAGTGGTGAGAATTCACCTAACTGGTTTTTAAAAGACAAACCACAATCTGACGACTACATCCCGGCCCCTAAATTTGAGTCCAAAGCTCTACTGTAATCACTCAATCTACACACAGATAGGAGTAATAGGCAACAATGTACTGACCAATGCTTCATCAAGCAACTGGAGTGACCATGACAACCCTTGTCTACCAATGAAAAGGTTTCAATTAGCACGCAGCACTGAACTATAAAGGAGGTCACTGTGTCCCAAGAGCCATTTACCCTTGATGGCTATGATGAGTGGGACGGCCATTTATCTATAGGAGTGAAAGGAAGGTAATGTGGAACTGTGGGAGAATAAGTCAGTGTAGTGCCGATAATTCAGTATCATAAGGGTTTCACTGAAAGTCAGTGTCTTAATGGTGTGCTTGATTAGGGGAATGGTAAAACAACACATTTCAATGCCAGACGATAAAATCTATACAGTCATCATTACATTTCGATCCCAGCACACTGGATT
This sequence comes from Danionella cerebrum, assembly GCA_007224835.1. Lineage (NCBI taxonomy): Eukaryota > Metazoa > Chordata > Actinopteri > Cypriniformes > Danionidae > Danionella > Danionella cerebrum. The sequence continues at coordinate 1,130,836 of SRMA01026708.1, read as the reverse complement.
AGGGACCACTTAATATCGAGAATGGATGTAGTATTGCGTAGTGACTCTTAGCAAGATTTGACAAGATCGTAGGCCACTACATTTAAAACTGGACCAAAGAGATATGTAGCTGAAGTATTTAATGTCAGTAGATGTTGCTGTGTATTAAAATGATTTAAATCTCCTTTCAATAGCCAGAACAATGGCGAGAGATTGTGAACAAGAAGTTCCGCTTCCCTCCGGAGCTACTTGGTGCCATCAGAGATGGCAATAAGAACATGGTGTCATCACTGCTGAAGACAGGCGATGGTATCATTCGTCAGCTGGACGATTCCGAGGACAGACAGTGGAGAGAAGCTCTTAACTTGTCAATCCGACTTGGCAATGAGGACACCATGGACAGTCTTCTGCAAGGGGTCAAATTTGACTTCCGACAGATTCATGAAGCTCTCTTGGTGGCTGTGGACACCAATCAGCCCCGTGTGGTCAAGCGGCTCCTGGACCGTCTGGATCAAGAGAAGGGCAACAAGATGGACGTCCGGTCTTTCTCCATGGCCATTTTTGACCATTCCATTGATGATTCCCAGTTCGCGCCCGGGGTAACTCCGCTGACACTGGCTTGCCAGAAGGATCTGTATGACATAGTTACGATGCTTAATCAGAAGGGGCACGAAATTCCTTGGCCACACAAGATCTCTTGCATATGTCTGGAGTGCACAAACGGGCGGCAGTATGACTTGCTCAAGTTCTCATTGTCTCGTATCAACACCTACCGAGGCATAGCCAGCCGAGCCTACCTGTCAATCACAGAAGAGGATGCCATGCTCAGTGCCTTTAGACTCAGTCGAGATCTTCGCAAGCTGTCTAAGAAGGAGCCCGAGTTCAAGGTGGGGTCTCTTGTCGCATTGGCATTTTCAGTGCAACAGGGTTAGAGACTAAATTCCATTTGGTTTGAAATATGGTTAAAAAAAAAACCAATTCCCTAACCTGCCACTAGTTGCATGCACAGACCCTGGAAAACATTCTCATCCAGAGCAGTATAGCCCTAACCTAATGATATCAGATTTCTGTTGTAAATCTAACACCTATCCCAAAGTATTTGGACTAATAAGAAGTGGTTATTTAAAAGCTTTTAATGTCCTGGACCTACCCACCGACCTATTTCCTTATGTTGTGCTTCCTGCAGCCTCAGTATCTGAGCCTGGAGCAGCTGTGTCAAGAGTTTGCAGTAGAGCTCTTGGGAATGTGCCGTAACCAGAGTGAGGTCACTACCATCCTGAACAGCTGCAACAATCTGGATGAAGACAGTGAAGATGAGCTCGACCAGCAAGCCTTTGAGGAGGGTATTCCAAATCTGGCTCGTTTGAGGCTTGCAGTCAACTACAATCAAAAACAAGTAGGACCAGCAGTAATACCACCACTGAAGCTAATTTTGTTTTTGCCTTTTCCTGACCATTGTTCACATTCTAGTTTGTAGCACACCCAATTTGCCAGCAGGTGCTCTCATCCATCTGGTGTGGGAACCTTTCTGGCTGGAGGGGTAGCAGAACCACCTGGAAGCTATTGGTGGCTTTTGTCATTTTCCTTACTATGCCTATCCTCTGCCTCATCTACTGGGTCGCCCCAAAGTCAAAGGTCTTCACCACACACAATCAAAAATTCTACACTTTTATGTTTAGTAAAAAATTAGTAAGGTTCTACCTTGTTCTTGTGCGGGTTTCCCCTGGGTACTCCGGTTTTCAGTTTCATTGGCGAATGAATGAATGAATAAATGAGATAGATTTTAGAAATTTTGGTTGCTAGGGTAAACAGTTTGGTTGCTAGGGAGCTGTCAATGATGTCATAAAAAGGTGTCTGTTACTATTAACATAAACCCCCATGATGTTTTTTCTTAAAGATGATTTCAATGGGTTTTCCATTTATTTCCCAAGGTCATTATAAATCAATAGTAAATATTTAACCCCTTCTAGAGAGTGGGGTTCAAATACTTTTGCAAAATGCTTGGCACGGTCTTGCACAGACTGATAACCTCAACAAGTTTAGTCAGTTTGGAGTTTCTATGAGGTTCTCAGTTCTAGTTATAAAGTTTGACCCCATGTTAAGTCAAAGGAAGATTTCCCAGAATTCCTTCAAGTGATAGTAGTCTGAAAACATATAGCAACGCAAGACCGGTTTGGATATATTGTCAAAGTATGGTGGCTGTAGCTTGAATGGTCTAGGCGGAGATACGTTTGCAATGAATTACATTGTTGACCTTTCAAGCTAGCATAACTACAGAATAAAAGCCCTTGTTTTATCCTCAGCTGGGAAAGACTCTTAAGATTCCAGTGATCAAGTTCCTGCTCCACTCGGCTTCATACATGTGGTTCCTGATCACACTGCTGGGGGAATCCATTGCAATGGAGGTGTATCGCGATAGCTTTGCCTCTCGCCAGCAGACCATCCTGCACAACTCCTTCCACATGGTTTGGGTGGCAGGTAGGCCACAAGTGGAATGGTGTTATGGTGAAGATTAAATAAAATGAAGAGCACTGTATATTGATGTTTCCAAACAGGGTTTTTCTGGTTTGAGTGTAAGGAGGTCTGGATCGAGGGTTTGAGGAGTTACTTTCTGGACTGGTGGAACTGTCTGGATGTGATGGTTCTCAGCATGTATCTGGCTTCATTCGCCCTCAGACTGGTCATCATACTCAAGGTCCACTTCATCTGCCAGTTCCCAGACAACCCAAATGAGTGTGCTTACTTCACAAACACTTGTAAGAACAAATCCTTTGTCTAGCCCACAATAAGTCACCCCGTTTGCCTGCTTTAGTTTTGTGTTTACGTCTGTCCAGTACGCGAGCAGTGGCATCAGGAGGACCCACAGTTCATTGCAGAGGTGCTGTTTGCTGTGACCAGCATGCTGAGCTTCACGCGCTTGGCTTACATCCTGCCTGCTCACGAGTCACTCGGGACCCTGCAGATCTCCATTGGGAAGATGATCGATGACATGATGAGGTACCTGGCCATGTCAGGGTTAGACTGCAGAAACTCATATTTAACAGGGAGGTTTATTCTGTTCTGTGGGATGGCTGGTTATCATCTGCCGAACCAGATACCTGGGAAGTTCCGCAAGGTTCAGTCCTTGGTCCCATGCTGTTTACATTCAACATCATGTGGAGTGACATACCTTATAGCGATGATTTACAAATGTATGTGCCATTGGCTACAGGCTTTAAAGAAAGCAGGAGCACCATTTTTGACTAGGTCTAGGAAGAAAGCCCATATTAAACCCATTCTTCAGTCCCTTCAATGGCTGCCTATGGAGAACAGGATCAAGTATAAGGTCCTTAATTTCATTTTTACATCTGCTCATTTTAAAACATGTGACCTGTTGTTCATGCACATCCAAACTAGAACGCTGCACTCGGCCAGTCATCTCCTTCTCACAGCCCAGAAGTTGTGCCTTTGCACCTCAGTTTTGGACCTTGTACCTATCTAATCTAAAAACACGCAACAAAATGACTGCCTTTGCTCTATTTTACCATCTGTGTGTGTTGGAGTGGTTTTTCAATGCTTCATTTTATTCTGTCCAGCTACCTAGCCAACGTTGGTGTTGGGAGGGAAAAGTGCTTTACAAATAAACTTTGCGTTAAAAATAACCATGAAGTTATTGTCATGGTAAAATAACCATAAAGTCGGTTTTATCGTAGACCATTCCTGGAGTGACATCAAACATATCCAATCGTCTCTGCCAGAAGCAAAACAAACATTATCACAAACCAAACCATTGAGTGATTTCTTTTTTTATTATGCTCGACTCGGACAAACCGAGTGTATACACACTTTCGGTATCAGAGGAGTATAAAGATGGTCGGATTATTTCTAATATCTATAACAGGAAATCAAAACACAGGCGAAGTGTGTTCACTTATTCACAGCATTACAATCCAAACGTGTGATTTCTAGCTAAATGTAAGAGAGCTCTGGTCGTTTCAAAATATCAACATCAAGGTGTCCATTTCAGTTCCATAAGGTAAACAAAAAGTCTTTCTCTACAAAAACAACCATCTCTAGGATTTACAGATCTTCCGATTGGGAGAGAGATTGGAAAAACGTTACCTGGTCTAAAGAGTCTTGATTTCCGCTGCAGATGGTATTCAAATGGTAGGGTCAGAATTTGGCATCAACAACATGAAAGCATGGATCCACCTTGCTTTGTATCAACTGTTCAGACTGGTGGTGGGGGTGTAATGGGGTGCTTTATATTAATGTGTAAAAAAAGTAAAACAATCTCCACATAATACGTAACATCTGTCTCATTTTCTCCAGGTTTATGTTCATTTTGGTGATCATTGGAACTGCATTTCTGTGTGGCATCAATAATATCTACGTCCCCTATGTGATGTCTCCCAATATAGGAAGGTAATACAAAAGCTACCTAATGCATGTCTTGTTTAAAGTGATGAAGACTAAATTTGATCCTTTGTTTGCAGGTTAAACCAAACCTTTAGTTTTCTTTTCTGGACCATGTTTGGCATGTCAGACCCCAGCTATGTGGATATGCCAGAGTTCGCTTTGGCTGAGTTCGTGGGCAGGATTCTTTATGGCATCTATACGCTGGTGATAGTGATCGTGCTTCTGAATATGCTGATTGCCATGATCACCAACTCTTTCCAGAAGATCGAGGTGAGAGTGAGAAGCTCCCTGTGATCAGGTGACGCTCTTCGTTTTTCTCACTGTTTGTTCCTGTAGGACGATGCTGATGTCGAGTGGAAATTTGCCCGTTCTAAGCTCTACCTGAGTTACTTCAGAGAGGGACTGACGATGCCCGTCCCCTTCAACATCATTCCATCACCAAAAGCTTTTTTCTATTTATTAAGGTTATGATCAGCACTCATCAGATTAAATTTACTCAAGTAAAGGTACTTTTTCTGCATTTTACGAATAGTAAAATGTCAAAGTTAAAGTCATGCTAAAGCAGCGTTTCCATTGGGTCTTAAAAAGTCTTATATTCAATAAGATTAGGTATTTTAGGTCTTAAATAATTTTCACAGTTCTTAATTTTCCGAGACATTTCAGATAGTGTGCTAGAGACAGATTTCCCAGCATGAACTGCGCACAACGACAAATTTACTTTTTTTTTTTTACAACAATCATTTTATGTTCATTTTTGTGTTACAAATACACATTTTTTCAAGCGGCAGGTATTGTTGAGTTTGCAGCAACTTTTTAAACCACATTTTAAAGATTTTATAGTTCATTTATGTTAGATAAACATAAGTATTAAATAATTTTGATGCTTAATGGTCTTAAATATTTAGATACGCATATTACAAACGCTGTTACTCTCTCTCAACCATCACATTCTCTAACTGAAAGGCTGGGTAAATCTAAAATAAAACTGCTGCAACCACTTTTCAATACTCAGTTTTCTTTCCAATCACACTAATATATGCAAATATGTGCGTGAATATCCTACAGAGGAATTGTCCGACGGATCTGTTGCTGCTGTTTCAACTGTAACTCTGCTCCGGATTATCCTCCGCTTGCCTCCATGGTAAAGTCTTTCAGGAACATGCTCAAATAATTAATTCTCATTGATAATACAGTACATTGGGCAATCCTTTCATGTAGTTTTCACTCCTACAGGATGATCAGGGCTCAGGAGAGAACCGTGTCCCATATAGACAACAAGTGATCCGTGCTCTGGTGCAGCGCTACATTGAATCTGCTCGAAGAGAGTTTGAGGAGGCCAAACGCAAAGGTACAATCTCGTATCTGGCAAACTTCTTCCTGTTTTTTAACTTTGTACCATTCGTGGCTGTCCAGGTAAATGGATATAGCAATTTTACATTTAAAAAATACCATTAACCATTTGAATAACTAGTTTCAGAAATCACATAGTTGCCTCTAACTCGACAGCTATTTAAATATTTATAACTTCAGTATCCAATGCTCTTGTAATATAAAAATTATGGGGCAGGAGTAAGTGGCAAATGCGTATGTTTGAGTAAGTGTTCCTGTGTTTGTGGATCTGAATATCTCCAATCACTAGTTTTCCCTTTGGAAAAACAGCATTAATTACACCTCTTTTATTCTCATAAAGAGGCACACAACACTATTACTCTCTCTTCCTCAACCTCCATCAAACATTTAACTTACTGATCACTGTAGCTGTTACAAAATAAACCATGAACTTACTGATTAATTTATGTTTGATGTGGCTGTAAGGCTGGCTTCTGAAAGGAAACCACTGCACTGTAATTTCAAATCCGCCATAAAATGGTGCCTGCTATAACCAACAAAATTACTTTAAAAAAAAAAATGTGTTTGCTTTGTTTCCAGGCTACATCACCACTGAGGTGGGATGTATTATGTGTATAATGTTTCATGGTGATTTCTGTTATTAATGCCACCATTGTATCAGTGTCATTGCCAAATTTCAATGTTTAAAAAGTTGCAGTTAGGGTTCAGTTTGTAACATCGAAAAATACATTTAAATAACACCTACACTGTGTTTAGCACAACAATCACTATGAAACAATACACAGATTAGAAAACATCCCTACACCAGTCGTTGTTACTCGCTCCTTTTTCAGAATAGGCTTTGATTGAAGGTAAAACAGTTGTTTTGTAGCTGTATAACCTGGAACAGAGCATCTCCTTTTAATCATCGCATTCCTGATAAAACGAAAACAAAGCAGATTTTCCCTTTGTTTGGACAATAACACTTGCAAAAGGGAAGGTGGAGCTGTTAGTTTAGATTGGTCCAATGTTCCACAACTCTGGGAACTTCAGTAACTCTTCTAAAATATTTTTCAATTAGCTTACATGTCAGAAGATCCAGCACTTTTTTTTTGTTTTGTTTCAGAGTTGAATTAGAACACTCTTCTGCACTTGGTAAATGTCGTTTGCATGGATTGATTTCTAAACATTTTCCTCAATGTCGCTCTGCAGATGTTGGGAACAGAATCACGGAGCTGAGCAAAGTGATCTCCCAGCTTCACACAGAGTTGAAACAGATTCACCTGAATCTCCCAGGTGCCTCCTTTGAAAGCAAACCAGATGCCTCTGAAGGCTCTTCTTTCCTGGGCAAGTACATCCTGGGAGCTAAGAATAACTTCAGAGACTTCAAAACTAGCGATGGGGTAGGTGTGTCTTTTCAAGACAACAAGTGTGATGGGACTTTTAAAGAGAAAGAGGCTGAAGAAATGACAGTAGCTAGCAATGAACAGAGTAGTGACGGAAAAACAGACACAGGACAGGATGAGGTTCTCAAGCAGAGCGAGGAGGAGGGTGTTGAAAAGAACACTGATATAGAGAACACAGTAGAGACTGTAATTGATATGGAGTCTAATCCAGATGCAGAGAGTGGACAAAATACAGACGAAACTGGGGAAATGGAAACTCATGTTGTGACAGGAAGAACAGAGGGCTTCACATTTGAGCTGAGTCATACAGGCCTGATGGGATTGTTGGCGAAGAGAATTGAAGAAAAGTTAGGCAGAAAGTTCTCCTTCACTGAAAGACAAGCTTCTTCTCCCACTGCCAGTGATGATTCCCAAGACACTGGTTTTGGCTCTCAAGAATTCGACTCCGCAAACAACCCCTAACAACTGGAGCCATGTGTCTCCAAGATAAGGTAGACATTAATAGATAATGTAAACAGCTTAAACTTATGGAACACTCAAATATAATTTACACGAGTTTGTGGGTGTTTTTAACTTATACTGGTGTTTTTTGGGGGATTTTGGAACCTTGTCAACATGCTAGTGTTTATAAAGAACGGAACCAAAATCCAATCTGACTTTGACGCAGAAATGGCAAGAGTCCCAGAGCAGCTGAACAAGTAACAGCTTGTTTAACACCTGTTTGTGCCGCAGACGGTTCCCCCATGAGGCCTCTAATCATTACCCAATCACTGCAGACACCTGTTTCTATCAACCTAGGAAATACAAGACCTGTCCTGTTACATCTTTCCAGTGCTCCAGCCATTCTGATATCCCTATTAAATAAACTCAGATATTATTTACACTGCATTTTATTTCAACAGACACAAAGTTCATCCACCCGTTCAAAAATAGATTTTCCCCAAGTTACAAACCTCCAGGTATCATTGCTTTTATACGAAGGGGGAGTTAATTAATAAGAATATTTTAATACTGTACAAGTTGTTTGTCTGGCGGTTAATTTAAGAGCCACACATCAGGCACTCGTCGCGGTTCTCCAGGGAACAAACCATAGCAGCTGTGTTGCGCTCTTTGGTCTCCACTTCCTGGCTGCTGGTGCTCTTCTGTGTCTCCTTCAGCTTCTCTTTGTTTAGCGTGAACTGGATTGGGTTTGCTGCTGGTTTTGTTCTCAAGTAGTACATCCCCGTTTTGAGACCCTATGGAGAAAAGAGATCATTTCTAGGACTAGACAATATCGACTATTTTTTGCCACCAATTTAATTTGTAAAATGATTTTAATATAAGTTATATGATAAAACATTGATTTACCAGCTATTGTACAGTATGTGTGTTCTACACAGAAGGAATTCTTTGAGCTTCATTCTTCTTGTATGTGCGAACAAATGCATTTAAAAAATGTCAAAGTTGAGCATTTTCAAGCCATTTGATATTTTATCACTTGCGTTCATGTTTCTGATGAAAAATAAAATGCTAAAAGTGTTTTCAGTTCGTTTAACATTATTTTGAGAGGAAAAAAAGCAACTCCTTAGAGTTCTTTTTTATATCCTATAATTGTAACACATTCAGTGTCAAAATAACTGAAATAGTGATGACTAATAACTCAGAAATGTATTCAATACATCTGTATTGGTGTTATTTTGACACTTTTTGGGAGTGATTTAATTAACTCTCACTCAGTAACAACTACAATGGTACTCCAAGATATGAATGTAGTCTCACGGGAAATTTTTTGCTTTGAAATGCAAAGAAAGATTCGAGATACGAACAACTACAAGCAATTCTGCTGTATTTTATACTTGTTTGTATGACATCGCGTTGCGCTTCCGGGTTTTTGCACTCCTATCTCCCAGTGCAAAAAGGGTCTGGTACTCTTCAAAACATTTTGTATAGTTTACCAATAATGTGCTATAACAAATAGAGTCAAGTTGTCATAAAAGAAATAACGTTTATAACGTGGAAAGTGCTGTTCTGTAGCGCAAGTTGGAAAAACCCTGTGACATGTCAAGCATCTCTCCATCTGTCTGTGCGTGAAACCGTGTTTGTGTTTGTAATTAGTGAAATATATCTTGAGAAAGTTAACTTTCATACATAGTGCCATGATGCTTTCTGCCATCCATTTCACCTCCTCCGACACATCGCTTCACTCAAGGTAAGGTATCACATTTGTGTACATATTACGTATTTTGCTTGTGTTTTATTATCGTTTCTTACATTAACAATGTGTAGATTTACGGATAGAAGAAACGTTACTTGATTTTTCTCTGGTTTTCCATTTTTTTTTCATCTACTTCTACTGTTGTTTCTGAGCGCCGTTGCACGGATTAGGAGTTTTACATGTAAAACTTGCTTCGAGATACGAAATGTTTGAGATGCGAACGTCACCCTGGAACGCATTAAGTTTGTATCTCTGGGTACCGCTGTATTTGATTGTTACTGTAGTGTGGAGCCATATAAACCCACATAAAGTGTTAAAATCTATGAGAGCTACTAGTTGCTGTGCATTAACTGTTGATCACCATTAAAGCTTGGTTTAACAAAGTCCATCACCAACCAAATGCCACATACCTGCTTCCAGCCGTAGAAGTGCATGCTGGTCAGTTTGCCGTAGTTGGGTTCAGCAATGTGGATGTTAAGAGATTGGCTTTGGTCAATGAAGGCTCCTCGGTCAGCTGCCATCTTTATGATGGTCTTCTGAGAAATTTCCCACACAGTCTTATACAGCTCCTTTAGGTCTTCAGGAATTGTGGGGATGCTCTGAACAGAAGATGTATCGAGTGATGCCAAGGCAAAAAATGTATATCATCACAATAAACAGGTCATGTAGCCTCACCTGGATGGAACCATTTTGAGCAATAATCTGGTTTTTCATCTCCTCGCTCCACATGCCTCGTTCTGTGAGGTCTTTGAGAAGGTGTGGATTCACGATCTGGAAATTTAATGTCATTCGTGAGTCAATATTCCACGACATTTTAAAGTTTAAATAAATGTGTTTTAATAGATGTACATTGAGAAGAAACTTTTGATTGTTAATGCTTTGCTAATGCTAGCGGAAGGAATGCACCATGCAGAGTGTGTTTATACTCACTCCGGTTGGGTTTACAAGTCTGTTGATGTACTCATCTAGCTCCAGACCAAAAGCAAGCTCAAATATATTCAAGGACTCATAAGCGTCTTTGGATTTTTTTAGGGCATTTACAAATTTTTATTTACTCTCAACACCTATGTGGAAGATTTATTTTACAGGCTCAGAACAAAGAATGAAAATATCAAACTGTTTCTTGCTTTATCAATCTCTTGTGTTTGGTAAAAATCTATGGTTATCTTTAATTAGTTTAGTTCAATGTTTACATGTTATGTACTTTTTTACAAATTAAAGATTGTTGTACTCGTTTCTTTTTCTCTTAAGTTATTTCTAAAGGTCTCTTTACATAAACATTAGCATCACAAAGTCAATAACCATTAAATCTAAAATCTATAGCCTATTCTTAAAATTATGCAGCTAAATGGGTCTTCATTCAGTAATTCCTTTAAGTTCTAAAAGGCCTTGGACCCTACCATTCAGAGCCTAGTGGGCCCTTCGAAAATGTGAACATTTCCATAAGAAAACTGTCTTTCAACACTTTTGCAAACTTAGAAATTGTGGTGTAAGAGATAAACATTAAGACCTTGATTATAATAGTTTAGTAGTATAATGTCCAATTTTATACATAATGCATTTAATTGACTTCTTTCTATTCCATGCTTTTTATACCATGCAAATAGAATTAAATATGTTTGGACCCTTACCACAAGAATGGTGAAAAAAAAAAAGATAGATATCTATAAAAAAAAAAATACTGCAGGTCGGAGACAAAAAGACCATTAAAAAATGTTTATTCCAAACGATTGCTTCTGATATACTATTATATGTCCCCTATAATTTGTATACACACGCGCAAGGATTTATATAGTTTCTGATTTTGTTCAATTCGATTGTTTTGAATTCATTTGGATGAGTATGCAAAAGGGCAGTAATGTCTGTATACGAACTTTGTGTCATTATCGTTTGCTGCTAAAAGAAAAGCATTAGGAAAAAAATAAATTGTGGTTTAAATTTCACACCTTTTCACAACCTTACCCAGTCACTTCTTATACTCTACAAGCCAGACTTACCTGGAACTCTCCGGACAAGACTCGGCGGGTATAGATGTTGCTGGTGTACGGCTCGATGGACTCATTGTTGCCCAGGATCTGAGCTGTGGAGGCAGTAGGCATGGGTGCCAGCAGCAGACTGTTACGTACCCCATGTCTGAAAAGAGAGAAAGATGAAGACCAAGACCAAATCTACAACTTAAACTCAGTCTTTTGTCAAAAAAATAATACAAATCATTATCATTTTAATACATTATTCTATGTCCGATTATTTAACACCATGTAATCATACTTATAACTAAAGTAAAAATAACTAACTTTGCAATCTTCTCCTTAAGTGCTGCCCAGTCCCACAAATCCGTTGGAGTCTTTTCCCACATGTCATATTGCAGGACCTGTAAGATCAGAGCAAGAACGATGAGAATTGAACAAACCTCAACCTACATTCACAATATTTACACTAGAACATGAGACGTACGCCTCTGCTGACTGGAGAACCAGAGTAGGTTTCATAGGGGCCGAACTCCTGTGCCAGTTCACAGCTAGATTCTAGGGCAGCGTAGTAGATCGTCTCGAAGATCTGAGAGTTGAGAAGCTGTGCCTTTTCGCTCTCGAAGGGGTAGCGCATCAGAATGAAAGCATCCGCCAGGCCCTGAACGCCGATCCCGATGGGTCGATGACGCTTGTTTGAGTTCTCCGCCTGTTGGTTGCAGCCGGGCAGATTTTCACTCGTTTACACAGGTCTTTTATTTACTTGGGACTTTCACTGAATAAAATACTTCACCTCTTTCACTGGGTAGTAGTTGATGTCAATGATTTTGTTGAGATTTTTTACGATAACCTTCGTAACGGATGCCAGCTTCTGGAAATCAAACGTGCGCTCTGAGGTGACGTACATGTTAAGTGCGATGGATGCCAGGTTACAAACTGCCACCTGCAACAGACACTGGGATGAATGCTTTCCAAACGAGAGAAGACCGTGACTGAAGCAGGCTGAACCATTTCATCCAGTGTACCTCATCTTTACTGGTGTACTCCACGACCTCGGTGCACAAATTACTGCATTTGATTGTGCCAAGGTTCTGCTGGTTGCTCTTGCGGTTACAGGCGTCCTTGTAAAGCATGTAGGGGGTGCCCGTCTCAGTCTGAGACTCGATGATGGCGTACCAGAGCTGCTGAGCTTTCACCACACGCTTGGATCTGCCCTCTTGCTCATATCTGCAACATGGCAATGATTAAAAGATTATTTGAGGCTGAAGATTTGTAGTCAGATTTGAGGGAGCTGTGTAACCATGGTTTTCGTACTTTGTGTAGAGCTTCTCAAATTCCTCTCCCCAGCACTCATCCAGACCAGGGCAGTCACTGGGACACATCAGAGACCAGTCCTACACAAAATAGCAGTCAGTTGTAAAATTATGAGATTAATTCTCATCCGAAATTGCAATCAGTTCCTCGACTGAAACACAACCTATTTGAAAAGCGACTCTAGATGCTTTGTTATTTGTGGTCAAACAATGTTGTAAGATATAGGTCTTTTCAAAACGGTTGGTTTTAGTAGGTGTGTTGATCGAATCTATAGCATAAATCAATCGATATCTGCATTTCCATCCACCTATTTTTATGCGCACTTTGGAAGGTCACATTATAAAACAAAATGCACACAACCGAGTAGGATTTTTGTGTTTAAGAAACTTAAGTTACTTTTTAAGAAAAAAAATTGCACATAAACTAAGATCGAAATGTATTCACAGAATAAACTCCAATGCAAAGGCAATATGTTTTTCTGCCGGATTTAGGCCACGATGGGCCAGCATTGTGCATCTTAAATATTGTTTTGGTCATCCTAAAATTCCTTAGCTAAAGTGGTTTGGGATTATCGCCTCTAAGAACTGTCTTGACCGACTACGTTCTTAAAAGAGCAGTCTCCAAATTCCTAAAGCAAGACTGCGCATATTTTGTTCCATCTCCAGATTCTAAGAAGAAAGTAAGTTATAATATACACAAAAGGTCGACCACAGCAATTTTTGCTCTTTGATTTATGGCTCCAGATTTTCAGGAAGTGGCTATTTTGTTCTTTTGGACTCATTGAATGGAAACTGCTTTAATATATATATATATACCGTATATATATATATATAGTGCATAAATTTAATATACATCTTGGCTACGAGTTCATTGGCTGACAGGTTTGAATATTCATGATTTCATATAGGGCTAGGCAGTATGAATTCACCTAGGTATGAGACATTTTATTTTACAGTAACGATATAGCTTTTTATAAAAGCTAGTTATTCCAGAAAATGTACAATGGGGCTTTATATAATTAATAGGCTTGAATGTTAAAGAAAATGGTATTTTCTTTTTAACCTTATAAATATAGTTAACCAAATGCGACTTTTTATGAACAATTCTACTGTAGGTCACATTTCACATATTGATGTGGACAGATTTTATTATTGTGAACTAAATGTAAATAAGCACCACACCTAATTATTTACATGTTGAGGTACATAATATTTAATTCCATATATTCTCTGAGTTAAAAAAATATATACATTTTACGGTACACATTTCTTTCTGCAGTAATGATGTATATATATATATAACTACATACCATCCAACCCTAGTTACACCTCAACTGGTAAAGATCTGATGATTGAAGCCATGTACAAGACTGAAACCACTGTTAAACTTAGTTTATGGTCAACAAATAGTAAAGAATAAAGTGTATAAATTAATTTTATTTGAGCATTGATGGCAACATGTTACTATGGAATACACAAACACAAAATACTTTCTATACAAACAATTACTGCTTTAAATTACTGTATTTTTCGGCTCATAAGACGCACTTTTTCTTCCCCAAAACTGAGGGGGAAAAGTTGGTGCGTCTTATCGACCGAATGTAGAGCGCCGCGAAGTCCGTCACGTCCGTATGAGAGGCATAAGAGCTCCAGAGCTAGGCCGAAGCCGCGGCCATATTTGTACACTCAGCGCTGCGCGTTGACGTCATCGCCCATCTCTGCCATAGCGCGGTCGTAACGGAAAAAAAAAATACATTTCCCACAATGCCTTTGGCCGCAGCGGTGCTTCCGCATCCATTCTCACGAGCGAAACTACAGAGCACTCATTGAACGTTAGACTCTCGCATTTGAGTGATCTCTCACGCTACAAACCCGATTTCTCACGCTAAAATACATTTCAAGATGTGAAATGGGCACAGCTAATAGTTTATCTGCGATGTTTTTGAGCCTGACGATAAGATGATGATTGAACTGAATCGTCTTCAGTCTGTGAGGGGTTTTTTTTTCCGCTAAGCATTCACTTGGACAGTTTCTCAAACTTGGACAGTTTGATCCTTCAATAATGGAGTTATGTGGGTTTCCACAAGCTGACAAATCAAAGGTGCACAGCGTGCGCTCTCTCTCTCTCGCGTGAGGAAAACAAAACGCTCTCAATGACTGAAACTCTTCTTTAATAAACCCACACTCAAATCATCTCTCAACGGTACATCTCACATGCAACCGAATTGTCACTTGAATAAGGTATAAATAATGAGTTATTTAACATTAAGGAGTAGTTACATTTATTTTACATTAAAATAATTATTAAATAATTATTATTTTACATCTGGGGGTGCCCAGATTATTTTAAAGGTTTAAAGGGGGGCTCGACTAAAAAAGTTTGAGAACCACTGTATTATTACTAATGTGGGGGCAATCTTACTAGATATTATTTAGTAATGTAGTGACAATGTTACTGGCTATTATTAGTAATGTAGTGACAATGTTACTAGCTATTATTAGTAATGTAGTGACAATGTTACTAGCTATTGTTAGTAATGTGGTGACAATGTTACTGGCTATTATTAGTAATGTAGTGACAATGTTACTGGCTATTATTAGTAATGTAGTGACAATGTTACTGGCTATTATTAGTAATGTAGTGACAATGTTACTGGCTATTATTAGTAATGTGGTGACAATGTTACTGGCTATTATTAGTAATGTAGTGACAATGTTACTGGCTATTATTAGTAATGTGGTGACAATGTTACGGGCTATTATTAGTAATGTGGTGACAATGTTACTAGCTATTATTAGTAATGTAGTGACAATGTTACTGGCTATTATTAGTAATGTAGTGACAATGTTACTGGCTATTATTAGTAATGTAGTGACAATGTACTGGCTATTATTAGTAATGTAGTGACAATGTTACTGGCTATTATTAGTAATGTAGTGACAATGTTACTGGCTATTATTAGTAATGTGGTGACAATGTTACTGGCTATTATTAGTAATGTAGTGACAATGTTACTGGCTATTATTAGTAATGTAGTGTTAATGTTACTGGCTATTATTAGTAATGTAGTGACAATGTTACTGGCTATTATTAGTAATGTAGTGACAATGTTACTGGCTATTATTAGTAATGTAGTGACAATGTTACATTAGTAATGTAGTGACAATGTTACTAGCTATTATTAGTAATGTAGTGACAATGTTACTGGCTATTATTAGTAATGTAGTGACAATGTTACTGGCTATTATTAGTAATGTGGTGACAATGTTACTGGCTATTATTAGTAATGTGGTGACAATGTTACAGGCTATTATTAGTAATGTAGTGACAATGTTACTGGCTATTATTAGTAATGTGGTGACAATGTTACTGGCTATTATTAGTAATCTGGTGACAATGTTACTAGCTATTATTAGTAATGTGGTGACAATGTTACTGGCTATTATTAGTAATGTAGTGACAATGTTACTGGCTATTATAGGTAATGTGGTGACAATGTTACTGGCTATTATAGGTAATGTGGTGACAATGTTACTAGCTATTATAGGTAATGTGGTGACAATGTTACTGGCTATTATAGGTAATGTGGTGACAATGTTACTGGCTATTATTAGTAATGTAGTGACAATGTTACTAGCTATTATTAGTAATGTAGTGACAATGTTACTGGCTATTATTAGTAGTGTGGTGACAATGTTACTGGCTATTATTAGTAATGTAGTGACAATGTTACTGGCTATTATTAGTAATGTAGTGACAATGTTACTAGCTATTATTAGTAATGTAGTGACAATGTTACTGGCTATTATTAGTAATGTAGTGACAATGTTGCTAGCTATTATTCGTAATGTAGTGACAATGTTACTAGCTATTATTAGTAATGTAGTGACAATGTTACTGGCTATTATTAGTAATGTAGTGACAATGTTACTAGCTATTATTAGTAATGTGGTGACAATGTTACTAGCTATTATTAGTAATGTAGTGACAATGTTACTAGCTATTATTAGTAATGTGGTGACAATGTTACTGGCTATTATTAGTAATGTAGTGACAATGTTACTGGCTATTATTAGTATCGTAGTGACAATGTTACTGGCTATTATTAGTAATGTAGTGACAATGTTACTGGCTATTATTACTAATGTAGTGACAATGTTACTGGCTATTATTGGTAATGTAGTGACAATGTTACTGGCTATTATTAGTAATGTAGTGACCATGTTACTAGCTATTATTAGTAATGTAGTGACAATGTTACTGGCTATTATTAGTAATGTGGTGACAATGTTACTAGCTATTATTAGTAATGTGGTGACAATGTTACTAGCTATTATTAGTAATGTGGTGACAATGTTACTAGCTATTATTAGTAATGTGGTGACAATGTTACTGGCTATTATTAGTAATGTAGTGGCAATGTTACTAGCTATTATTAGTAATGTAGTGACAATGTTACTGGCTATTATTAGTACTATAGTGACAATGTTACTGGCTATTATTAGTAATGTAGTGACAATGTTACTGGCTATTATTAGTAATGTAGTGACAATGTTACTACCTATTATTAGTAATGTGGTGACAATTTTACTAGCTATTATTAGTACTGTAGTGACAATGTTACTGGCTATTATTAGTGATGTAGTGACAATGATACTAGCTATTATTAGTAATGTAGTGACAATGTTACTGGCTATTATTAGTAATGTGGTGACAATGTTACTGGCTATTATTAGTAATGTAGTGACAAATGTTACTAGCTATTATTAGTAATGTAGTGACAATGTTACTAGCTATTATTAGTAATGTAGTGACAATGTTACTGGCCATTAGTAGTAATGTAGTGACAATGTTACTGGCTATTATTAGTAATGTAGTGACAATGTTACTGGCTATTATTAGTAATGTAGTGACAATGTTACTAGCTATTATTAGTAATGTAGTGACAATGTTACTGGCTATTATTAGTAATGTAGTGACAATGTTACTGGCTATTATAGAATGGTGGACTTTAGAGTGATGAGTGGGGGCAAAGAAAAACATTACAGCCTTTTTTTTGTTACTTTTACTGTTTACTGTCTGTTCATGTTACATGTTTGGCTGTTAACTTCTACACAGTTGATATAAAATATTTTACAAAAGTATTTGGTTCAGAATCTTTTTTTTCTAGATCTTCCTCTTTTAAAATTGGGTACGTCTTATGTGCCGGTGCGTCTTATGAGCCGAAAAATACGGTAATAATACAAGTTGATAAACACATCTTTGCGATATGTAAAACAGTCTCTACATTGGCATACTTCACATTCCTGTGCTCCTACTCCTTTCAGTATGAATCCATATGTCTGCTTAGTATGTCCTGTTCGGCATCTTGACTTTAATACTTGTTACCATCCAGCACTTCATTGCTTGATGCCTGATCCCATTATTTCAAACAATTTGTTCTGCCGCTGCCATCTATGCTTCCATATTTCCTGGATGAAATTGTTTACTAACGGTTGTAGGTCTGAGGGTGGAATACGGTGCAAGCATGGCTGTTACTGAAGTGGATCGCACAAAATATTTGGAACTATTTGCATAGCAAATGTCCACAGCAACAGAACTTTCCTAAATATAGTTTTCAAAGGTTAATATTCCATACAAAATGTATGTTATTTGTGTTCTATCTTACAAGCTAATCTATTTTTAAGAATATCTTATCATTTCAGAGCATGTGTCCTTACCCCATTAGTCTCCACTCGCTTCATGAAGAGGTCAGGAATCCAAAGGGCATAAAACAGATCCCTCGCTCTCTGCTCCTCCTTACCAGTATTCTTTTTAAGCTCTAGGAAGTCGAAAATATCTAAATGCCAAGGCTCCAAATACATAGCAAAAGCTCCTGGTCGCTGAAAAGGGAGGAAAAGGGGTCAGTCCACTGAATTGAAACGGTCCATCCGTACATTCACCGGTTGGCACCTTACCTTATTGCCTCCTTGATCCACATAGCGAGCTGTGTTGTTGTAGACACGGAGCATCGGAACCAGGCCATTTGAGTTTCCATTGGTCTAAACGATAAAAAGCACCAAGTAAATCCACTATGTTCAATGCCATCACTGTAGATGACCTTAAGCAGGAAACTCACCCCTGCAATGTAACTTCCTGTAGCTCTAATACAGCTAACTGCCACGCCGATACCACCAGCGGATTTAGAGATGAGGGCACATTGCTTCAGCGTATCATAGATGCCCTCAATGCTGTCATCTTTCATAGCAAGCAGGAAGCAGCTAGATGCATCAGAAGAAAAAAAAAAAACGCTTGTGTTATTCTACATCAACACCAATCTTGGAATGCTGCCCCCTTGTGTTAGAGGCAAGCATGGTAATTGTTTTTGATCCTAGTGTTCACCTGGAGAGCTGAGGTCGGTTGGTGCCAGCGTTAAAGAGTGTAGGAGAAGCATGAGTGAACCACTTCTCAGACAGCAGGTTGTAGGTCTCAATAGCTGCAGAAATGTCCTCTTTGTGGATGCCAACGGACACCCTCATCAGCATGTGCTGCGGGCGCTCAGACACTGAAATCACACCCAGTTTACTTTTTGAATCCATCATTCAGGGAAAACTTAGCAAACACCAAGCAGCTTTTCACATTCCTCTCACACTTTTTACTTGATTATTACTTCAACCAATCATTTGTACCATTTCATAACAATGAAGCCACCTCCATGCCCTTGCATCTGCCGTGAAGTGAAATTCACAAAGCAAGTAAATGAAAAACTACATGTAAATAGCATAATGCTTTGTTTAGCTTATTATGAAAACTATTTTTTAAATTTAATGACAAGTAACTTTGGATTGAACTTTCAACACACTCCAAACCGCCAAGTCGAGAACTGGTGAATGACTTACCCTTCCCATTGATTTTCAGAAGATATGAACGCTCCAATGTCTAAGAGAAAGCATTAAAACAAAAAGCTTCAATTTAAGACATTTTGAATCATGTGCAGATGTCAATTTAAGACTAATTTGTGCAATTTATAGGTGGCTTCTGGTATACTGGTCTCCGAGCGGAGCCTGGGTCGTATCAAGGGTTTTCACCCTCTCTATTTCTTATATTACATTTTTTTTATATGAGTGGATATAACAATTCTTTGTGGACGGCAAAACTAAACTAGATAAACATTCAATTTTAAAGATCCCAAAACAATCATAAACTTTCTAAAATTACCATACCCATGAAACTGATTTACAATTTTCGGTTCTTACATATAAAAGTTTTTTTTATTTTATTTATATTTTTGTTGTATTTTCTAGTGCTATGCTTATTGTAACCAAATAAACCAAATATAATAAACCATAGCTAAACAGCAATAAAAATATGTAACTGTTTTATTTTCAATGTAAAAAAAAAAGCACCCAAATTATTGCATAGCAACAAATATATATCTAAAACTGTGACCACTGTATGACAAGCAAGCGTTTTCTGAACGTACAACAAATATTCCCTAAAATAAGAGAATAAATAACACACATTTTGCCTGATTCTACGAGGACACTAAAAACGACTTTGATATGTAACAAAAAAAAAAAAACTTTTTTGCAATTGGTATCTAGAGCATTAAACACATATTTAGAAAGTGACCGAAAACACTGCAGGTTGTGCTTGGGAGGGAGAGGTCAAAATAAATTAGGAACTAATCCATCCTTTACTAAAAGCCATTTCATTTATAGAATCCAGCATGGGTCACATTAGAATACTGGTTTACTGGCTAGCGTGCAGGGTGATTAACCGAAATTAACCTATAATCCATCCCATTTTAGCAGGACAATTGTTTAATTACTTTCCCCGAGTAACATGACGCAACTTTTTCCCTAAATTATTTTTAAAACAAGTAAATATTTTATAATATTTACTGTACATGTGCTATGATGGGGAAAGATAATCACTAAATAACTTAAGTTATAGTAATTAAAAAGTTCAAATGATCAGTTAATTAAGGGATTTTGGGACAAATGTCGCCAACCGTGTCAGAAATTCACGAAAATCCATAAAAGCCGCTCCATTTGGTCAATCTTTTCCCCAAAGGATAAGATAGTGGAGCGAAAGGGCGTGTGGAGGAAACATGACGAACCCATGTCGCCCTGCACAACTGCTCAAACACGTCTCGTGCACACTCCACTACTCCAGAGGCTGGACTAAAGGAGTTCTTTATAGCTGCTCAGACCCTGACAGCTGCTTGAATAAAATGTACATCACCCGATAGCAAGTGCCCTTCGAGGTGCAGAGGAGAACTGCAGCCAGCAAAACACAGTGGTTCCATTGTTACGACATTTTAAAACCATGTTCAAGGTTTTACTTCAGACACCTTTTCTATTAAAGACACCCTGGAAACATTTTCTGTATTGTCTCTCATCTCAAAATTACCTTGAAGCCAAAGAAGTTGTAGGAGAAGTCTCTGTCGTAAATGATGGCTGAGTTAAGGCGCTGAAGAAAGGAAGAAATACATAAATTACCCAAAGTTTTAAAGAGTGATTTGGAAGGGAGAATAGAGAGCCATGCGTACATCTTTATTTTCCATAACAATATCCAGGGTTTCCTTGGAAATCATAGGTGAGTGGCGATTGTTCAGGGGATTGACATAATTGTAGAGGTCTTCCATAACCTCTGTAAACAGAAAAGGCTTAATTATGCAAATATGTGGTTCCTTGATTTTAAATCAGTTGCTACTCACCACTGAAGATTTTCTTGGTTTCTTTGTGGAGGTTGGAAACGGCGATGCGGGCAGCTAGGATGGCATAGTCAGGGTGTTTGGTGGTCAGGGTTGCAGCGATCTCAGCAGCCAAGGTGTCCAGCTCTACTGTTGTCACTCCACTGTAAAGGCCCTGAATCACCTTCATGGTGATTTGAGTCTGAAAAGAAGTGAGATGTTTTGCAAGATCTACTACTAGCTCTAACAGACGGTCTAGACGAAGAGTGTTCTTCCGAGCCGGCTGCCTACTATACACACAAAGAGTTACCGGTAATAGTCTGGTTTTAGGGTGCAGATTAAGCTAAAAGCCACTAGAGGTAGCACTTACAAAACAAAGCCATCCTTTGTTTACATGAGGAAAATTGCACATTGCATCACATTTACAGATGATCAGGGTTTGAGAATAACACAAATGCTCATCTGAGATAAGCCAGAAAAACTACTGTAAGATCTGAACTATAAGCCGTTACTTTTTTCAAAGGTTTTGAACCAAGTGGCTCATACAAAGGTGCGGCTAATCTGCAGATTTTGTCTAACCGGAATTAGAATCAAAACTAAGACAAAATAAATGCAAAGAAGAATACGCTAGTTCCTCTTTAGCAGATATAAGTCGATAGAAGCAGATAGAAGGACGACGAATTACCAATCTTGTCAAACTCTATCTTTTCAAATCCTCACCCCTTCATGGGAACCCACACGAAGAAGTTCGTATGATGCAAGTTTTAAGTTGAAGGCCATCGATCTCGCTATACGAGAAGGAAACCACGCTGCTGCTCGGAAGCTTAGAGTCAATGAGTCTACTAGTCTAAGCTGGAAGAGAGCGGAACACTTCCAGAGCCAACCCCACCAGAAGTTGACAGTGACACGGAAAGCAAGACTGATGGAGACAGATGGCGTTGCTGAGTTTGTTCAATTCCGACACTGAAGATTTCACACACAGGAGAAATGAAGATAAATACTGTAAATACCGGTTATTTTCTCTCCGTTCTGTCAAAGTTTGCTGTCGTGTTAAAATACGGATTAGGAAAGGATCTATTTAGGTACATACATGTACATTTACAATGCGTAAATGCGGCTTATATGCAGGTGCGCTTTATAGTTCAGAATTTACGGTATGTGAGTTTTTTGTGATATTGATCTAAAATAAACAGCACTCTAATCGCTATACATTACCTTTATTCTGAGTATTAAGTTTTAAAATATACATACAACTATTTAAACCAATCAAATGTATTTGAATTCAGTACAGAATTAAATGAGCATGAGTAATACAAACTTAAATTATATTAATTAGTAATTAAAATGTCTAGAAATTTCAGAGATTAAATAAATAACATTTTAACGTGCATCCCAAAAAAAATTAAACCTCTGAGGATGCATTCTTGTACTTGACAACTTACAGGATCAACAAAGTCCGAGTTGAGTCCATAGCAAAGTTTCTGGATCCGAGATGTGATTTTATCAAACATAACACGCTCCTGGCGACCATCTGTGCATCACAAAGAAATAAACATAGGTTTAGTACAAACTGACAAAGTAATATAATGTACTGCAATAAACACACAGCATCAAGTAAGTTCAAATCTGGTTAAATCTCACAAGAAAATGTTACGATCATTTAAACATAACAACTACACTTGTAACTTCGCAAATGAACTCGTTTTAAATGTTTTAATAATTATTGAATAATTTATATTAATGTCAGGTGTTTGAATGCGGGACCGAAGCATTTGGCGCCAAGTTTGAGTTAACAAAGGGCACAGCTGGTTAGTCCACCGCAACGTAACACTACACAATTTTAACAAAATAAAAGCAATGAATTTGTCAAATGTGAGCATCACTACCTCATAATATCGTGTGATATCCGAACTTCTTAATTATGGTTTAGTGAAAACGTTTTTTTATTGTTATAAGTTTACGTTACACAATGTAGGTCAACCGAAATCCTGGGTTAACTGTCTGTTGAGTGCTCAGTGAAAAAACTACATTATTAATAACTCATTAACAGTACTCATTTTCAACAACACTACATGATATTGTCCTGAAATGTGAACAAACAGCCATCAGTAGAATGAGATAGATTTAACGTTACCTCTCTTGATGACGTGCATGATTGGGGTTTCTTCTAAAGGACACACGGTGAGAAATGGTTGCTTGTTATCGAAATCTTTTAGGTTAAGTTGTTTACTGCTGGACTGCTTGCTACACAACCGGCTGCTTCGGCTCCTGCTCTGAGAACAAGAATCGGCGGGCGCGCCACCTGAACCCGCCAGAACGGCTTTCGTGAGTGTCGTCACTTTCCGGATGTAGAAGCTCACCCAATGAATGCGCGCTCCTCTTCTTCTTCGCCGTCAATTTCTGAGTTTGACCAGACACGGAAGAGGAAAGTGTTTGTTTTTGTTTGTAAAAATAAAACGCTGTTTACAGTAAGCATACATTTTAAAAATAAACAATTACAGAATTGTCCTGAATAATATTGCACTAAAAACTCACAAATATATAGTATTATAATAATATTATATGCTGATATAATAATGGAACATAATACTGATAGAATGTGAAACTTTTATACGTCTTTTTTCTTCTATATTTGCATTTGAAAATTACATTGTCTTGAATTTTTTTTCTCCAACATTTATCCAAACTCCACATGCAGCTCACCCAAGCCAGCATTAGGCCATCTTTGGGAAATTCAGTCACCCTAGCAAACTCACCTTCAATTTTTGAGTTATGCATGGCAGGCAGGCTCAGGAGTAATCTGATCAGGATAAATTGCTTGTTATTATATTGCTTATTGTGAATTAAATCCCATCAATTTATTGTTGGGGGGGCAGAAGGGTCTTGGCTTTGACATACAGCAGGGTTTCATTTATTCATACCAGTCCCCCAATCCAGGGTCATGGGGGTGTGCTGGTGCCGTTCTCCCACTTTTATTTACTCTTGGGGCAATTAAAATCAGCAATTCATCAGACGGTGAGGTTTTTGGGATTGTAGGTTGAAACTGGAGTGCCTGGAGGAAAACTACGTTTTAAGCAAGAGGAAAACAGAGAAACCTGAAGAATTAGAGGGTAGCTACACATGCACACAGTTTTTGAAGTTCCACCTAACATCTTGGACAACTCCTTGTGTCTGTTCATATAACCCCAGAAACACCTGATGATGCATTTAGGGCTCTGTGGGGGCATTCAATCACTTCCAGTACTTCTAATTCTTATTGACACTGAAAAGAGTTCATAATTATTTTGACTGTATGTTTGGGGTCATTGTCCTGCTGCTAAATACATTTGGGGCCAGTCCAGTCACAAATCAGTCCAGTTGCATAATGGATAATATCATTATTTCTCAGAATTGAGAGCACCATTAATCCTGACAAAATGGCCATCAAGGTATGTGACGAAAGCAAAAATTTATTTCATTTAAATTATGATTTAGTTTGCTTACTTTGCATTCTGTACATTTGCAAAAATAAAGAATAATTATTTATAACCTCCTGTACAGCTGTGCCTGTTTCAGTTCACGACTGGGTTTCAACCTACAGGTGACAAAACCAATTTTGCCAGATGTTATTTTGTTCACTCACTTTGTACATTGACAAAAATACATGACTATTATTTATATTTTTTTGTGAGCATTTACTGCATTTTTCACAAACTTTTGTGCAGTACTGTACATTTTAAAGTATTTATGTGAGAATGTACAGCAGTGCATGCATTGACAATAGGTTTCTGAGACTTGTGTCAGACAAAGAAAAGGCTGTGGCTTCCTGGTGTTGTACCCGACGTGGCTTCCTGTGAAAACGAGACTAATTGAAAGATCTTTAAACTTCAGTTGAGTCTAGCACACTGACACCCAACAGCTAACTAATCTTGTAACAAAAGAAAACGAAAAAGAAGACGTCACAACTAGTCTACAACATTTTAAAAACATGACGCATGGAAGTGAAATTGTGCATGTGTTCCTGTAGGAGGTGCATTACTGGATTATAAACTACTTGTAGGGTTGGTTTACCTGGAGGAAGGTGAATTCTATGTGTGCGGAACAGAAACCAGCGCCTCCCTCAACGTTAATTCCTTCGTTCCTCGACAAACATGGATAATAACCGTCCACCTGCGCTGTTTGTTCTGGGTTACTCTTTATTATAACTTTACCCCGTGTAAGGTGTTCAGGACACCGCCGTGAGTTGAACCGAGTCTCGATGAAACCTGGAAGTGAACAATGCAGCGAGCTTCAGAAGAAAAGAGCCGGTGAGATGCCGAGAGAAGAGGCGAGGACAGCACCTGGAAACGGCGTGACCGTAACCTCAACACCGAACAGAGAGGTAAAGTACTCGATTATATTTGCGTCAGGAGAGCAAACGAACATGTTTTGATGCTATACGTGTTTAAAAAGAAACGAGCGTGTGTTTTTCTGGCTCTTTCAATGTAACTCAACCCGCTTCCCTTCATTCCTCCCGATTGTCAAAAAACAAGCAAACAAACTGTGGATTTATTACCCAAAAACATGGTTAGGGACATTTAAGTTGCTATTACAAACAATTCAAAACCACTATCTCTAGTTCCAAAAAGTAGTTTGACTAGATTTCAAAAGAGGAATTAGAGGAATTGCCGTCTCTGTCATCATTCTTGTCTCTCATCTATAAATACAAGGAAACTGAATTATCTGAAACGGCAGTATCAGAATGAAAAACAGAGAATTGTCTAACTTTATTAGGCTAATTCCATTAGTTTTTGCATTCATTTTATTCAATAATGTGACATGTTTTAATATTCAAAGTACTTCCGTACATTACTCCTGTAAAGTCAATATAAAGCTTTATTGAGTCTGATATACTAGTTCCTCAGTCCAGAGGTCTAATGAATTTCAGTCCAAAGAATGCAAAGTTTTATATAAAGGACAGAGAAGAGAGATGAGTAACAAACATAATGCTATGGAGCCATTCCACCGTGCCATTTCTGTCCCTGGAATTATATAATATATATAAATAAGAATACTTATATATAAAATATAATATATATATAAGAATACTGTAAAAATAAGGATTAAAATTGTTTCATAAATACTTTGTATTACTGAGCAAAGTTTACTACATAATATTCTAATTTAGACTATAATATTTTAAATAGGGATAAAATTCTGATAAAAACATTGCTTGTCCCCAGGTCTGATGCTACACTTCACCATAAAATATAATCTTTTAAAAAACTTATAAATACATATATAACGTTTGTTTCAAATACATTTATTTACAAAAATCTATACTTTATTAGATAAAAAACATTTTAGTTTTTACTTATTCCTGTTATCTTAGACCCACCCCTCCTGAAAAACTGGGGAATTTCCATAAAAGCAGTTTGTCAGCAGGAAGTTGCATCACTTGGATCTTTAGAAAGCCATTGGAAGAGTAATGGTAAGGTTTGAGATGTTATCCTGGAGCGTCATTTAAAACATACTATACATACTATCCTGTTACTCAGATTATTTCAGAGATTTAATTAGTTTAGTGTAAAAATGTGCAAAATTGTAGATACCGGTAATTGAAATTTTCAGATTATCTTGGTTCTATAATCATATGCACCATGTGGCCATATAGCATGTTTTAGCTAATTCTTTTCTAAAACCTCAGTCCTGTTACTTATATAAAGAATAACAAGAGGGTAAGTAACAAGAAAAAACAGCTCCCATCTTTTTAATGTAAATATAATAAAACATTTAAATAAGTTGGAATCTGTTTTAAAATCATGTATGAATTTTGAAAAGTTACAACAAGCAAATGGCACCTCTTTGGTGGAATGGCTCTAAGACATTTATAGGATGTGTTTTGAAGTGTAAAAATGATAGAAAACAATCTTGAAGTAATTTAAAAAGTATAGGTTATCCCTAAATAGTCTACCTGGTGTCACACTCAAGTTCCCTCCCGGTCACCATTTTATTTGTCAAAGTTTAAAAAAGACATTTTCTTGTTTTTTGACATAGGTTAGTGTAGAAACTTGATATTTGATCAAATATCATATTTAATGCCATAACGAGAGGAAAAGTGAGAGATTTCAGGGACACTGTGAGCCAATGTTGAAATCATAACGTGCTGTTTAAATAAAACTGTAATTAAAATTGTGCCATTTCAGAATTTGCTGCCTCCATTGCAAAATGACACTTACCCATTTCAGTGACTCAGTTTCATGGCTGGCCACACCCAATTTGAGGCTTGTATACTTTTCACAGAAACCGATGGGTGACTTCAGTAAAATTACGTCCATAGTTTTATACGGTCTATTGTTTATAGGCTGGCTTTTACTGGGTCAGGAAGTCTTAATAATCTTCTATACTCACTTATGCATAGTTTAGTCTGCTGTGGCATATCAGTCTGTAAGGTCGATAAGTATTTGATCACCCTGTGATTTTGCAACTCATGGAGGGGTTTACAATATTCAACACAGTTGCATTTCCAATGTGAGCGAAAGAATCGGGAAACCACATTATTTGATTTTCTTAACAACTTATTTCTTTTGGAGTAAATGTTTGATCACTTGAGTAGAATAACAAATTGGTACAGAAGCTGTTAACAACTACGGTTCCTCTGGTTCTTCACTAGGTTTTCACACATTCTCTAGATCTGTCGGGTTTCGGGGCTTTCACTGAGCAACACAGAGTTTCAGTTCCTTCAAAAGCAGCCATTGTCATGTTGGAAGACCCTGCCAGTACCTGTCTTTAATGCTCTGACCGGGAGGTTAATATCTCGCAATACATGTCCCTGGTCATCTTTTCCTTAACAAAAGGCAGTCGCCTGTCCCCTGTACACCCCTGTGCTTCCAGCCCAATGCTTAACTGTAGGTTTGGTATTATTTGGACGACACTCATCATTCTTCTTTGGTTATGAGAAGAAACTTGATTCCCAATCTTGCTAACACATGAACCAGGAACCGCCTGAGAGACAGTTGATTTCTACCTTGCTCCTGAGAAACCATTGGCCAAATGGCCAATTATCACAGTTTTACTTGAACATCTGCAGGATCTTCAGTATGAAAGATTAAAAATGAAACAATTTGCTTGGGCTATTCTCATTCTAACAGACACAAAAACTAATAGTATAGACATTTGAAATTAATAATATCTTCACAGAGTCCAGCTCATCAGAATGGGATTGTGTCTTCTCATGATGGATACCAGACGCAATCTGAGCATCATCCTACACCATTTCCTGCCCCGGCCCCTCCTGTCCATCCTCCCAGAGAACAGTGGGGTGGAAAATATGAATTTCTGCTCTCCTGTATTGGCTACTGTGTTGGCCTGGGGAATGTCTGGAGATTTCCATACCTTTGTTACCGAAATGGAGGAGGTAAGTGACAGTCAGCATTAAAACAGTACGGAATATCTGAGTTGTTTGCCTTCAAATAAGAAGCATTTATTTTCTTGAGAAACTATTGAGTGTAAAACTGTGCGACTTACTAAAATATTGAAATAGAGAGCTTTTTACAAAGGTACAATGAGCATTGTTCATTTTCTTCTACAAATAGGGCTTTTAAATGTGAAACTGAGATGTTTTTAAGCCTCATTCCTGAAATCTATCTCTTTGTTCAACCAACCAAACCTAAAAGCTTTCCTCCAGAGAAGGACACATTGCCTTTTAAGCATCTGCTTCAACCAAGAAGACCTAAAAAAGGAAGAAATATGCAATGTAAAGATAGCTGCATCCAATGGAAAAAACCCAACAAGTTTTAGATCATGATGTAGAAGTTTTTGCATTTTGTTGGGCTTGATTTTTCAAGATCTGGAGTTTATAACAAATGCTAACACTAGGAATGTATTAAGATGAGACTGATTAACCTTCGCCATTTACACAAAACATCAGTCAAATTCTCTTAGCAGACTGATCAGGCGTAGTTTAGAGAGTCTATCAAATGTAATAGACTTTTCGCTTAGAGGAGTGAAATTTACCAATTTGATCAAACACATTTAATTGCCTTGAAACGTTCTGATAAGTGCTGAAAAAGTCACTAGCCTGCAGCAGCCAAATTGCGAAACTGAAGCTTACCGAGCATAACTTACCCAATTGTATTTCTTCTCTGTAGAAAAAGTGTTTGTTATTAAAAATTTGGTAATGTACATATGACTAAATACTGCTCTCTGTGTCTAAGAGGGTCTGGAAACCTCTAGTCTGGGCAAATTACCCCATTCATGTATTTTCTTTGTAAAGTTTTTTTTTCCATAAACGTTCATATTGCTCCTTTAATTTACAAGCCAAATCCTACAGTACATATTTAAGCGTGAGAATCTATGCGTGAGAGCTTACCTCCAAAAAATGGTGGACAAAGGAAAGTCAAACCAACATTTTATACAAATTAAACAAATAGCAGCATTCAATAATAAAAGATTATTCCCTCTGGGACAATTGGACTATAAAGATAGCATCCCACAGACCTGAGATTCTTGACTATAACTAATCATTCATTACCTGTACACAGCTTTACTTTACTATATATCCTTTATTAATAATACTTTTCTTGTATTCTGTTCTTCTTATCATTATTTTGATTTTTATTGAACTTAATATACCCTAGTTAGTGTATAAATGCTTAACTAATGGTTGTATGTGTGCATATACTTTGTTGAAGATCACTTGTGCGTAAAGTTTACCAATGTTTGAGGGAAATTCAATAAAAACGATAGTAGAAAGGATTCCTAAATTTTCTTTGAAATTAAAGATGGCTGTGAATTTACATGGATTATATAAATTCGGAATAGAGAAAGGCACTGGAGGTAGTGGAGTGTGCCGTCACTAGAACAAATAGGATAATTTGGGGCTGTGGCTCGGTGGTTGGAGCACATGCTTCAACAGGTTGAGCTGTGGTGATGTTTGAATATTACCTTTATGAGATGCCATTCCATCCTTTCCACCATTTTCTGAATAGTCTTTGGAATGAAGACAAGCTGGTAGGAAATGAAAGAAGAAAACCATTTTGAATTCATAAAATAAAACTTAAGTTACCACTTTTGTTGTATCTGAAATTCACAAGTTTGCTTTGGTAGATATCTGCAACCTCTGTACGCAAGCCGATTCTGTGAGTATGGTAAGTGTACTTAGATGAGCTATTCTTGAGGGACCTGGGCAATTAACTAATTGGCATCACTGTGGCGTGATCATCAATGATTTGGGAGAGATGGTGGCTTATAATAAGCTTAAATAAGAGCAGCATGAACCTGATCGCTTGATCAAACTCGGTTCCTCCCGAAACTAGTTGTGCACAACCTCACATCGAACCCATGAACTTAAACATCTGAAGTTCTTGAGGAGATCATTCACTGCTTTCCTTTTGTTTGGTTTCAGGTGTTTTTCTCATCCCTTACTTTATCATGCTATTCTTCACGGGGATGCCACTGTTCCTCATGGAGCTCAGTCTGGGTCAGTATGGAGCTGCGGGGCCCATCACTGTGTGGAAGTGCTGTCCTCTCCTCAAAGGTACTTCCTCATTGGGAATCAGGTTGTAGTTTGTGTAGATTCTGAGTTGTATTTATTAATTAATTTAAAGTAATAACTAGTACATTGTAATCTATGAATGACTTCTGTGTCTTTTGGTTGTTTTGGAGACAAAGTCAGAGAGGCCAGGTTGAGATGGTTTGGACATGTGCAGAGGAGGGATAGTGGTTATATTGGTAGAAGGATGTTGGAGATGGAGATGCCAGGCAAGAGGTCAAGAGGAAGACCAAAGACAAGATATATGGATGTGCTGAAAGAGGACATGACGGTAGTTGGTGCAAGAGTAGAGGATACTGAGGACAGAGTTAGGTGGAAAAGGATGATTCGCTGTGGCGACTCCTAAACTGGGAACAGCCGAAAGGAAAAGAAGAAGAAGAAGAATGACTTCTGTGTCTTGATCTTGTTGCAGGAATCGGAATAGGAATGTTGTGCGTCTCCACCCTTGTTTGTCTCTATTATAATGTCATCATCGCTTGGACATTCTACTATTTGGGCAGTTCATTCCAGAGCCCTCTGCCCTGGTCATGCGACGCTGTTCAAAACATTCCCTTTTGTGGAGTAAGTCTCATACGTTTGCCAGAGAGGTGATGAAAGTAAAACACAAAAAACTAATCACATCTGTCTGTTTTCTTCACAGAACAAGACCAATAGCAGCCAAAGTCCATCCGAGGTTTTTTGGAAGTAAGAAATCTCGCATATCATACAATTTCTGCTTATGATTTAATATTAAACATATTTGCTGTTCTTCAATTCCAAATTCATCTGAAGAATACAGAGTAGATGTTTTTCTTAAATAATGGTCCATTAAATAAAGGTCAGTGGTTTTAAAGGAAACAAAGTCCCATTGTGAACTCCTCCCTGTGTCTGGGTTCAGTGAAAAAGTTCTTGGAGTGGTGAACAGTGCAGGGCTGCATGATCCCGGGCCGGTGCGCTGGCCTCTCGCCCTCTGCCTGTTGGCAGCCTGGGTGGTAATCTTCCTCTGCATGCTCAAGGGCATTCGTAGCTCTGGCAAGGTGAGGCCTCTCCTTTCGTATACTGAAGCATTATATACACGAGTTATATGACTGTTATTGTTGAATGATAATTAATACCATCTTGATTTGTTGGTTAGCTAAAAATGTTTATGGTTTTACTGACCGTTTCCTCTGATCCAGGTGGTCTATGTTACTGCCACCTTTCCGTATTTCGTACTGGTGGTCCTCATTATCAGAGGAGCCACACTGGAGGGCTCCTTAAACGGTGTTGCCTTCTACCTCACTCCCAAGTGGATCAATCTAGCAGATGCACAGGTACCAACCCCTGAGTAACATTCTGTTAAAATACAGTTTTAACATTTCTCTCAGTTTTGTGAGCATCGGTTGTGACTTCCTGTCTTTGTAGGTTTGGAATGATGCTGCGTCCCAGATTTTTTATTCGTTGGGTATTGGAGTTGGTGGGCTCCTGTCAATGGCATCTTATAATAAATTTGACAATAATGTCATCAGGTAAATGTCAATCAGAGTTGTTCTGGGTTCTCTCTTGGAACTTTACTAAATGTGCCACTTTCTTTCAGAGATACTCTGGTCATCACCATTGGGAACTGTGCAACCAGTTTTTTTGCAGGGTTTGCCATTTTCTCAATTCTAGGTCACATGGCTTGGAAGAAGAATGTGCCTGTGGGTGAGGTAGCGGATTCAGGTGTGTGACTATGCCTTGATGTCAGATCCGAAACTAATGCACACAGTACATTCTCTTAAAATTGTGTTTGACTTTATGTTTTATATCTTAGGTCCTGGTCTAGCTTTTGTTGCCTACCCAGAAGCCCTGGCTCTTCTACCCGGGTCAGTGTTTTGGTCCATTTTGTTTTTCCTCATGCTGTTCATGCTGGGAGTGGACACACTGGTAAGAGTCTCCTGGGCTGTTATGTTTCTGTTTTTGAATCACCTCTCTTTTTTTGGCTCAATATTCAACAAATATCTCACAGAATAATGTTGGTGAGGTTCTGAAATGAAACATTTTGAGGTTTCTTGCACAACCTAATAAAAGAAAAAAGGGGCCATATTATGCTAAATCAACTTTTCTGACATTCCTACCACATTTTATTGTCGTTTCCTCATCAAAACATGCCTCAAGTTTTATTCAGAATCTTTCATGCATGTTTGTGTAATCCTGTCTTCATTTTTGTGACCTGAAAACAGCTCAATGTTCCTTGCGATGCCCATAGTTCTTACCTCCGCCCACTGACCAATCAGATGAATCGCTAGTGTAGCTCATCACTATGTGAAAGTGTGTTTTTTTTTTGTCGATTATAATGTAATAGGCATTAGGGTTGGGTGATGTCCAAGGTAAACATTGTGATGGACAATGACATTGTCTCAATCGCCAATTTACATTTGAGCTTTGCTGCCTAATAAATGGTGACGCAGCAACATTAGCGGTTATGCTAACCCACCCAGAATCGTACAAAACACCTGAAATCACAAAACAATGTCAACGAAACACCATTAGGAACAATAAACACATTTGCGATTTCAACCTGATCTACAATTTTTGCATGAAATAGATCCAAACATTTGTTCATTAACTTTAGAGGGACATTTGGAAAGAGACATTTATTGACGAACTAAAACTCTTATTTCTCATTTGAACAACTTCAATGCCATTCTATTTGACCCAAAAGGAGCTCAAACATAATTTTTAACTGCTTAAAAAATGGTACAATATGGCCCTTTAAGAAAACCATTGAGATAACAGATTTTTTTTTATGTTATTTATTTTAAAAACTGCTAGAACTTTTTTTTTAAAGAACTTTTAAAATGCATAAATCAGCCTATGACTAGGTAGTCCATGGGAAAGTACACGAAATTGTGAGAACCTTGTGTAATTTGAGTCGAACTGATGATGTTGACGTGTTTAGAGTATAATTGTATGAAACGCTGGTGCTCAGATGTAGATTTGATCAGAGATTGGCGAAGTACTTGTGTACATCCTGTCTTTTTGCAACTAAGCCACACTCATTTCATTATGCATGACAAGCCAGAATTGGGCTAGTAAAAATTCCATTATTGCATTTAGATCCCAGTTATTTTACAAGATATTAACAAAGAGAAGGGATACGAATACACGAGAACACTAAAGTTGTGTTTATTTAGAAATGTAAATTATATTTATTATGCCCACACACACGCAGTACCTGCATTGAGGGGTTTAAAAAGTCTTCTGGAATTGGTACCCTCTTCACTGCCATGTAAACTGTGTTGATGACCACGGCCAAATCCACCATTCTCTGCTTCCCATCTCTCTCTCTTGAAATAGACATTAATTCA
The DNA here is from genome assembly GCA_007224835.1 of Danionella cerebrum. NCBI lineage: Eukaryota > Metazoa > Chordata > Actinopteri > Cypriniformes > Danionidae > Danionella > Danionella cerebrum. The sequence goes on along the minus strand of SRMA01026708.1, from coordinate 1,096,753 downwards.
GTTAAATGTCACATCTGGAAAACCTGATCAAAGAGATCAAAAAACTGTTAAAACAGATCATGTTTAAAGCAAATCTCAAATTTGTACCTCAAGGCTTTCATGACCCTTTGTGTTTTTGTTCTGTCTCTGGTTTCTGTAGTTTGGGAACATGGAGGGCATCTGTACGGCAGTGCTGGATGAGTTTCCTCAGCTCAGGTCCAATCTAAAGCACAAGACACTCTTCTTGGCGCTGCTGTGTTTCGCCTTTTATCTCATGGGCCTGCTCCTTATCACTGACGTGAGACATTGACTTTCATTCTAATGTTTGTCTGAGGTCATCATTTTGTTCATTGTTTTGTCTGGCTATCACAGGGGGGCATTTACTGGTTCACACTCATAGACTCCTTCAGCACCAGCTTTGGCCTCATCATCATTACTCTCTTCATGTGCATTGGCATATCATTCTTCTATGGTACACTCTTTCTGATTTTCTCAAAAACAAATTGTTTTTGGATGCTAAGTTGGATTTTTCTGCTGTAATAGCTGTTGAAATAGTAAGCTGTATTAACTTTGCATCAAGTTAATATCTTTGTTTATAGTCTTCAAAGATATTCACATACTAGCGGCACAGTATTTGTACTTTTTGTGCAAGATTTATCACTGAACACAAGGCATATCCAAAGTAATTTCTGGCAGGCTGCAGCCCTGAACAGTTTATCAATGAAGCTAGATTAGCACGTTTTGAAACAGGGCACTACTTAAATAGTGTTGGAATCACTTTGGACTGCTATACATCGTGTGAGGGCACTAGTTGATCTGTATATTTACCAACGCTTGTGTAACTGCAGGGGTGAACCAGTTCTGTCAAGACATTGTGGACATGATCTGTCGCTGCCCGCCCTGGTGCTCCAAACTGTTGCTGTACTTCAAAGCATGCTGGGTAGTCTTCACCCCATTCCTGCTTACGGTGGGTGCAATGTTTATCATGTTTGATGACAGAATACAGGGTCAGACCAGACGAGACAAATGCTAAATGTGACCTAGCATGTTTCCAAAAAGCGATTTTAGCTTGTTTATTAGCATTGCTAGCTTGTTATTATTCATTTTCCCCCATAAGTTTGTTTATTGCAACACTTAGCAAACTAGAAGTTTAACATGCTAAGCCTTTTAGCTGTTGTTACTTTGTAGTGAAGCCTCAAGCAGTAATCTCATCTAGCTAGCATTGTTAGCTAGCTAGGATTTAACATGCTAGAATTGAGCTAAAATGCTACATGTAGAAATTTAAGGAATAGCTGTAATTATATCCACAGTGTTTAATCCCTCTGTTTTGCTCGGGACGTTTGCAGCCACTTCAGGTTAGTTTTTTTTGTCTACAATTGACCACAACTTTTTCTGTTTCAGCAAATTTAATTATTTTTGTTTCTGGCAAATCTTATTTCTGCACATATTTTGGGAAAATGCTTAAAAAACGCACAAGTTTACTATCCTTTAAAAATTCTAAATTAGACTGCAGCAAAAATCTTTTTTTTTTGTTGTTGTTGCATGAATATCTTGTTATGGTAAAAATATACATTACATTGAATACATTACATTGAAAATTCCCATCACAATCTTTATCTTCCTCAGTTCTAATCAAAACTACTAAATAAAGAATTTTCAAAATTTTTATCCTTTAATTGGCAAGATCTTAAATGAAGAAACTAAATGACTTAATTTTAATATGATAGATGATTGAAATAGTCTGGCACATATGAAATATTTGGCATTGATGGTTTAGTTTTCATGTTTTTAGCATGATTTTGATTGTTCGTGCTTGTAATAAGCACTAAATGTGTGTGCTCAAGGTTTTACTGGTCAGGGGTGAGTTGTTATGGTGTGTGTAGAGTGGAATCAAACACCGTCTCTTCTAGCTGCACCAGTTCTCATGTATTATTCAGAGTTAATGCAACCGTGTCTCAATGACAGTGATGTTTCTCCGTGCAGTTCATCTTGACCTACATCTTCATTGAGATGTACCGTACATCTCTACACTATGGATCATACGTGTTTCCTACTTGGGGCAAAGCACTGGGGGTTTGTATGGGCGCCTTTTGCTGTTTGCAGATTCTCATCTGGGCAATCGTGGCTGTCAGTAAAGAGTCTGGAACTCTTAAAGATGTAAGTCTTCAAAAAGGCCTTAATGTTAATTATAATATATTACATTTATTTAATAGAACATGCTTCAAATATACTAGAAAAAATGATAAACATTTAAATAATACATTTATTAATGTGTTGGTCATTCTTTCAGCGCTTTCAGAAGTCCATTCGTCCACTGAATTCATGGCGAGTGAACAACCTCAATACCAGCTCTCCAGAGCAGCACGTGGAGCCTCAGGCTATTGAAGGACCATTCACTGTCAACCTCACCGATGCTGACTTCACAGGGATGAACTGGGAGGGCATCAGTGAGGCCTAAGGAACTGGACAAGCTCAGATGGAGACCGGTACACCACTGGACTGAGCTGGTTTCACATCATTGAAGGACAATTATAGTAAAAATATTTATATTCTATTCTATTATATAATTGTTTAAACTAAGCTCTCAAGACTAAAATGGTCACGTGAAACATTTGGCCTAATGCTTGACATCCAAAGAATCCTGTTTCATATAGTCTATAAGCTTGGTTTGACCAGAACAAACATACAGTGTACTGAAAAACAAGTTATGAGCAACAACATTTAACTTTTAGTACTACAGCCCTCGAGCCCTTAGGCTGGGAACTTTAAAGAGGCTTCTAAAAATCATAAGAACATTTATTATAGACATGTCAAGCACAGATATGAAAATAATCATAGAGGAAAACTCCAATATACCAAAAAGAAAAAAAAAAACTCACAGCAAACCATCTCTCACAGAACCAGTTATGTAATTATATATTTACATCAACAGTGAGACCGGGTTAAAAAATGCATTTGAAAACGTTATAAACTGATAAAAGTGAAATCATTATTTGACCAATCGGCAGGTTAACTACCTGAAATTAGCTGATTTTTGAAATGCCCATAATAAAAAAAACTGAGAAAAAAAAGTTGCAGTTGTGACAGCTGGGACCACTGTCAAACCCGTCTGAAGTTTGCCAGTGAACATCTGAATGAATCAGAGGGCAACAGTGGAAAAGTTGTAGTCGCAATTCGTTGTGTTTATAGCGAAAAGAATGCTGCCTATGAACCACAAACATGACATGGTAAATATCTCATGGGTTTTGTCTACGTGTTCTAATACACAAGTTATCGTACACGAAAAAAAAGCCTTCTTAAAGGAGTGACTTGAATGAATTCTTTTGAAATTTGCTGCCATTTTATCAAGATGATTTTGTTCTCTTGGACTCGTTGGGTGGAAAAAGTGCTTTACTTTCAAATCATTTATGCGATGGTCCAGTTTTGCACATACATTTTATTCGCATCTTCAGATGGAAATATGGCTAATGAATAAAACACAGCCAAGACAACAAAACAGTTACTCAAGAAGAAAACATCTGCGTTAGCCGGCATCTTGATGTAAATCTCATAGAAAAATCTGTGGAGGGAGCTGAAGGTTCGAGTTGTTCGAGTCAGCCTTGACACCTAAATGAACTGGAGAGGACCTGCAAAGAGGACTGTGTGCAAATCTCTGGCTAATGACAAGAAACATCTGAGCTCTGATCACAAACCAGGGTTATGCCACCACATACATATTTTAACGTGTACAAGTCAATTTAAATTTCTAGATTTCATGTTATTCTCCTCCTCACTGGTGAAATAAACCTACCATTACATTTATGTTCGTTCGTTTGATTAAATATGTTGTTCCCTTACAGAGCAATTTGGATCTGTAACACCAGAACAGAATTGAAAATGATTCAGAAAGAAAGATAAGAACGGCCTGACATATCAGCAATACAATAATTTCAATCCCTTTTAGTTCTCCCTCTTTGAAATGAGCAGTGAGATTAATATAATGTTATATACAATATATAATGTTCAAGTCAATGCATGGGAATGAAAGGTGATGAAGTCAATGTTCTCTTTGTGAGCGGAGCGATGTAGCTGTGTGGTTCTCAGGATCATGTAATTATAGTCTTTGTTTTATATCTTTTTTTTTACATCTAGCAAATAAAAATGCTGTTTTCGCCAAGTGCTCTGTGTGGGATCTGTTTACCAAGGGCAGTTCCAACGCCTTTGAGTTTTCAAACTGAGCAAAACAGAAATTTGTTTATGCAAATCACCATGGCAACAACCTGGGTTTTACCTAGCTTTGCTTGATTTAGATGCTGTTGCAAGCGAACCTAAAAACACTTTTCAAATACCTTTATGTACTTAGTGAGAACTTTAGAAAACATCATCAAAACGACAAACGATCAGATGATGTTTATTACTTCTCTGGTATGAAAACAATTCAGAGGCATGAAGCATGAATGAAATTAAAGGCATGTCATTACAAGCCAACCATGAGGAGCAGAGGGGACAAATACAGTATGCTGTCTGTGATCCAGATTATTAGCAAGGCTAAAAATGAAAGTTGCTGCAAAGGCATAAACATTTTCACTTATAAAAGCAAATGGGAGAAGTAAGAATCCAAACACCATCTATGTCCATCAATCAATGCACACTCTTACTCTAAAAACAGTGTTTTTATGACCAGAAGAGTCCTTGCACAAAATGGTGCCGGGTGGGAGGGGTGCAAAGAGTGAATACGTCAGAAGAAGGAAATCTTACACTAAATGCAGTGCTGAGGAAGTTGGGTCTGAAAGCATTACCTTCAGTTTGTTTGGTAACCCTGGCTATTAAGATTTTAAGACCTTGATATGCCATAAATAATGACACGAAAATATGCAAAAGAATATCTGTTTTAAAATCTTAATGTGCAATGCATTCCGGGTTGAAGATGAACTTCTGACACTGTTGCTCACTCCTTATTAAGAAAAGTCGCTATTGGCTGTCCCTCTTTTCAATCTTACAGAATAAGCATTTTACTTATTAATATATCCCAAGCCTAAATAAACATTAACACATTAAGTTATTTATATAAGCATTACAATAACTTGATAGAAATAGCAAGGGTTGAAGTAAATCAATACTTTTTCATGGATTACATAAAGATTTTCAATTGTAAACCATTTGAGCGTGCATTCCTCTCCTGCTCCCGCTGCTCCAAGAGACAAGTCAGAACGATCACATTGAAGTTACTAAAGTATTGACTTCACGTTATACCTGTCCCAGTTCTCTTTTGAAAGAAGGGGAAGGGCTAAAAGAAAGGGGTATGTGTCCCACCCCCTCCGTTTCTAGGGAAGGCTTGATCCACACTTAAAAAAGGGTATGTAAAACAAATGTATAATTGTTTTCATGTGTAAACATTTTAAAACAACTTTTTCAAATCCCATCTTCAAATATAGATCAAACAAAGAAATTTAAATCACACAAATATTGGAAGATTTAAAGGAATAATGTTTAAAAACTGTCAGGAGTGAGGTATTTGCTGATTCTTGAGAATTATTTGAGTGACGTATACAGCTTCATAGGGGTGTCCCAATTCATAGGGGTATATTTTCATCCCTTCTCCTTAGCACTTGGTTTCAAAGGTAAGGTACCGGTATTGAGCACTCATTTAATATTTCAGAATCTCTTTTTTAAACTTGCTTTGGCACTTTCGTTTGCATTAACACACATCATCCATTTTTATCCACTCTCACTTCCCCAACCTCTCTGTTTGCCGTCCGGCTGATTCTGTTCAACAGGGGTTCCAGAAATCAAAACGAAGAGCAGTGCAACATCCCTACATTACACATCCCTACCCAGAATGCACTGCAATTATACTGCTGTTATTATATTAGGGCAGCATCAGGATTTTTTAAGGTATCATTTCCATTGACTATGAAAATGTGTTCCATTAACTCATTTACAATACTTTTCAGGACCTGTTTTAAAAATCAAAGATCTATTTTGAAGACAGTAAATGAACATCTATTTTGAATCCTGTTGTTCTGATATAGAACAGGAAGTTGCATCATAAACAGGAAGTTACATCACAACTAGGCTCTATAAATCAGGTGCTAGAAATCTGATTTTGAAAGGGCTGCTTGGCTTTTTCCCCTTTTCCACATCTCTTTCTCTCTCTATGCAGTTCGTTAACTGTTTTAGCATTCTCAGTGTTTTAAAGCTCATTTTTTTTAATCAAAAATATCTTTTCAAGTATTTATCAAGTGTATATGTAATTCAAGTTACACTCTCACAAACAAACAAAAGTGTTCAAATGGATAATAATTAAAAGTGGATAAATTAAGTTTTCTTGCTTATAACTTTTATGATTGCCTAAGTCTGATATCGTAATCAACAAGAAATACATATTGTATATAAATTGTTTGTTCAACTGATAGATTTAAGGCACCAGAGATAAATAAAGGCCTAAATCTTAACAGACAGGGTTACTTTTTACTACCGTTTATAATAAAAAAAAAATACAAATTGTAACTCAGTAATCACATTATGGACTCAAATTATACCCAACATCAGAATTGTGTCACAATTATTTGCTTCTAATATTTTTGGTAATTAAAAACCCTGTGAACCTTATTAGAAAATAAAAAAATGGTTAAAGCATTTTGATTTTCCAATGCATTAAAATACGTACTAATCCTAGTGCCCTTATTTGATGTAACAAATAAATACATGTACAGTGACATCATACCTGTTCCCGATAAACGACGGTCTCTGTTGCCATTGGTCTATTCCACGAAACACTTAACGACACATTCCTCCTCAAAGGTCCTCTTACTGACGCTGGTCCTCTGCCTTATTTCTTGGGCCTCCTGAAGAGTTTGGGAAAGCTGTGCTTTTTGCGTGCCGTGCTGGTACCATCAGTATCTTCCCCCGTAGAGCAGCTATCCTCATCCACCAAGTTCTTCCTCCCTGTGATTTGAGAGATTCGGCCTCCCCCTCTGCCTAGAACCTCCTGCTCTGAGGAACAGTTGAGGGAAAGCATGGACTCTAGGGAGGTTGGGCTAGATTTCTGAAAATGGATTTCTCCTAGGCTGGCGCACTTTTCCATGGCAAAGCTCTTCTTTTGCAGGAGGGGGCTGTCGCTGGAAGAGCCACCGTTGGATTTGGACAGTTTGTTGAAGAGAGGGGAGGAGCAGCGCTGGGGATCTCCATACTGGCCCATCGAGAGGGAGGAATCTGATTCAGAGCGATTCAGGTCCCTGGATCAGGACAGAAGTCAGAATCAGCAACAATTCCAAAATGTACTTTTAAAAATTAGGCTTTTCAAAAAAAGTGTTTCATTACCCCCTAGAGTGTTTCACAGGCTTCATAATATTTCTTTATACTTTTTTTTTTTCAAATTTCTTCAGCAAAACAAAATGATATTTTATATTATTTTTAATTATTAAAAGATGTTATATACTTTTTCATTCGTATATGATGTTATTTTGTTAATTGGCTATTTAAACAATTATGTTTTTTTATGTCACTGTCAAAATGAGATGCTATTTTATTCAACTCTTTTTGTCTAATTAAATGAGACGGACGTTATTTTGTTAAAACCACATTTTGTTATTGTCTATTTGTGTCATTGTCTTTTTAATTTCAAAAAGAAAAGGTTACTAATCTTGCAAATCAAAGAATACGTGAGTTTAGTTTTAGTATAAGAGTGTGTATCATCCGGCCTCTGGGATGTCTCTTGTACTCTGAGGGGGCTTTCACACCTGACTTGTTTAGTTCGGTTCAATCGATCTAGAGTTCGTTTGCCCTTTTGATACGGTTTATTTTGGCAGGTGAGAAAGGACCGAATAAATCGGACCGAAAGCAGACGAAAAAAATCGGTTCTAGACCTGCTCAAGGAGGTGGTCTTTGTACAAACTCTAGGGTGGTTCCTTTGTGGTGTGGTTTTGGGCGCATGTCTTCAGCCATTCTGTCCGTATGTGTGTTCATTCTAACCAATCACAAAGCAGTCGAGGAAACACATACGATGACATATTTGACCATTGAGTGCCCAGTATGGTGTCAAATGTGTGTATTTTCAACCAGTGCAGACCAGAGGGATCAGTGGTGTGTGAATGAGGATTTGCAGACTCTCAATTGTTCCTCTTGGTTCGGACCAAATTAAACCTAGAAAAGCTCTTCAACTATATCCTTGATCTGCGTGTCGAGGACCGCCAGGTGTATTCAGTCACTAATTAACACAGGGAAGCAGAGTGGCAGTACATGTCCGCGTGGTGTCAGAGCACGGAGAAAGAGCAGAGGAGAATGGCTTGGATGTAAAAAAGAAGCGGAATAACGCACAAATCTAAATACTGACACGCTTTGGGGCGGTGTGTTCAAAGCAGTCATGTAAATGTGGATTGTGGGGGTTTCACTCGCGGGCTTCGGGAGAGTTTTATTTCATAAAAATGTATAATTAACTAAAAAGCTAAAAGTAAGTAAATAAATAAAAGTAGAGAGAACAGCTTTAAAAAATAAATACATGTGAAATTGTGTTGTAAAAAAGGAATTGTAAAATTGAAATATTTATGAATATTATCGAGTTGTTATTTATTGAATTTTAAAGTTGTGTATTTAAACTGGTGTTTTGTGTGTTTAAGGTTTTTCACCTCCAAGAATAAAAATGACAAAAGAAACAAAGCCTCATTATTGGGAGTGAATCCCAGCAAAACCCGTCAAATGTGAGAGTACAGTGCCAGCAAACCCACAGCTTAACAATATGTATCATGTTACATGAAGCCACAATGTTATTACCCCCTAATAACCAACATTTTTAGTTATATTGAAATGTTACTTTAACATCTAATATTATTAATGCATTATGAAGGGGATTTATTCTGCTTCTAAACATGGCTCTATGGAGAAACCAAATAAACAGTAACAATCGTTTGGGATGAGATGCATAGACTCATTAACATGCAAAGATTAAGCAGAACAAGTTCAACACCATTCCAGAGCCATCGAACCCCAACCAAGAAAAGCAAATAGTGGAAAATGGTGTAGAGTAGCAAGAGGACAGAATTGGGGAGCTTTATTTAATATAAAGTGCTGTGCAAAAATTATATAAATTTATAGCTATTTATAAAATTTTTCTTTTGTTTACTCACTTTGAATTTGCAGCACTTTTTGCAACAAAAGCCTAAAGCTTTTGCACAGTTCTGTGCATATATAAGCAATGTTCATGTTTGTTATTCTAAAATATAACCAAACCAAACAGCTGTGTTAGCAATCAGCACTTCACATCAGGCTCATGCACCGTGTGTGTCTGTGGTACCCGAGGCTGTCGGGTCCCTGATGGCCGTGTGAGGCTGTGAACTCTGCAGGGTGCAGAGCAGAGACCGCCTCCAGTGACCTGAAGCCTGAGGAGTGGTACTGAAGCGCAGCCAGGCGAGAGCCCAGTGAGGAGGACAGAGAAGAAGACAGAGAAGCCATAGGGACAAACTCCACATGGCCAATGGAGTGGCTGCGCGTCTGCCGAACACAAGGCCGTCCTGAAGCCCATGGGGGCACAGACTCACATTCACCCTCACCAGCCTCTACCAACCTCTGAGAGCTGAGGTGCAGCATAGGCTCTCCAGAGCGGGGCCGTAGAGACATCAAGCTGGGAGCTGATGGCACACACACACACACGCACGCACACACAGAGGATATCAGCGAGGAGACATTATTCATTTAATAAAATTTCTATAGTACATAATCATTTATTTAAATTATGTATACTTCAAATGAAATTTGCAATAATTACAAATTAATTTCATGTCAAAAGCTACTGTTTGTGTGTCCGGATACTCCATCAATGATCAATGCACTACTCTACATCAATTGACCTAAAATCAATGTCCAACTGGGAGCAGCAAATGAGGTTACCACTGTCATCATCTCCTATAAATCATTTAAGATGTGAATTATACTTACATTGTATTATAAACAATAACATGCTTATTCCTTTAGGTTTATGGGGTTCTGCTGGTGCACATTATGTAAATGTGGGATCTTCAAGACAGATCACAAGTCCATCGCGGGGCAACACAATCACCCCTAAGGGAAATTTAGACTAACCAATTAACCTGAAGCATGTCTTTTGGCTTGTGAGGAAAATGACCTGGGATCAGCGACCTACTTACTCAAAGGCAGCCATGGTACTCACTGCAGCATTGTGCTACCAATACAAATGGAAATAAAAATGAAAAATTATAAAATAATGACCCCTTTATTTGTTATCACGTGATGTAATCTAAAAATTACATTTTCCATTAATGCTAGATGTTATTTAGTTTAAACGATATATTTTTTTCATTTTAACAAAATGTTATTTTATTTAAAAACATTTTTTGTCATATTAAGATGTTATTAACTTAAAACATATTTTTCCATTTGAATTTTATTTTATTAAAACATTTTTCAATAGAACTAAACACTCTGTTTAAAAACTGTTTTTGTTATATGTGTTACTTTAAAATATATATTTTTGTTGTTAAAAAAGATTTTGATTTACAAGCCTCTATTTTGTTATAACATGGTATTTTCTTAAACATATTTGTATTATAATCTTTTCTATTTACAAACATTGTTAGAAAAAGATGCCATTTTATTAAAACATGTTTTTTTTCATTAAACCCAAAATATTGTTAGCAAAACATTTTATTTTAGTTACAAACCTTTTTATTATTTAATATATTATATATTACTTTTTTTTTAAACATATTTTATTATCATTTAGTTCTATTTAAAAATACATTTGTTTTAATAAGTATAATAAAAATAATAATATAATAATAAATATAATAATATAGAATATTATAAAAAATATATAAAATAAAAATATAAATTTTTGTTATCCAAAATGTTGATATAAAAACCTATAATGTTTAGTTTCATTTAGTTTAAAAAGCTTTTACCAATTATTACAAGATTCTATTTTGTTTAAAAAAACGACATTTTTTTTTTTTATTTCTCATAGGTTTGGAGCAGGAAACAGTGTTCGCTTTCTTGACTTCACATAACTTGCAAAACAAAAGTACTGAACAATATCTTGAAGGAGTTTTGTTAGAAAACAAGAGCATTGTTAAGAGTTGTGAGTAGTGTGCAAGCTGCTAATGAAAGCAGTGGTTGCAGAAGAAAACCGAGCTGGGGAGGAAACAAAGATGATGACATTGTGACACAGGATGTGAACAAATACACAAGCGTCAAAGCATTACAGTGCAGAGCAGTACATGGTGCATGGAACCTCTGCTCTTTATAAGCAACATATGGCTGTTATCTGCTTATTAAACATTTCTACAATTTCAAAATGTGTAGATCTAAATGTTGCAGAGCTGTGCAACAAGTTTCACCGAAAAACTGGGTTAGAATTTTGAATAAAAGCTCATCAATGTTTTAAACACAAGTGTATAACAGGAATCGGCAAGCTGCTGAGCTAGAGACTCGGGTTTTGCACATTTATGAACCAAGCTAGCAGGAAATGAAAAGTTAAACCAGGGTCCAGAATATTTATTAGTTTTTCAAATGGCAATAGGGTAGGTTTTTCCAATCCAGCTACTGAAGTTTGCATGTTTCTAATATTGCATTTGTAGATATTGATCATGTGAACTGATACGTGGTTTGAAGCCATTCATTTAATTTTAATTATATATTAATAGAACGTAATAACATTTTCATCAACTAAATAATTATTCATTTTATTTATTAGCACAGTAAGTAATTGAACTGCAAAATTGATGGATTCAAATCTAGATTTCATAATTTTAGAGCAAGATGCATCAAACTTGCATGCTGGCCACCATTTCATCTCTTTTCAGATAATCATCCCTCTGCTGTTACTATTCAAAACTGTTGACCTATCAGAGCAGTGAACACACCTATTGAAACTTGTCACAATTTGTAGGCAGCCTTTAAAAAGACTAATAATATTGTAATTTTCTTTAAAACTATAAACATGGTTATTTTAATTTATTTTGGCCTTTCAAGTTGTTACCTTGAATACAATAACTTAATTCATTTGCCATCTTTAAACAAAAACAATTTTTTTTCTGGTTGGTGATTATTTGAACAATTTGTAGTAAAAAAAGTTCAATATGCTATTTTATATACATGAACAAGGCTCTAACATTTACCTTTTTAAAGTTCTAGCTAGTATTGTAGAGAACACTTCCTAAGTCAGGTTATTATTTAAATTTCTGTATTTCTCCACAAAACAAAGATTAGTACTGATTCCAAATCTGTACCTTAGTTCCTAATAAAATATGTTTAACAGCTGGAAACAACACGACAAGTAGCAGAGACGCAGAGAGTGCCGCTAAATGTTAGCATTAGGAGAGAAAATGAATGCCAACCAGAATGTTTCCACAGAGATTGGCTCTCGGAGGCCACAGGCCAAAGGTCACTGACTCGTCGATCCATCTGCCATGCGGCATCTGCGGACACCAGCCAATCATATTTCACAAGACATTGTAGAGCTAATTGGGAGGTTTCCCATACATGACGGTAAGCATCCATCCGATCAATGTTTACGATAAGACTCATACTTTTAACTCAATATTTGTGTTTAATGAACTCACATTTCAGAGTTCCTGGGGAAAGAATGTCCTCGTCCATGTCATCTAAGTCGTCAGACAGAAGAAGATTTTGGGGTGTAGCAGGACGGATTCCCAAGAAAGATGGGTCCAGGTTGAGGGCAGAGGCCAGAGATGTTATACCAGGGTTATTGACGATGTTGAACCCGGTCAGAAGCTCAATTTGCTGCCACCGATGGAGCTTTTCTCTCAGAGCAGCGGTCACTTCCCCCAGAGCCTGTCTAAAGACATGAGAAAAACAGTATGACAATGCGAAACAGTGTGATCATTAAGTCAGTAATACTTGAAGTCTGTGTTTTTAATCGATGAGACTGACTAGCCAATCACCATGCTGCATCCCTTACACCTACTCTGCATTTCAAATGTTTATTTTTATATCATTTTGCTATTAGCATATAGCTAGAACATGTAGGAAAACAATGAAACATTCTCGCTAATTGCAAGACACTGTTGACTTTTATGTTCAAGACTATACAGTACATATATAATTTTTAAATGTGGTTTATTGACATGAAACAACCGATACTGCTGGGTTTTATTCCCTCCCGCATTTGTGAAATAGAGTTATGTTGGTTGTTGGTGAGCTCGGATACTGTCTCTTATTAAAGCCTTACCTGTCCAGATCCACAAATCCAGTTCAATTTCTCACAGGTGGTAAATCAACTGGATTGAACTGGATTTTTGATTATGTAAGCCAGGGGCGTCGGGGGCTGAAGCGGTGTTTTAGCCGGTGCTCTACATTGCATGGTAAAATGACAGAGAATGGCTCATTGGTGGAGGAGCGCACAGGGAATAAACTGACCCGGACCATTTTTCGAATTAATCAACACCTGCCAGCCAATCAGAATTGAGTATTCAGACAGACCATGGCATAATGTCTGGTATGCCGTAAGAAGTTATCCAATTTCACCTAATTGATCTAAGTCAACCTAGTCTTAGTTTAACTCTGGGAATTTGAACGATTATAAAATACCTTTTCTTTGTTCAAAGACACTTTAATGAGACACTGCAGAGCCTTTTTTTAAACTGTTGACTTTAGCGTTCTTTTTTTAACATTTGTTTCTGATTGTGTGCCTAAAAAGGTTGAAAAATGCTGTTTTTTAGCACAAAAAAGACAAAAACGTTCTAAAACCTACTTGGCAGAAAGGATTTTGTGATCAACATCATCCAGTGAGGAGCTGTGGGCCACATGGAACGTCCCAAAGAGAGATCCCTTCTTCTTCTTGATCTTTTCGGCCTGTTGTGGTTATCACAACTCTATAGTTAAAGCTATTGAATTGAACGAAGCAGGCAGAACAGGCTGTGATGTATTATTGATGCAGATCTCACCCCATCTTTAGCCATTGTGAGCTGTCTTTCTGCATTCTGTTTCTTAATGTTGTAGTACTGCACTTCCACTTCATGTGTGAGCTGGAGCCACTTCTGAAGAGCTTCAGGGTGAGACCAGGCACTCCTCAGCTCCAGCTCCCTCTCTGCCTTCTTCAGAGCCATTCTGACCTGACACAAACAGACCACACTATTTCAGTCATGTATTCAGCATTTACTACTTTAAAAAAAATGATTCAGGTTCATAATCTTAAACATTGGTTATTTAGACACTGCATCACAAATTCTGACAAGTATGACGGATTTAAGGCACTTTTTAGAAAAGGCAATGTTGTGCCCTCAAGACCTAAAAGTTAGGCAAAAGTTAGGTATGAAAACTTAAACAAAACAAATAATTGTGATGTTAATTAGAGGGCGACTTATTATCAGCCCAACCGATTATTGGCGCCGATATTAAGCATTTTCACGATTATCTGTATCGGTTATTTTCAAAACCCAGTTTGCCGATAAAAATAATTCGTTTTTGAAATGCGCACTTTGGCTCCGACGCAGCCTATCAGAGCTCATCACTCTGTGCCCTAGAGCAGTCTCTACTCACTGCGTATCAGATTTGTTGGAAGTCGCGAGACCGACCAATCTATTTTCTGTAGGAAGTGTAGGAACTTTTTTTGTCATTATTGTTATTATTAATATTGATGTTTATTTAATATTGTTATTATTAACAGTTCTCAGAATTAAAGATATGTTTGAAAGCATTCAAAGAAAGTTCTTGTGAGAGCTCTTGTTATTATTAATTATGACAAATTTCATTTTTACACTAGACACATATCGGTTCAAATTATAGTTTATCGGTGCATTTGATCTGTAATAATCTGTATCGGCCCTGAAAAACACATATCGGTCGACCCCTAATGTTAATAGTAACTATGCCCAAAAAATGCACCACTGATGCAGACTGAACAAATTATATTTTATTAATAATAATAAAAAATAATACATTTTTTTTCTCCACTACCCAATGCAAAACGCACAAACTACACATTGTGATAAAATACAGAGGCAAAGTTGGAGTCGGCAATAAACTGCGGATTCATTTAAGTGGTCAGGGAAAAAAAATGGTCAAGTAATCCATGGGTTAACTGTTTCGCTATACTCGTAGCCACTGTTTACCTGTTCAAGCTCTTGCTCTGCATATTTGCGTCTGCTGAGCTCATTCTCAGTCCCTTCTCGGAGCTCTCTGAGCCTTTGCGCCTCCTCCTTGGCAGATTCAATCTCACTCCGCATCTCTCTCTCTAGGTTGTCTTTCTCCTCCTCCACTGTGTGATGCTCTTTCTGGGCAATCTGCAGCCTGAACACAAACACATGCGTGCACAAAGATTGATAAAAACTCCAGCAGGTGGTGCAGTAGAGAAACGAGCAGCCATGAAAAAGGAACTAGATGAGCAAAACTCTAGCACTCCTCTTCATTCGCTGAACAAGATTAGGCCTGCTCCGGGGTAATTCTGAAGAAAAACATCACTGAAACATTTCAAGGGGATTTCTGCAAACAGATATAGTTAACTGAGGTCATGTGGCCTGGAGTATTTTATTAAATATTTAAAATCACCTTTGATTTCCTAGTCTGGAATGTTATCAGTGATCTCTTCTGCGGATTTTCAAATGATTTATAATCTTGTTATCAATCAAAGAGTCTAACGAGAAGGGGAAGACAGACATGAAGGAAGCCATTGTTACACTGAATCCTGTTCTCTTATGCTGAAGCAACCCTCGTTCAAACAGGAAGTGAGGTATTAATCAAACTGTCACTAGCTTGGCAGTTGCCAAGAATGTTACATCACAAATAACTCAGAACAAGGAGTTTTATTTCAGTTAATAAACCTCTTTTTTTTTACGAGTGTACAGGTTATTGTATCTTTCAATACAATCAGGCTGATGAAGTGCTTTATATAAAGTGAGTGACATCTAGACAGATAAATGAAGAGTTATATAGATATGGAGAGAATTACATTGAAACTGATTCATAGGCATTTCAATTTATCTAACTTGCCCTTATTCATTAGTGCTTCTCCTTCACTTTTCCCCTGGGACGGAATACTAAGGGGAAGGGATGAATAAATACACCAGTAATTGGGGGTCCCACACAAAGCCATGTACATAATATGGCTAGCCTTATATTAAGTTAATAGACCATCTATGGAACATTATGACATACGACATGAAATCTAACATAAAATATTGGTTTGAATGATCTGGTGTGTCCTGAAGGATGGAGCTAAACCGTGCAGTGCAGTGGTCAACCAGGACCAACTTTTTTTTAACAAGCTCTTACAGTGTCAGTGTTAGTTTTTTTCTTAGAAATGCTTATTTTTCTTAAAAATGTATTTTAGTTCGTATACTTTCGGTTATTTGTTAAGTGAAAGATAAAAAAAAAAACATCAGAAAGTACTCTGAGATATTTATTTAGATATTTCCCATAATAGCCAATAGAAAGATGTGGTAAATACTGTCCTGGTCCAACCATAAACCCAGATGGTCAGCTTCCTGTGACTAGTGCAGATTATAATTAAAAATATCACTAACCCCATTGTAGATATCTTTAATTAGTCATATTTAAAGATAACTCATTTATTACTTGCCAAATATCAATTGTAGAATTAGGACAACTCAGAGTAACCTTCCACTTAGTGAAAAAGTCAAATAGTCAAATTTATATAAAAAAAATTCCAATTGAATATGACTAGTCAAAAAAGAATTGTATATACCTCTAATATGCATTACAACTAGTCTAATATTGTAGTTAGCTTAAATGTATGTAATGAATAGCTGATATGACGTAGATATATAACAAACATATTTGTTATTTACAAAGTCAAAATACAGTTCCAACTAGAACAGAAATGGTATTATATTGCCAAGGAGCTACTAAAAGAAGCTTTTAGAAAGATATTCAGTATGTGAGCTCCATAAATGCTCTTTAAGATTCATGAGAATTTTCCCTTTGAGAGTTGTTCCTCAAATGTTGTTATTATTATTCACAAAGGAGAGTGTATAGTGTTTGGAAATTATGAGGTAAAGAGAGAGCGAAGAGAAACCCTGCACTTAAAAAACTGTAAATCTGGCACACATAGCGCCCCCTTAAACCTGTCTGTAAACCTGGCGGAAACACTGGAGCCAAATCCCAGAGCCACCTCAGCTGGTTTTTCTAGATATGGAAGAGCAGAGGCTCTACTCCGCATTCAGTCCCAAGTAACTGACCTCATCCCCTAACTCTAAGCACAAATAAAAACATATGATCCTCAAACAGATATATTCAAGCGTAGTTTTTCTATTTTTAATTCGTCATCTATAGTTAATATGCCAGGTAAACTTCATTTAAAATTCATAGATAGTTAGTGTCAGTCAGGTTTGAAACTTAGATTTAACTTAGACAGATCAATAAATAGACAGACAGATTGGAAACACAGACTTCCCTCTAACAAACAGACAGCCAGATGTTTAGATACTGACAGACGGAAAGTGCATCATGAACGACGGTTGTCAAAGAGGGATCAGAGTGTCCTGTCCTCTATTCTACGACTTAGGGACATGAGAACACACGTAGATCCATCTCCTACTCTGTCACAGTAGCAACACGTAAACTCACCCAAATACGACCCCCCCCCCCCACAACCACACACACGCGCGCACACACACACACATTCCTAGTCCTTCAGCATCTCTGCATCAGCAAACCTTATAAGGCCGCTGCTTCAAAGGAAACAGTGTTAAGAAAGGATGTTGGAATCATGAGTTTCTCCAGCTTCTCAGTTCTGCTTGAGCTGAACTCAATGAGCTGTGTGATAGTGAGTGTGAGTGTCTGAAACACTGCGCCGACTGTCCTCTGACCATTTATGGAATTTTGAGGGATGCTTGCATCATCCAGCTCCAGTCTTTGAGCCGAACAGACAAAGATAGTATGAAATGCCCAAAACCACTTCCACTCCACTGGCTCATCTTTCAGTTGTTTTTTTTAAAGCACAGTAGGGTTGAATGAATGTTGTTGCCTTTAAAGTAACCCTTTCAGTGTGGCACTGAAGTAGATTTTGGTGAAAAAGATAAAACAACTTGCTAAATTGGCAAAAAACTTTATTCATCCGGTCAGCTTCCATAGAACATTGTGTTTAAATCATGTTCAATGTATTTAAAGCACAAAGTTTTAGGGTTAAGGCTAGAAAACTATGCATGGCCTTTGCATGTAAGGTTTCCTCCAGGCTCCTTAGTCTCCGGACACAGTCCACAAACATCCATGTCAGGATGATTAAAGACTCCAAAATGGCCATTGGAGAAAAGGTTAAAATGTATTGGAGAAAAGGTTAAACTGTGATCTGGTAAACAGTTCAGTGTGTAGTAACTCTTTTTCATTGCCAACATTAGATATCGTATGAAATGTAAGTTCTGGCCAAGCAACAGAAGACACCGTTGACCCTAATTAGGATTCAAAAGCAGTCATGGAAGATTGACAGATTAACATTTGTTGTTTATGCTTTAGAAAAGCCTTTATTATTTAGCAGTGTGTGTAAATAAATTTCTTCTTTACTTTAAAGAGCATCTCTTAGAGATTTTTGAAAATGGCCTCTCATACAGTGTGTAACATAGCTCTAAGTTTGAGAAAGTCAAGTTTGAGTTTTAAATGTAAGATGCTTTGTGTTTTTGTCTTCAACAAGAAATGGTTGACTCAGAGTCAAACATTAAATTGATATAATTTGTGATGTGAGAATGTGCTATAACCCCTCCCACCACCCTCTAGCTTAAACCCAGGAAACAAAATGCGATTCTGTACGAGTACAATGCTGTACTTGTTAAATCGTGATCCACAAATCCCCAGTCTGTGGACTGGTATCAGGTCATGTATCAAATGTTATTGGCCAGCACAAGAAGTAAAAAAAAAATAAAAATCTCTAATGAAGCACATGTTGAGGACCTCCCTGCTAAAAGCATTGCCTGTATTAAACCATAGTGTGAAAAAGGTTTGGGATCGATGTGTTAAATGGCTTTAATTAAAGGATGGATCCGCAGTTGGTAAAAATGGCAAAATCCAAATGAAAATCTTTTCAAAATTACAAAATGGGTACTTTAATCATGCCATTGCCATTTCTTTCAATACTTAAAATATGTTCAAAATATATTCTTTTGTTGAGCACATTAGCACTGCTTGCTTTGCTTACAAACAAATTCGCAAAAAAAAAGACTACAGAAGCTTTGAAGCGTTTGAATAAAAGCTTCATATAAATGCAATCCACTTGATTCATCGATGTGATTCAGCAAAACAAAATAGTAGCTTTCAAGTCTTTATGCTCCGCTGGCTGAGATCTACAGGTTTCCTGTTCCAAATAGATCTAGAGGAAATTGATAGCTTACTTCTGCTGCAGGTCCAGTAGGCTCTGCTCAGCCCTTTGAAGCCCATCCAGGTCCTTTATCATCTTGCCCATGTGGTCTTTGTAGTTCCGGTTCTGAATGTAGGCAAACCAGCAGCCTCCCACTCCAATGATGATGGACACCACCAACATCAGGTCCTTCAAGTGATTGTGTCTGCTAACTGACAACAAATCCCCGCAAAAATTGTAACAATTCATAGTTCATTCAACACCTTTAACACCCTTATAATTTTATCTTGATCCAAATCTATATCAAACAGATTTCTCTTCTAAAGCATTTGAGATGATAACCAGTCCCGTTTATACAAGATGGTGATGTCATGTGAGATTTATGGCTATCTTTGACACATTCCACTTACGACCTCATCTGGCAGGGCAAATGAATGTTTTCTTTGCTAATGCCTCCACTCTTCTCTTACCAATACTATTTTAAAATGGCAAAAATGTATATCTGAAGCGATTCTAATATTAAACATGATGATCAAAATCTGTCGGATTGATTTTCTGTCATTTGTTTAATTGCAGTGATGAATCACAATTACAAAGTGTTTTCTTTCGCTTATTTTCATGTCTGATGCCATAATCGTTTAGGCAGAGAAAGTGGGGAGGGTAAAACTATTTGATGAATAAATTGGGAATGAGGAGGGTTGATATATAGAGATTAGATAGAAACAAACATCAATAACAGACAAAACATAATGCTACCTTTGTCACTATAAGTTATATAAACCAACCCCTATGTCTCTATCTATTACTAAAGCTGAGATGAAAAAATTTGGTTGCTAGGGTAAACACGTTGGTTGCTAGGGAGCTGTCAGTGAGATCATAAAAAATAATCTATTACTATGATTAACAATCAAATCCACATTTCTCTTTGATGTTTCCTCTTGAAGATATTTTCATTGCCTTTCCCCATAAATTTTCATGCAAAGGCCATTTTAAGTCAATGGTGATTTTTGAAATACTTTTGCACAGTGCTTGGTATGTTCTTGCACAGACGGATAACCTCCATAAGTGTCGTGAGCTTGTGGGTTCGTTGAGATTCTCAGTTACAGTTCTACAAAATTTGACCCCATGTTAAGTCTATTGAAAATTTCCCAGCATTCTCAGTTATTTTCTGGAATTCCTTTAGTGGTACCAGTCTGAAAACATTTAATATTCTGAGTCAGTCCAGTTCGGGTGTTTAGGCAAAGTTTGATGGTTGTAGTATGAACGGTCTAGAATTTTTTTTGTCTGATGGAAAATAGGAATAACAATGTGTTGGCACTGTGTAAACTGGTAAGCTTGCATTGATGTGAGGTTTCAAAATGTAGTTGTTTTCTATATGTTCTATTAGGTTCTCACACTAATTACATGCACCTGTGCTAGATTAGGTTCTCATCAGTTTTGCACCGGACTGCACCAATGACCTCAGAGTCCCACCAAAGTAGCAGCAGTAGAGGTGTAATAGGAGGACTTGAATTACTGGATTAGCACATGCTATTTACATCTGCAATTTTGCTGCTCACATCCTGCCCAGGAAAATGGCAGGTGACTGCACAGGATGCAGTGCCAAAATATTTGTGAGAGGACCATGCTGAATCCTACAACCTTTAGACTCATCCAACTTAACTCTTTTAAGGTCATGTTAAATCTGTGCATTTACTGAGACCAGTCTGAGATCAACTTCCGTCTTGGATGTCCTCATTAATAAAACCTCATTATATGTATATAAGAGAGTTGTTGTTTGGTCAAAAGACCAGATGCTGAGAAACTGTATCAGTTCAGTTGCTGGAAGGATATGATGACCGTTCTTTAGACCCAAGGGCATCACACAGACTATTGAAGCCATGGCTGCTCACATATAAGTCATAGTGGATTACGTTACACTTAGCAGTGGGGATTATCCCATGATCCGCTGACATCACTGTGTTGGCGCTTTTCTCATGTGATTTATTTTTTAATACAAAAAAAATGCTTAATGGATTTTAATACTTTTGAGACACATCATTTTAATTCCTTAATCATTTCGAAAAGAATTAATGTCACCTGATTGCCATCTCATTGTTCTTAAATGTTTAAATCACATAGATGTTTGTGTGTCAAACCCTGTTATAATTGCTCAGAATATTATTTACCAGCTTTCCGTTGATTTTTTTGAGTATAAACTTTTTTTGAGTCTAGAATTTTTTGCACACTTCAGAGCATCTTTTTGGGGTTCGAAAAGCTGGTGTTACATAGTAACACCTAACACGTGTCAGCTTATAGTGTGCCAACAGTAGGCAATGAAATTTGGTAGACATGTGTAGGGTACTAAGACTTAAAAATATGTAATATGGATCATGTTTCCAAAGTGGACAGGTAGTCAGTTATCTCTCAAAAACTCTTTTTTTTATCTCTTTTGCGCATGTCGTACTTTAACAAACTTCTCCTAGATATAATATCTGTTCATCTTCATCAAACTCCATCAGTATCATCAAAAGGCATATGAGAAGTGAAGTTTTATTGATGTCCTTAAACGATGTGTGCGCTTTCATCATGTATCAATATAATCTCGCTTATAGCGCCACCACATAGCCAAGGAAATACAACATTTTTTAACCAATTTTGATATACGAGACAAGAATATTGTCCAAAACAATAAATGAAAAATATTCTCATTATTAACGCCACCTGGGATCATGAGGCTGTATTATGTGTTTTTTTTTTTTTTCAGTAATTTTCACTTGAATTCATCTCTTATATGAGGAGTGGATGTGTAATGGAGTGATGTTGCCAGAGGTACGAGAGGTATTGCTTACAGTATTTCGTTTTGAGTTTCCTACCCATCTTCATAGCTTTTACGTCTTCTTTTGTAACCTTTTAAGTTTTGTTTCATTTCATGTACATCATAATTGTTGTGTTCTTTACTGTTCGTCTCTGCCTTGGGTAGACCGTACATAATGGTCATTCACCTTGACCCATATCCCAAAAGTGTTTCAGTGACAATTCTTGCTCCAAATATCACACACCCTGAAGGATTAATATGGTTTTGTGTCCGATACTGTTACCAAAACACTTACCACCATGTTCTTAGATAGGTTTGATTCTGGCAGGGGTTCTAGGTACTTATTCACATGAACAATGAATCATATGATGACATGCCCTTGGTCATTCAAGTCCATCTCACCTATTTATTGACAGGATCTCACATCTTCTCTCTCTCTTTTGTTATGCCAGCTGTACTTGAAGATCAGGCTTTAAGGGCTGACATTAAAGGGACATAAAGTACCCCTCTGTCTGGCTCTTGTACACAATAAGTCTGGCTATTTTCAGATCCAAAGATATTTGCTCACGAGAAAAGAAACCTTTCCTTGATTCAAAAATGAGAATTGAATACGGGAGAGTCTGGATTCCATTCAGATAAGCTGGTTTTGGAAAAAACAGGAAAACCTATAGTGCCATTCAGACTTTGGTGGTTCTTTCAATAGATTTGAGACATTTTTTACATTATTTAGTCAAGAGAAATCATCCCAATGTACTTCAATTCCCTTAAATTTGATAGAGAATGATGAATGAATGGCCCTGCAATGGGTTGGTGATATATCCTGTCTTTTGCCCAATGTGAGTTGGAGAACTATGTCCAGTTTTATATGGTCTACTTGAAAATTCCACAATGCATGTGGAATGCATTGGGTAAGCTCCAGCACTCACCTGGAGGTCCAAAAAGTACTGTCTCAAGGGCTTTCAGCTGCAGCTTCTGTGCATGACTACGGTCCGGAATCTTTAGCACGGACACAAGAAGAGTAGCGTTTTTTACTGCAAGTCTGTAACAAAGATGAATGGTGAATGATGTCACTCTGAAAATAAACTCTTTCTAAAAATACAATGTGTTTGGATTGTGTTTTTCCTAAATGTTTCAGACTGCTACCATTTGATAATATTTATAAACTACAATAAATTGCATTTGTTATGTATAAAAACCAATGACTGTAATAAAAGATGGGCGATGTGACACCACCCACTGCCATTGGTACACACAAAGGGGGTGTACATGTGTCCACTTCCTGATCGGGATGGTACAGTCATGGTTCCAGAGCTCTGACTTTTGTTTCCCACTCAGGCCACATCCCTCTTACTTGCAGCCTGTTAAATACAGTCACAGGCACGCAGCTCATGACCCTTTAATTGATACAGTAATTATTACAAAATAAGTTCTAAAATATTGTGTTAATATGACTTGACTAATTCAATGTAGCTGTCAATCATATCTGTCAATCACATGATCCCAACTAGTGTTTTGGGGATAAACGAGCCATACAAAAATAACATTTAATTTATTGTATTTATGGACTGGCGGCCTGTCCAGGGTGTACCCCCGACTCTCACCCGATGTGACCTGGAGATAGGCACCAGCAGTCCCCCATGACCCAAAGAGGGAATAAGCGAAAATGAATGAATGAATGTATTTATGGTATTTATTGTTCTGAGATAAAACAGGAAGTTGCATCCAAACAGGAAGTTGAATCAAAAGTAGGAAGTTGCATCACAACCATTTCAGAGTCTTTAAATGAAGTTGACTGACATACAATGGCCCTTCTTCTGGCTGCTCCCTCTCAGGAATTTTTCACCCCCCCATCCTGCTCCTCTTACTCCATTGTCCCTCCCTCACGATGCAGTTTGTTATCAATTTATGCATTCCAAGTGTTTTAAAGCTAATAAAGAAGCATTTTGTGTTATACCTTCTTAAATCTTGCTTCAAACGTCTTCATAATAATCGATTATCACAGTATTTCAATAAAAAGACCATTGAAAGAGTGGAATTTTTAATGCTACGCATGTTAACTGACTCAGTTTAAGAGCCGGATTGTTGGCTATTATGCAGCTATTATGTGGTGGCACACTGTAATGACACACGCAAGGACAATTCTTTCTGGCCAATCAGTGAGATCAACAACTGACCAGTCAGCAATCAACAGGATGCTTTGTCACGTATTTATTCGACTGACTGTAGCCTGCTTTTAGAATCTCACCCAAATACATACAAAAAAGTACTGCTAAAGGGTCTAGAAAGCAGTGGAAAAGCCGTTACAAAACAGGTTCTATACTGATTGAACTGATGCTAATTTATAGATTTTAGCAGCTTCCACATGTGCTGCTTTACTATGCACCTGAAACTTTAAATTTGTACAAAGTCTGATTAGTTCTAACCTGGGCAGAGCTTTTCCACTGATGTCATTCCTCCTGAAGGAATCAACATACTGTGGTAAATCCACCGATTTAATGAGCCACTCCTCAGCTTCTTCTACAGTCCAACTATACACTATGACAAACAGAATATAAAACAGAAAACACGGTGTGAAAAGCTAGAAAATAATCCACATGCACAAATGTGCCAATGCTTTAATAAATTTATGATCTGGTTTTACATACAATAAGCAGAGCAAACCTTCAGAGGCCTTCCAGGAGTTCCACAGATCCTCCACTGTGATCAGAAGATCTGCGCTGTGGAAGCTGTTGTGTTTCCCTTTGGGGTCAGGGTACTTCAAATCTTCCCGTAGAAACTGAGGAAACAAAGACTGCACTTTAGCATGTACACCAGTTCTCATCTGATTTCTTGTTTGATAGGGCTCATTTCCCTAAAATAAACTTAAAAAAGTAATAGATTTTATTTTAGGACACAAGAAACACATTGAATAAAACAAAGAACCACAGAACTCTGAAAACTTCTATGTATATCCCGCTGAAGGCTGTTCTACTGAATGCATCTGGAAACTTTAGACAGCCAGAGAGGTGCAAAAGTGATAGTAACCGATGATCTCAAGCAATATGCAGATGTGTAGATGCCGATTAGATTGTTAATAGAGATTTGTTAAGTGCTTTGTAGGTCAACCATAGTATTATAAAGTTGATTTATCTGCAACCAATGAAGTTGTAAAGATGTATAGAAGTAGATTTCATGACTATTTAGCCATTTGTTTCACTCCCTTCATTTGCTTTTGATTCCTGGGCTGTTTATATCCATTGCGTCTTGTTTCAGTCTGCAACCCAAGAACCTTCACATTGACACGCTTTGGTCCGCTCCACTGCTCCATGCATTGAGTGCGCAACACATCTCTAGCGATATATCTGTTTTGCACTTTAAGGACACTTTCTGTTAGCCTACCACCCCCATAAAGAAGATGTCACCGTCC
Source organism: Danionella cerebrum (assembly GCA_007224835.1). Classification (NCBI taxonomy): domain Eukaryota; kingdom Metazoa; phylum Chordata; class Actinopteri; order Cypriniformes; family Danionidae; genus Danionella; species Danionella cerebrum. Next base: position 1,071,313 of record SRMA01026708.1, on the reverse strand, counting down.
ATCGCAATGTTTCACAAAATAGCTTGACATCGCCCGACCCTACGCAGAAGATTAGCATGGTTCCGTAGGACTAAGCGAGTTTGTCGTCTTTCCCATTTCTCCCCATTCTCTGTCTCCCTGTCTCATTTCCTAGCACTCTCCTCTGTCCTATCGGGCTATGCTAAAAAAAATTACAAAAAAAAGAAAATGGTCTGGACTTTTTCACAACTTTTAAATGACACAATACCACAAATACACAAAAGAACTCATGGTAAAAAGCAGATTTGACATGACTAGCTCCAGTAACTGGTGACATCTGATCAGCTTTACTGGGTCATATTGATCCATGGCCTTGAACAGCAGCGGCGCTGTTTACTCAAAGAGCTCAGATGTGCCATTCTCATGAGAATCCCTTGACTGAATCAGAGAATGGGAATGCTGCATGAAGCAGACCCTCATGATGTCTATCTGTTGAATAAGTGCAGAAAGTGGTAAAACCAACCTCATTTTACATTGTTAGATTAATGATATTTGCCTCAGTCATTGCCTAAATTAAAGAGAGAGGCTTCTAGGCCTACAAAATCTGCTGTAATCTTGAAACTGTGAGGAATTTCTCAAAACCCTTTCTTTATGCATTTCTGGGGTGTACGATGAATCAAACCGAATATCAGTTCAAAACTTCTTCTTGTTTTTGAGATACAGTGATCAGTGAGTGTTATTTGAGTCTATATGTAGAAATTATGTGAGGGACTAGCCACCGATTCAGGTGCACCCCCTTATTTCATATTAATTTACAGCAGGTCAATTCTGCCAGGAAACATGTAAAATCTACACTCATGACTGATGTTTGACTGGTGTGTAGCTGAGCATGTCTACCTCATCTGATTCTTTCTAAAGAACCTTTACAGAAAGCTACATTTCCATTTGTCACTCTCAAGGTAAAGTAAGTAACACACATTGTGCGACACCATTTGTGTGTTGTGCGCTCACCCCATCCGTTTCAGTCACATCCACACTGCCATCTGCATCATCGTCCATGTCCTTATGAATGCTTCGGATTGCCTCAAAACTGAGAAGAGCATTTTCATCTTGGCAAAGAAGCTCATCGATACCACACAGCTCTGTGAAGTGGGAAATGGCATATGAGAAATCCCATCTACTACAATTCTCTGTTCCAAACACATTATCAAATACTTGCAAATCTAAACACAAAAGAACACCTTAGCCATGACTCTTGGCGGATTGTTTGGAGAGATGATCTGAGATCAGCTAATGAGGCTCACTGTTATGTACTATGTATAAAAGGCAGTCAAATAAATGAAGAGGAAACTCCAAAAGGTTGAACTCCAAAAAGACAGTTTACTGCAATAGAATATTTATGTTGATCAATTTTGTTAGTTTTAGAAAAAGTTCCCAAATGTAACTAATTTAGAAATTTCTATGCATCAATGTTTAAATATCAATGTTTGCTGAACTACAGAAGAACTTTGGCCACTTTTCCCCGAAAACGTGAAAGTAATATTTGAAATAACAATGGAGACTATAGTTGTAGCTGGCTTGTTTCCAAGAAAATAAAAAACTAAATCTAACTGACTCACTAAAAATTGTTACAAAGGGAAAGTAAATGCATTAAAAATAACATAAAATAAAGGTTAATTTTAGAATCGAGATAATGTTATTATTGTTGCCAAAAATATAGACAAAATTATAGTAAAGTAGACTTTGTTTATGTGACCAGTGGGAGAATATTTGGCTCAGAGAACTGAAGAATGCTGTTAGGCATAGCAAAAACAAACAATCCGGTGGTCTGACAGAGAAGAGAAGCATCTGATTCCAGGAGGAACTGAGAAGCCAGGTTAAAAAGTAGAAAGTCATGTTTACTGCTCAAGCGGATGTTCATCTTGTGGCTTTCCTGTGGCTTCCCATTTCACCTCTGAAGAGACTTTAAAATACTGTTGCATCTCACACTTCTGACTTTTTCTGAAATAAAGTCACACTTGCGTGATTTAAGCAGGTAATAGCGAGCGACCTGAAAGTAAAACTTTGCATATTTGACCCAGAAGTAAAATTAGTGACAATTGTGATAAAACACAGTTTGAAATATTGTCTTTTTAAAATTCTTGTCTCGAATACCAAAACAGTTTTCACACCTGTTTTAAATTTCATATTAATAAATGTCCTACTCTCTTAGCTTTCCTGAATTAGAAATTACGAGTTCACCTACACAAACCAGCCTAATATCGCAAGCATAAGTGGAAAGTTGTGGGAACGAGTAAAGACCCAAACAGATCAAAAGGGGCAACGTCACAGATTGTCGCCCAGAGAATAGTGGAGTCGTCGCTAGTGGGAGAAGCACTGTTTAGTGGCTTATCAATAAGTGGTTGACAAGCAATGTGACGTATGTTTTTAACACCAAATCCACTATTTCCCCGCTTAAAATTATGAGGGAAAATGACATCCGTATATAAATACTGCAATAGAAATATGTGCATCATCAGTCATGCATGAGGAATAGCTGTGATTTTTTTTGCAATGTGGCTTTGTATATGCGCCGAAAGCGTAAAAAGAGTTAAATGGGTCAGGAGCTGCGTCTTGATAACGTCCAAAAAGTTGGGGAAGGTACTGAGCGTCTCATCGCGCTCACGCTCAGTCTTAATAAAAAATGAATGGGATCGGATTGCCCTTGTCTAATTTGGTATGTACACGGCTTATGAACTCTTGGAACGGCAGTGATCCGGACCCAGGAACACCCCCCCAACCACTTTGCTAGGGACACTCTATTAACAGAACATGATGAGATTTGCATATCCTGAACGTTACTACAATTTTATTGTCTTTTGTATTTAACTGTAGGGGGAATGTTTTAAATTACTATCTTCAAAATTTCAGACTTCGTGTTTGAAAATAAATTTATCTGGATGTGAACTAGTTTGAAAATGATCTCTGACTGAATCAGGTGGAAAAACTGTCTTTGGTATAGTAGAGAGGTGAAAGTGGGTCAGTGGGTACATTTACGCATTTTGGATTAACGCATAAAAAACATGGATGGAAACACTAAGATGAGCATACAATTTGAAAATGTACTGAGTAAACCCCAATGCCATGCGGAATTGGGATGCGATTGGGTGACATTAATGAACTAACCAACTGTACGATTTCATCTGAAATGTTGTTTTGGTCATTATAAAATTCCTGAGCCAAAGTTTAGGTTTAGGATTATCACCACCCAGAACTGTCTTGACTGGCGGTGCTCCCAAAGAGCAGTCTCTCACCTCCAAAAGCAAGACGACATGACTTTTATAATGTTACAGTTTCATGTTTTGAATGTTATTTCTAAAAATCTACTAATTTCATTGTCATTCTGTAACCTCAATTTTTGGTGCATGCAGTGCAGTCTGTGTAAAGGCAAAGAAAACCAACACTTGAGACGTTCATCGTTTATAATAACATAAGCAAACTCAAGCTAAAAGCCTTCTTCAAGAACACACAAATGACTGAGACAACAAAAGGTCTATTGAAACACAAATGACCTTGAATTGAAAATGCCCTTCAGGGATCTGCACATGCGATCACTTGAATCCATTTCTGATTCACTAGATGAATGTCTCCACTATACAGGAACAACACTAACTGCACTGTCTACCATTTGGAAAAGAAGCAGTGCTAAGGAATTGATAACCTGGTGATGATGTACAGCTCAAAATGAAGCCCTTTGTAAATAGAATATGTTGTAATGAGAGAGTTCAATCTGAGGGTGGCGTTCATAAAGCTCAGAGCCACGTAAGAGACATAGAATGACTTTTAATCTATTAATAGATGGAGACAGCGCACAGCTGTTTAGCTATTGTGAATACTGCTGAAATATCAGTGGATGTCCTGGACGTAACCTTATCCTCACAGAATGAAAAGACCTGATGGAGCATGCTATCAAAGTAAAAGATCAATCATTTACTCAGGGATCGCTCACATTACTGTAAATACAAAAGTAAGATTTTATTGTGAAAAAAAATCTTAATTTCATTACAATGAATGATATATAAATCAAATTTGTAATCAGTCAAAAAATAATGAGAAAACTGAGATTTAATTTTGTTGCAAAACCACTCATCTCTATAGAGAATAAAACTGTATTTAACCAAACTTTCAGTGGACTTACTGTAACATCAAATTATCAAAGTATAGTTTGTATCATCAAAGGTAGACACTGATTTGCTGCATTTTCAATAATGGACCAATAAAATCTCAGATAACGTACAAAATTTATTAGCAAAATACTGAATCATATGTTCAATCTTGACAAAATTGTTGATTCTTTATTTTTATAAAATTTCTGAAAAATATGCTTTAAAATACTGTAAACAGACTTAAAAATTTCATTCAAGAGTAAACTGAACCTTAAGGAAAAGTTTACTACATATATAATGATACGCTGTAAAAAAAAAATTTAAACTGAAGTGCACTGAAAACTATTTAGGACAATTGTTTTTAAAATAACTTCAGAATGGTTACAAGCGTCTGTTTCCATGGCTACCAACAACCAACACATCAAAACTGTGGATTTGTAGCAATCATTTTCATTGAGAAAACTATGAGAACAGTTTGCGTTTGTCTGGCGATGCGGATTTAATTCAGGAGCACTTCTATCCCACTTCAGTGCAGATATGTATGCGTTTTATGAGCTGTTAGGAAGCACTTATCTTTCATGGCCCTTTAAACTACTTTCAAATGCATGACAATGCAAAACAAACAGAACAATTGTTGTATTATATATTTAGATTGATGCTTAACATTAAGTTGGAATTACAAATTCATTTTTGGCAAGGAATTACACTTTTATTGCCCTGAACCTGGACTTATCCAACAAAGTATCTTTAGAGAGCACTTAGACGTGTATGCTCCAGGTCCAGGAGTTGACTGGTCAAATCTTTAATGTACACAAGAACCTATTTGTAGAAAGATCTATGGAGGAATTATGCAAGCTACAATGGGAGCTCTTCAGAAAAACATACGTGATATAACACTGCTGCACATTATTAGCACCCATTTGGTTTCTAAATTACTTACGAACACCATCAGTGAGCCTTCTGCAAATATTGACCAGCAACAGTTGATCTAACAAACCTAACTACAAAGCCCTAGAGAAATGGATCAAGTTGTCAAATGTGTGACCCAACCTAGCAAGGTACACCCTGTAATATTTATCCATTGGAGGTTGTATTTCGAAAACCAATTGGAAAAATTGTTGTGTGAGCAAAGAATCCACTCCCTGCTTTTTGACGAACACCATAATGAATGCATGATAACACCTTGATTACACCCTTGCTTTAGGTACCTAATCTACATGCTAGCAGGTGTAGCTAAATATGAACAAATAGCAAATCATCTCCCAAAGTCAAGTGAATGGAACAGAAGCTCTAGCTACAACCTACATTAGAATGGGATTATACCCCACCTACTTAAGTCTGCCAGTAGGTGGGGTAGGCACCAATAAAGCCATGCAAATGGGTCGAGATTACTTGAAATTGGCCAAAAGTGACTGTAATTCACCTGTGCATATATATATATATATATATATATATATATATATATATACCGTCTGCCAATGACTGGTTCGAAAGATGCTAAGTGGTTACATCACAAAGTCACATGACCATGGTAACAACAATTAAGTAACTTGGATTAAAAATATCTGGCTTTACAAATCATTAGAAGCTCAAAAAATGTCACGTAACAGATGACTGAGAGCCATCACACGATATAAGCACATTTCAGATATTAAAATTACATACTTTAGTTTAAAGCAATATTCAAGATAAAATACAGCCGTGTTTTCCATGGTCTCAAACAAAAACACATCAAGCAGGAATTTCCTCACGGATTACTTTGGAATTCCCACTGCAGAATTCCCACTTCCTCCATCAACTCATTTTTAGGCATCTCTGTGTTTACATGCTTTGTTTACAAAGAACAACCTTTGCAAGCATTTAAAAGCTCCATTTTGAAGCAAGTTCAAAAGTGTGTTTGTGAAACCAAAAAATATTTTTTTTTGCCTCAGTTCTTCCTTTAAGCTTATGCTGGCATTTGATAAATTCCCAAGAGGCAGCTATAGTCTCCAGAGACGATCTATTTCAGACTCAGTAAATGAATGAAACAGATAGACCTACAGATCCAGTGGAAGGGACCTTTAAAAAGATCTGAAGGGACTGTCAGAGTTTTTGGAGCCCTGGGGATTTCCTGAGGTTTGTAAAACCTTCAACATCATCAAGTGGTGCAGCTCCATGAAGTCATTTCTTTGACAGTTCTTTTTACATTTTCACCAGTTCTGTGGCATGTGTGAAATTCTGTGTGGAAAGCCAAACTGACAGTTTATCAGTTAAGCAAAAACAAATTCATATTAAAATTCATTAATTAATTTCAAACAATTTGCAACAACAAAACAACAATAGCCAAAAAATTCTAATATATTTAGAATCACAAAAAAAATAATTTGAATTAAAGCGAATTTAGTCAAAAATGTAAATCTTGTAGGGAATGTAGAGAATTCCTGCAAAGGCATTTGCCACCATGATGCAAGTCAGTATCAGAAAGTGTTTCTAATGTATTTTAAGGAGTGTTTAAGTACACATGTACGTCTTGAAAATGTTACGATTACTAACATTTGTAAACTTATCAAACTAGTATGCTTTCAGAAATAGGGGTTGTGTGAATGTAATGTATTAAGACTTGCCTGAAACTCATCAAAAGTTTAATTGAAATGCTTTTAATTGTTTGCAGTAAGTACAAAACAATATTAGGAACCAAGAGTTTGTGGTGAGCTACTTCTTTAGATTAACTTTCTTGCTTTTGTTTACAAAAACACAGTCTCTCACAAAGACAGGAAGCACTTTATCTTATCTAACAGCTAACAAAAGAGTCTCACTATCTCTTTAATAAAGCATCAGCTTGGATTATCCACTAAATATACTGAGCATAAAGATACACAAACATAGGAAACATATAGTTGAATTATGATTTCCTACCATTTGCAGGGTGGAGATGGTCATTCAGGTGGGACTGATCTGCTAAACTGCTCCAGAAGAAACCGAGCCATGTAATGTACACACAGCATCTGGCAAATCTCAAGGGAGTCATGCTGAATGTAAACACACAGAAAGAGAGCATTCAACAAAAAAAGATTAGCAACATTGCTTGAGAACAGGTTGTGTTAATAATGAATAAAGTTGAGATGACAGTGTAGGTAATTTGTAATTGCACCTAGTAATTCAAAGCTATTCATGTTGTTACAGCACTTAACATGTTGTTGGAATTTAGTAATATTTTTTCAACTATTTTAAATGTTAATCCATCACTCATCACTTTTTCAAAACTGAAAAAAGGAAAAATGAGAACCTCCAATTTATTTTAAACAATGCTTAAGACTACATTAATGTTCCTATTTGTATTTTGGGGTCATTGTCTAGCTGCAGAATAAATTATCAGACACAGATCATTCGTATTGCATGATGGATAAGTACCTTATCTGCCTATATTTCTCAGCAATGAGAACATCATTAATCTTGACAAAATCTCCAAATTTATTTGAAGACATACAGCAAAGGAACATTCAAGGAACCTCCACCATGCTTCACTGTTGCTCGCAGACACTCTCCAGCCCTTCAACTAACACACTGCCCTCTGCTACAGCCAAACATTTTCAATTTTAACTCATCGCTCCAGAGCACCTGCTGCCATTTTTCTGCACCAAAGTTCCTATGTTTTAGTGCATACTTGGGTCTCTTAGCCTTGCACGAGTTCCACTGGCCAACCACTGCATCTACGATTCTCAGTATTACCCATTATCTTTATGTTTTTCAAAAGCATTTATTGAGGCAGTATAACTAACCAGTGTCTTGTTGCTGTGCCCAATACTGTTATGACAAGAAACTATCTTTCTCAAACTCATCTTGATAGCAGAGTTTAGCTGTTTATCACCCAGTTTTAAGCCTCCTACACAGATGTTACTGTTTCAGTTAATTACTGGGTTTCAACCTATGACGATGATGATATTTACCATCTGTTTGTTTAAATTAGCTGATTAGAAACTTCAATAACAACCTCAACCTCATTTTTTTCCCAAAAGTGTGTGCAATGAACCTATAAGAATTGGCGCTGTTTGAAAACATACTGTTGTAACACCAAATATTGATTTGTTACATATTTTATTTGCTCACTTTGTACATTTACAAAAAAAAAATCTGTATTTGTATTTCTGAAAGCAATCTTTGTTTACATCATTTTCACACTTGCCTAAAACGTTTGCATAGTAATGTAGAGTGAATTAATTGTATATTTTCATTTTGTAAATATTACACTGGACTCTTAAGATGTTTACATCCTACTGAGTACTATAATCAATCTAAATGGCAACCTTAACTAGAATGACTCAAAACCATATGGCTATATTCGCTATGTAACACATATATAATAAAGTAATTTTAAAAACGTATTTAATATGCCACAGTCAGATGACTTGTATTGTACAAATTAATAAAAGAAAATATTATTTTTAAAAACTTACAAAACTTAACAGGACGCCATATGTGTTTCAGATGTTATAGCTATTGACTCCATGCAACTTAATCGTTAATCGCATGTCTAGCAATTTTAAAGAACATTTCCAGCACTTTCGACATGCTTTCATTTTTTACAAGCGCTGTTTGTCTCAGTCTTTTGGGAGGATTTTACAGTAATTATGATGCAAATTATAAAGTAATTTACAATCAGAAAACGTATAGATAAAAAGTAGATTACTAGTTACCTGAAACTGGAAACCGCTGGTCGCTTGCTGATCAGTTTCTTTTGGTCTAACTCATAACCGAGGTAGGGTGTAATCCACGTAGCGGGATGTAAACCCGTGAAAACGCTCTTTATATGTTCCAATGAGTTTAAACTAAGTTTTTAGAATTATATTCCAGACATATCATTCGACCCAATCTTCGCCAACCCATGACACTGATACCAAACAATAATTAAAGAGTTTGTCCATCACCGATGAAGTTACAGACACTCCGTTCAAAATCACTAGCAACGGTGGTCTTCCAAATTCAAAAGAAGTCGAGGGTAATTTAAAATAGCTTCGAGCTTCTCAACCACATCTTTTTCGTGTTGTCCAAAACTCCTAGCAGCTGGATACGCTCTAGGTTTGTCTTTGGAGGTTGTCTCATGGAAAGCAACGCATATATTAGAGTGTAAACCGTCAGTTCGAAGCGCAAGACTAAAGCAGGAGAGACACCGCCATCTAGCGGTGAAGGAGATCCATAAGCTGGAAATTAAACATTCGGTTCCCTGTCTGTTCATACATTATTCAGCGTATATTATTATTTTTTTGTTTTTTAAACAAAATAGTTCCTGCACAAAAGTGTTTGTGCTTTATAACAATGTCTGTCCACGTATACACAGAGAAACAGGAACAAGGGACTGAACTGTAGTGCCTTGACCGGCCGCTTGAGGCTGGCACCAGAGGTGAGCAGGTACACGTTCACTCCAACGTCAAGTTGCTCACTCAACTTTGGAGCTGTAAAAAATCTAGTTTGCACCGTGGCTCCGCTAGTTTTATTGATTTTAGATCTCTAGATTTCACCATCTTAAACACTCTGAGGGGTGCTTTTTTATTTCTTTGTTTACGATTTATTAAGCCTTAAAGTTATACATAATTAAGGGCGTTTCCCTGATTAACCTGGCTACTCGTGTGTTTAATTTTACTTTTTTGATTTGGTTGTTTCTTTTTTTGTGTATATGGTTTCTATGCACAAAGTTTTTTGAGTGTGAATGGCCCTGCTCCCCTATGGGTCGTGTGACAAAGCTTAATGAACAAAAGAACAATTTCCAAACTTTTCTCAAGACTGAGTTTTGAACTCTTATTAGCAAATTCTAGGTAAACAATTTGTGCAGCGCATTAAGTGAGGCTTCCTTTGTGGAAGATTCAGGTGCATGGCATTCCTCTGCAGTGTGTGCTTTATGGTGTCACTGGAAACGGTCACTCCAGTTTAGCCTTATAGTGCTTTAGCTAACTACAATGAACTTGTTTGTAGATTATCTCATCAGCAGACGCTCCTGTCTTGATGTTTACGTCCTAGGACAGTCTGAATGTGTTGTTCTTTCATCTTTCTTACAATTTTGGACCACTTTTGTGACAGTACTTTGTGCTGATCTTGTAGTCCTCACCTTGTTTGTGTAAAGGAATAATTTCCATTCTGAGATTTTGTGACATTTCTCTTCCATGGGGAGCCATTGCTTTACAACATGAAATGCGAAAGGCTTTTCTTTAAGTAATGCCCTTTTATAGTCACCTGTCTGCTGGACACCTCTAATTAATTAGAATTTTGTAGGCTTAGGTGTGTTTTAGTGCGGATCGCCACACGGCACAAACCTGGAGTGTGTCATTTGGGACAGACTGGTGGGACACTGTAGCTGTTCGACATTCTCGTTTGCTTTCTCGACTACCGTAGCGTTTATACTAGTCAGGTAAACTACAAAACTAATCTTTTAACTTTTAATAATGTACAAAGTATAATAAAAACGACTCGAAGACACACAAGCAGCATGAATCAACACAAATAACGAAGAGCAGATGTGGCCATGCACGCGCCTGAGCGAGCGGCTTGACAGAGGTGGAGCGCTCGTTCACGGTTTGTGCTGTAGTCAGTTTTTCTTCTCCTTCTTCTTCTGCTGATGGTGTTGCTACTGCTACGCCCTCTCAAACTCTGTCACTTCTGCAAACTTCCTCAAATATGCCGTTAAGCCTTTAACTTCCTCTCTCTGGGCTGAACACCCTCGCGCCCTACACACTTCAACTACTGACTTCCACACGAGCTGGATTTCGGTCCTCCGGAGCGTCTGATATGTTTGGTAAGAGAGACTCTTGTTTTTAAATCGCACTTTAACATTTAACAATAGTTCCGTGATAAAAACACATTGGGACTCGGTAAACAGAACTTTTCTCTGTTAATTATGTCATTGCTGAGAAAGTCGAAAAGTAACTCGACTCTGAATTTGTTTTTTGTTTTTTTTTTTGTTTTTTGTAGTGTGATCACATATGCTTCCAAATATCCAGAAACAATTCGCGATTAAATAATGTTTGTTTAAATCAGAGAGTTGCAACAAGGGCCACTCCCATAAAGAGAAACACGGCAGCAAGTTAAACACGGGAGTCTAGTGACAAGTGATTCAGCTTTTCAAGAGGGAATAGTAACCTCTTAAACTCCAGCAGTAACTGCTGAAATCTAAAACTTTATGTATTTGCAGCAATTTAGACATTTTCTGCATGGAGTGGTCTATCCCTTAGCCAACACCTCATTCACTTAGACTAACGCTCAACTTGGTTGTTTTATAAGACAGTCAGTTTTGTTAATTACCGGTACATTTTTTTTTTGTGGTATCAAATTGAAAAATATAATTAAAGTATTTTAAAAAGTCTAATATACCACTGTTAAATTTGGTAATATCATAGTTAAATAGTAATAAAACACAATTTTACTGAGAAAACATGTAATTTGGTGTTTGTATGAAAATTATTCATTTTGGGTACTAATTATGAAAATCTCAAAGGCTTGTGTTATAGCGTGGTTATAGATTAGTAGAAAACAGCAGGTTTCATTTTGAGAATCATTCTTTTCAGGAGCTACTGAGCACCAATGTATGACTTATCTCCAGAAAAGCGGTGAAAATGTGCCATTTTGCACCCAATTATTACATTTTGGTTGGTTTTCAAAAATGTAAAAGTTATAATTATAGCCAAGCAGTTAATGGGTTTTATCACTGAGTAATTCTATTCAGTCGCCACTGAGCTCCAAAATACGACTTTTGCTTCAAATTTTAAAGTTTTTAGCAATAGTTTTCAAAAATCTAAACGCATAGAGTAGTTATCGACAAGCAGTAAACAGTGGGTTTTATCAAAGAGCGTCATTCTGTTCAGAGGCTACTGGGCTCTAAAATACGACTTGTGTGCTGTAACTCAGTGTTTTGTGTGATTAGATTTTTTAGGAGTCAGTTAGATTTTACTTTTACATTTGGTAAAAGTATTCAGGTATTTAAGTACATTTGATAATGCTATTGTAAAAAACTGTGGGTGGGATCCTAAGGTTTGTAACGTCACAAACACAGCCTTTTTTGGAACACTTTCTAATTTTATTCAGATTAACAACAAAAAATAATCTGGGATGATTTTTAATCACTACACAGTGGTTTTGTACACACTTAAAAAAATTCTGTTTGACAAAAAAAAGCATAATGCTTAATGCTGTGGACACATTGGCAATTCCACCTAATGTATCTTGCTAAAGTCTTATAACAGCAATTCAGCAATTTTGTCTTCATTATCTTTGGTGTGAAAATCTCATTTTCTCACGTACGATGAATGGGAAATTACGTAAATTAGGGTGAACCAGATGTAAAAAGTACAGTTGGGTTTTCCAACAGTAATGAGGAACTATAAACATCACCACTTTAGGCAACCCTGATTGCTATGTTGAATATTTGTATTGCCATCTAAGAAGTTCTTATCATGTTTACTAGCTGACCCCAGTCAGTATATTTCATAAAAACACTATAAAGTGATCTACACGTGGAACCTGTCAGAGCCGTTATCATTAACGCCCTAATGTGAAAAACACAGAATATATTTGATGACTCAAGGTTCTGAACTAGCATGTGCTTTCCTGTGGTTAGTCACTGGAAAGATGCTGGGTCATGTTGTTTCACATGCATAATCCTTTTCTCTATTTCATCTGCGTGAAGAGTAAGTGTGCATCAGACACCATTGTATGATTAAATTGAACAATTAAATTGTGAAGTCTAAAACTGGTGAAGGAATGTAACCACACAACTTCTAGTTTTCCTTTCTTCTTGATTTGCAATATATTGCAAGTTCCCCATTCCTAGCCCAAAGTATCAGAATTTCCTCATCATCCGCATGCATAGCTTACACTTGTATAGTCATGAAATGTGATGAATAAATAGTGGAAGCAACCTTAAAGTGGCTTTAAAATAAACATTGACCCTATACACTAGCATTGCACCTTTTATCAAATTAGAAAAGGTGCTCACATGCTTCTATCACACCCTCATTCAGTGCAAATATCAGTAGGCAGTCAGAACTCTAACAATTTTGGCCTTGATATCACTTCAAGTGGTAAAGCAAACACATAGTTTAGTTTCTACAAAACACACACCTTTTCCAAACTGCAGTTTCGGCTGTGATGGCACCTTCCCAGTTTGTGTGTTAGCTCTACATGGAGACGAGTGGGGGAGTTCCTGGGTTGTTGGACAGAGGTTTGGTGAATGGAAGCATTTTAAGCTCCAAGAAAAGAAATCTAGGATTATACGTAAATAAACTTCACAGAACCATTTTAATGAGGAAAAAACATTATAACATGATTAAATCTCAGAAATTACTGCTAAGAACTGCACTACCTGATGAGATCTTACAAAGGGTTTTGTTAGTGATTGCTCAGAAGAGAATCCAATTTCGGTTTTGTCTGTATCTATGAGCTTTGTCTCTCAGTCACAGAGGAGGGCAGGGCTCAGAGTATTTCTCTCTTTCAGAGTGTCTCTGGAGATTGGGCAGAGCCCGTCTCACTCCTTTCTCCTGGGGTCAAACATCTGCAAGACTCTTGGAACAAGAACGAAATAGAGAATTGAGAGTGTTGGAAGTTGCAAACGCTGCACTCAGTTTGTTGTTAGAGAACAAATCGTTGACACGTTTTGCTGCAAGTGCGACAGCCTTGGTGTCATGAACAAGCTTTTGAGGAAAAAATGTTAATTATTAACAGAACAGACTGTAGATTAAAAGAGTGGCTAGTGAAAGCTGTAAAATGGGCTCGGTATTAAAAAAAACTAAAAGTGTTAAGTTTAAATGTGTGATATCAATGGAGGACAAAAAGTGACAGAATTCATTTAATATATACAATAAATCAATAAATAAATTACAGCGATGTTAAATTTTCATTGAAGATTTTAGCTTGATACGATTATTAAACGATTATTTTATTATAATTATAATTTTTGCCCTCATAGTTCACTGAGAAGTTTTGGACGGTAAAAATGTTCGCACATTATCTACTATTTATTGAACGTCAATAAATGAAAAACTGAAATTAAAGCGTTCAAGCACACTCTGCGTGTCGGCAGAATAATGTAACGGAGCGGGGTCACGTGACTCCACACACTGTAGTGTTTTTAAAGGGAAAGAAATCGAAATAATCGACCAGGAAAAATTATAGCTTCTGAATTGCAGTTCCGAGTACTTTTAGATGAATCGGCCACCCCTACTTACACATACAAGCACTGAGTGACTGAGCTACAGGAAAGTTTGTTTACATCTAAAACACTGCAAAGGATTAGATCAAGCCCATACCATAGGCATGCTCCAGATACCAAAGCTTGGTTGGTTGGCAAAGCGTGTGGTGCATGAAGTTAGACTATTGAGTTAAAGGATAGATCCTGGACACCCCCCCCCCACCATTCTTAACCATATTTAGAGTTTTTAAGTTACATCAAGTGACATGTTACTAAATAAATACAGAATATGCTGGGATCTGCTTGATTATGCAGATTTAATTGTCAATCAAGTTGAACTTTTGACCTGTGTTTCAAGTCTGGGAAATTGGCATGTGTTTTCGCTTAGGGTACTTACATTCATGCCCAGAACCACCTCTGCAAGTACACCAGGGATAGGGATCAAGTGTGTCCTGAAACAAGATCCCAGTGTGCTAGAACCCTTTAGCCGAGTTCAGGCTGCACGATTTTCAGAGCAGTCGTGTCTGAATTCACATTGAACCATAGAACAGAGACAGAGGATTTCACACTGCATGACTTTTAGAAATAGACACTTTTTCTGTGTTCCCAAACCAAGCCTTGCAACCAAACACTAGTAAGAAATTATTTGAAAACAGAGCAAGGTCCAAAGGTCGGGATTCTTATCAAAAATAGGAGCGAGCAAGCTTTAAATTTCATATCGTGGGTCAAATAGACTGAGAAGAAGTCCCTTTTGAACAGAAATCGTTGATATTGCTCTATTTGCCTTTGTATCACCTTCTTTACACCTTTTGTGAGATAGGGCGTCTCTGCCATGAACACAAGTAACTCCAACCTAGACCTAATTAAGGGACAGAATTCATACTGGTGATTACTTATTTATGAAATAAAATGGAAAGTATGTGACTTTCTGAATGCTCTTCTTAAGTCTCTGTGTACCAGATCTCTCCATTTTAATTCCATTTAATCTTGATGTAATCATGTTTTCATCTAATGGACAACCATCTCTCTTCCACCACAGGCTGCTGACACCACAGGCCATCGTTCTATCATGCAGAGCATCAAGTGTGTGGTGGTGGGGGATGGAGCTGTGGGGAAAACCTGCCTCCTAATCTCCTATACCACTGGCGCCTTCCCTAAAGAATACATACCCACCGTCTTCGACAACTACAGCTCACAGGTGACCGTAGACGGGCACATGGTGAGCCTCAACCTCTGGGACACAGCGGGCCAGGAGGAGTACGATAGGCTCCGCACACTGTCTTATCCTCAAACCAACGTCTTCATCATCTGCTTCTCCATCTCCAGCCCTCCGTCCTACGAGAACATCAAGCACAAGTGGCACCCAGAGGTCACACACCACTGTCCCAGTGTACCCATCCTGCTGGTGGGGACCAAGAGCGATCTCCGTAATGATGCGGATGTGCTGAAGAAGCTGAAGGAGCAGAACCAGGCACCCATCACCTACCAACAGGGTCAGGCTCTTGCCCGGCAGATCCATGCGGTCAAATACCGCGAGTGCTCTGCGCTCAGCCAGGACGGTATAAAGGACGTGTTCGCTGATGCCGTGCGGGCCTTCCTTAGTCCTCAGCCCACAACGCACAAGAAGCCTTGTATACTTCTCTGAGGTATTTCAATAGAATTCCAAAAGGAATGAAGAGATACTGGGAAGGATAATAGTTCTTCAGTGAACCGGAACCCTGGGTTTAGACGACACAATATTGGTTTGCTATGAAGATTTTATCAGAAAATGGTTGCCGATACATTTATGGATGGTTCATCCAAGCCTTGGACAACGGATTTCTCTTTCAAATGGAATCACATGGAAACTTCAGAAAGGTTTCTCACCATAATCAACCGAGCGGACTGCCAGTGGAAACAAACCTTGAACAAAATCATACGAAAGGAGTGTTGCAATCAAACCTCTGCAAAACATCAAACTTTCTACCAGACGTCAATTCTTCAGTGCTCCTATTGGTCAGGAATGGTTGTTTATCTCCAGGTCACATTACAGTACTTGACACTGTCAAGTCATCAGCAGCCTGATATTGTGTTGTTCTAACCCAATTCGGTGAATATTTTTGTTAAATATACGCAGGGATTTTTCTTTTTACCTCTAGACATTTCTCTTTCATTTTCTTAAAACCAATACTTTGTTTTTAAGGGACAGATGGTTTTGGGGGTAATTTTTTAAAGACCACTAAGCAGCTCAACACCAAGAGTCTTCTCTAACATGTTGGTACATCTTGAATTTGGGATACATATCTTTTAAGGATCCACCGATACCTGTTTTTTGGGATGTTTTCCAAGTAATGACACAGCAGTGAGACTAATTTTGAGACAGCTGTATCATGTATTTGTAGTTAGGGATGCACCAATACTGAGCTCATGTACTCGTATTTGTGAAAAACACTCCAAATCAGATATACTCACAGATACCTTGCAACATCATCTACATCTAACTTGTTTTGATTAACCACGATCAATGTCCCCTTCTTAACATTTTGCGACCAAAGTACGAGATTCCATGTCATTCGCGGGGTATTATTACAAATGCTGTCTTAAAAATGATCTATTGCCACATCACAAAAAACAGGTATCAGAATCTGTAACGGCGAGTACCAGAAAAAAAAAATGGTTTGTGTACTCAGTCTTACAAAAATGGTATCTTTGTAGTAATACCCCATCGGTGACATGACGGCGACTTAGAATCTCATACTTTGGTTACAAAATGTTAAGAAGGTGACAATATCCCACGTTATCAACATCTAGAAGTAGTTGATCGTCAAAAGTAATGAGTTGGTTAAGCACCTCAATTAATTGTTTGGCTCTCATGCCATTTATCCCGGATGGTTGGAAGGCTTCTGTTAGCGGCACATTCTCCATGCTCATTTTTGTGTTTTAGAACCTCTTTTTGAATCATACAGGGTGCTGATTGGTGTATAAAGTGACCAATGCTCGTGTCCCGTGGAAGCTCTGAGGAAGGAGCTGAGAGATTCTCAGAAGACACTTGAGAGAAACACATTCCGTCCTCTCAAATTTATGCCAAAGTAGCAGGAAGTTGAGCTCTGTGGTTGCTCACCCTTTATGAAAACCTCTCCTCCTCTGTGGACTTCCAGAATGTTATTGGTTTGTTTTTATCATTTTATCTTTTTCTTCCTAAGCATTTACCAACAATTGCATCTTTTAACCTGGTGCCTGTTTGTTTTTCCAGAAATATTTATCGATTGTAATTTATGCAAATTAGTTAATTGTCTCTTCATTTTGATGATTTTTACTCTTAATAAATTTCCAAAACAGCTTTATTTTAACATAAGTTCTGGACGGTGATTTCAGCCACATTTTTACTAGAATTCTGTCTGTTTTTGTGCAGTTTATTATTAAAACTAAGAAATCAGTAACCGTAATTAAAAATTATTTTTGGAACAATTGTGTCTGTGGGATTAAAATTGATTTAATCAGAGTTGAGAAAATGTTCTAAAGAAACTTGCATTATCATCCTTCTGTGAAGCAGAGATAACAAGGAAGCAGCAGCTGGAGTATAATGAATGTAAATAGAGGTGTGCAGTGCCAGATCATTTCCCTATCACACGCTAGATAGACAAACTCAACACATAGAGGCACAACACAGTGATCCTGATAACATCTCCAACACACACATCCAGCCATTGCAGCAGGTTGTGATTACATGGGGGAGCTCTGCAGACAGGAAGCTATTCAAATGGACTACCTCTACGTACACACACACACACAAATACATACATACACACTTCTCCACCTGTCTATCTAATGATTCTGGATGTTTTTGACGTCACTGTAGAAGCCAACTAAGATTTTGGGAGATTATGGCGTGGGTTTGTTTTTCAAGGCCTGATGAAATGACCAACTGCTCCATACTCCAAATCCATAACAACTTTGTAGGAACAGTTTGAGGATGGCATGTTCCTGTTACAGCATTACCAGAGTACTCTCCGGAAAGAGTTTACTTTTCATGTTTGAATGGTTCTGAGAAATCAGCAGGTCGTACCAAAAGTCAGAATCAGCCCCAGAATTGTGCCTATGGCTCCAATCTTGCAGAATGTGTTTATACGATCTAATCAAATTGGCAAGTGAATTTGGAGCATCAAGAATGTGAAGAGATTTCCTTTAGAGCTCTTCAGCATGCAAGGTTTAGCACCAGAGTGGTGTTGAGTTGAACTATTAAAACATCCGGCCTGTTTCTAACCTCATACTGGGAGCATCTGTCTGAGGTTAAACAACCAAAACTACAAATTACAGCATCAGGTTGATGCAGATGTAATATCAGCCCTGCACCCCCTCTACAATGCCGCTGCTCAGTTCATGCAGCAAAGTTTACCCCTCTGTGACGACTCTTATTTGACTGTGAAATGAGCTGCTGCCGCGGCTGTTTGTTTTTAAATCCCGAACAGTGACTCTTTTGTCACATTAGCTTCATGTATTTGTTTCCCTATTCCAGGGACATGTTTTACTTGAATTTAATGGATTTAAAATGAAAACAAAAAAGTAGCATTACTTGCTACACTCATTTAACAATGACAACTTTATTTTTTTTTAAATAAAGCACATTTTAAGTACAAATAGATACTTTTATGATCATGTTTCCATTATGGTTAATACAACATACACTAATGAAAAATACTTAAAAACGTGGATTTACAGGCCACAATAGGTTTCATTTTTTAATAAATAGACCTGAGTTCACGAACATTTTAACACATATTCTCCTTTATGATCTTATAATTGCAAGATGCACAAATAAAAAAAATTCGCAGATGTTTTTTTTGACACTAAACAAGCGTTTTTTGAATACGGTTACCATGGCAACAATAGTGGCACCACTAAAATATACAGAAACCTAACAACGCTCTTAGTCACTATAGCCACGAAACAAATGCTGTGCAAAGGCCACGTGACATTTCACAGGATTTCAGCTAATCTTTACAACGAAAGCTTCCCAGAGCTCAGTTACTGTAACTTTACCGAATTTAACTTGTGAACAGAACCAGTAATACACACAGACAAGATTTCAAAATAACCATGTTTAAGATAAAAACTCATTTAAAGTTTTGGGTTTCGTTTCATTTTTTTCAGGTTAGATTTAATTTTTGAAAGTCAGTGACGACTATAAACAGAAATAAATTAATTTAGCAAATGGTGTAACTTGTGCATTTGATTGCAGTACTTTAGTGGACAGATAATCCAAATAAATTGAATCAATCTCCATGCTTTTGGACCAAGTTGCGTATAAAACCCTGGTAAGCGAAGATGTAAACAGTAATTCAGCATAAAGATGCATTTCTCAAGTTTGAAGGAAGATGAAGAAAGGACCGACGTCCTATTAGAAGCGCTTCCCCTCTGGAGGTGTAGCCACCATCACCTCCTTACCTCCAAAGTCCCAGTAGGCCGTCATGTGGAAGGCCATGTTGGTCAGCACCACCAGATACTCACACACAGCAAAGAGTGTATAAACTGGGGAAAATTGTCAAAAAAACATCAATGTCATTTCACATGCATCTTCGGTACCTGCTAATGGTTAGGTTAGCATCACTAGGGTTAGGTTAGCATCACTCCAACTCTGTCTATTCCACATAGACAAACACATTTAGAAAAAAAAAATTCTACAGAGAATTCTCAGAAAAATACAGACCTCTGAGATTAAAGCAATAAATGTTTTTTCTTTGTTTTTCCTTTTTTTACATTTATTTGAACGGATAGGATTTGAGTCAGGAGAGAGAAGGGTGAGGCTGGAAAACGAAATGGGTTGGGGATCTGCACCCGCGTTGCCCTGCGCAACCGTGAGCAGACATTAAGGATGTCAAGGGTAAGTTTGGAGTGAAAGATGTACTCACTTCCTGCTTCACAGTACGTGTTGTGTCGCCAGTAGAAATAGCCAGCAACCAGACAGCAGCAACAGTTGCTGAGGAAGAGGCGGAGCTTGCACCAGTATGACTTCATCTCCTTGAGTCAAAAAGGGTTTGGAAAGGTGCAGTGAAGACAGAGAGAAGAGGAAGAAAGAAGACACGGAATGCCATCAATTCTCGTCTGTGGTGGTGTGGTGCAAGAAGCTCAGAGCCTTGAGCACTGAAACCACTTCCCCTGAAGCTCTCTCACATCAACACCAGCTGCACTTTCACAGACGTACACACTCACAGCTCTGATCAGGTCATTATCGGCCTGCAGCACAAGCAACACATTTCAAATGTGTGACGCTCATGGAGGTGTTAAGAACATACACTCAAAGGACACTTTATTAAGTACACCTTGCTAGTACTGGGTTGGATGCCCTTTTGCTTTCAGAACTGCCTTAATCCTTCGTGGCACGAATGTACCATTCCACCACAAGGTGGTCTACTAGATTGAGATGCCGTGACATGTTTAGGAAACAATTCTGAGATGATTTACGCTCTATGCATATCTTCTCTGTAAAATCTAGAGAAGGTTCTGTGTAAAAATCCCAAGGTTTGCACTGCAGCAGACCGTCTTGACCATGTCTACATGCTTAAATGAGTTGCTGCCACATGATTGGCTAATTAGAAATCTGCATTAACGATCAGTTGCACTTACGTACCTAATAAAGTGTCCAAGCTGAGGGTCAGTTAAATATTATACGACATGAAAATGAAACATCTGGCAACATTTACTCGAAATACAATGTCTATGGTTGGTTTCTTAATTCTTAAAGATCCTAAAAATTGCAATAATTAAACATATAAAAACAAAATAACTAAAGGTCTGAGCATTGCAAGCAAACCACAACACATTCGCTCAGATGAACCCTTGTAAATCCTCTGCAATGGTAGAGTCCATGCTAAATAAATTACAAAACAGTACTTATTATGTGATGGGGAAATGAATTAATGTTGCATTAAATTGGTTAATCCATATCCGTTAGGTTTGTGTCACCCTTGAGGAGGAAGAGAAAGTTTAAACTGCCTACTCACATCTGAACTGAAGGAGACCTTTACAATGAGGGACCAGAGCCTGCAGGTGAGGAGCATGTGGACGAGAGAGCACACGATGAACATGATGAAGCCGCTCTTGTGGAGCCCTGATGATCAAACAGCAATACAAAGCCAATCAGACGAGCACTTGGTCATGACAAACATCTGCACACCTTTAGCCTTGGCACCCTTAACTGACCAATAACAAAATACTGAAACCCCATGTGTCAATCCAGCTCCTTCAGAAGTACTTACTGTAAGTCTCAGTGGAGGAGACATAGGTGAGGAGAAGTAGGCCCACATTCTCACCAAATGCAAAAAGGAAAGTGAGGCCACTCAGAAGCTCACTTAGTCGCCAGGAGAAGTGTCCACGGTAAAACCTCAGATATCCCCAGGCCACAAGAAAGCGTGGGGCAGAGTGCAGGCCAATGCTGAAGCGCCAGATGTAGCGCTCAGGGGTTAGGCTGATGGCCGCGCTGATGGAGGGTAGGTAGTTTGGCACCTACAAAGAAAAATATAATTACAATTTATTTATAGTGGGACCAAGACTTAAAAATAATAATATGGATTCCATTTCCAAAACTGACAAGAAGTCGTCTATTTGGCAAAAATCTAAAAAAGGCCACTTTAGCTTGTGTTGTACTTTAACAAACTTCTCCAAGAGATTGTATACGTTCACCTCCTGCAGTCTCATCCTAAAGCATATGGGATGTTAAACAATGAAGATTTTTGATTTAGTTATACGACCCAAGTTCCCACCCATGAGAGGATCTAGTTGAAATGTAAATCAGTCAGAAGAAGAGGCTGTTTGAGAGATCAGATAACAAAAAAGGTGTCTCCTTCAGACATTATTGGTAGCCAACGCAGTTACACCTATTGATTGGGGAGTAATTCCTCCTGTTTTGCTGACTCTTTGCAACACAAATATAGTTTCAATGAGTGGCTGAGACTTCTAGCAACCCTGGCTTGAGCACCTCCCATCATGTGGGCTGATTGGGTTATACAGTCCCCGGTCTTTACTGATGCACCAACCGTCATTGTCCTGTTTAATGTAAATGAATCTGAACATTTAGACCATTTTATCTATTCCTTAGGGTAATCTAGAAGTACCAACTCAAGCTGTTTGGGCTGGTTTAATCTGGTCTGAGTTTGTGTACTTCCTGCTTTGACAAGTTTAGCAATCCCAAAAACACAATTAGACCTTGTAGTGCCAGACAAACTGTATGTTACTTAAAAAAAACATGTGACACTTTGGACATATGTCCTCAAACTGAACAGTGAGTGTAGGATTGATGCCAGTTTGTTCCCCACCTGGCAGTGTGTGTAAGTGGCATCATTGTAGTGGTAGAGTAGCGCCAGCGCGATACAGGCACCAAGTCCAACCAGGGGCAGAGATACAGTTACCACCGCCAACCGGGTGAATGGAACGCGGATGAGAGGCCTATCTCGATCCACAGACCCGTAGGGAACCTGTTGCATCTTCCCTTAACCGATTACAGCTCCTGGATCCATAACTGATAATTAGCACAGATTTCAGCAGCTGAGTTTCTCGACACAAGTAACGCGCTTGATCATTGTTTATTTTAAATCGTTAAATGGGTGACTATAAATCCATGGCGATGGGTTAATCACAAGTTGTTATTCTTTTTTTTTACATTACAGTTCGCGTGTAACAGCTTCCGGTTACAACGAGCTTGCGTGCGACATAATAAAAGTCCCCGCGTTTTCAAATAACGTTTAGAACTCTCTGGATATAAACATTTTTATTCAACATACAGCGTTTTTCATGTATGTTTCAGCAACTTTGATTTTAAGGAATGTAAAGCATTCCTTGTAAAAATTAATTAATAAAAAGGTTACATTATGTCTCCTTTATGTTTTGCAGAGCTCGCCCATCCATGTGCAGTATACATTATGCTAGAACCAAAGAAAAACAATGCCTCACTTTCCGCTCACCAAATTCACATTAAGAACATGGTTGGTTGGGACAAAAAACTTTTTTGTTTATCTGGCACATTGTATATAATTTCTGTACAAAATCAAAAGAATTCATTTACTGCCCTTTCTTTAAAATATCAAAAACAAAACCAAATACGCACCTTTTTTTTATTTAAAAATAACAAAGTAAATCCTGGAGAGAATGTTTGCTAAGTCAGGATACAAGGGTTGGGAGTGCAGGAATGCAAAAGGAAAGGGTCTCTTGGCCCAGTGTTTCAGATAATATCTCATTCGCAAACATCTAACCCCACACCTCCGGTACAGGAGCAAGTCATGAGTCACTGTCTGAGCCATTGCTGCTATCACGACTGATTTCAATCTGCAGCGAGGGCAGGCTGTCCAGTCGGCTTTTCTTCATCTGGTTTGACTGCTGCTCTTTCTTCTTGATCATTGCACCCCACATCTTTTGCAGATGAGAGTCATCCTCTTCATCCTCAGCTCCATCAGACTCCTCCTTATCTCGTTTCCTCACCACTTTCAAAGAGGCTGCTCTAGAGGAAACCTTGTTGTCACTCCTCTCCTCGTGAGATGGCCCAAGACGGCTCCACAAGCCACCTGAAATAGCGTCAGATTAGCACCATGGAAAAAAAATTAAATAAAACTGAAATGGGGTAAACTCAAATGCACCTTTTTTCTTTTCTTTCGGTGGCTCAGAGTAAAGTCCGCGATTGTCTGGTTTAGCCACACCGAGCCGACTGCGCACATCGCTCAGTGGCTCTCTGCGAGAGCCTGTGTTTCTGGAGAGAACTGGAGACAAGGAGCGATGTATCTCCGGAGAGTGCGCTCGCTTACCTAATCTCTGTCTCACATCTGTGTGACAAAAAGCAAAGTTCTGTCACTACCAGCATTTAATAAGACTTTGAAAAGATACAATATGTCAGTGTTCTTCAAAGAGTGTGCCGTGAGATAATAAATGATCAGATTTTAACCAATAAGTCTAAACCTACCTGTGCTGATCTTAGCGCATAAGTGAATTTTTAATGAATAAGTGAAGTCATTTAATGAATATTCAGTATTATTCATGTGCGTTTCCCAAAAATGCAATAAACACTGCTTTAAGTGCAATGTATACTCAAATCAAAAACGACAAAAGTCCGGATTTTTGTCTTGAGCAAGTAAAAAAAAAAAAAAAAAAAGGAAATGTCTACTTTAAAAATATCATCTAGCTCCAATCTCACTGCAACAATTGCTTTTCCCACATCAAAATAAATAAACGAGCTAGTTTAGAATCATTAATTATGTACGTTTTATGTTTTACCTTTGTTATTTATTATTAAATAGAAATGAATAAAATATACTGACATTACTTTGAAAGAAAGTTGTCCAGCAGGTGACCTCACAACTCTCTCTCATTACAATGTACTTAAAGCCGCCATATTGTGCCATCTTTTTAAAGCATCTATAAAGATGGCTAAAGTTTGGTTTGTAAAATTGGTTATTAATAAACTGAACAAGCATGAGATAAGTAATATGCCAAAATGGTTGCTATGGTAAAATCAGGATGATGAGGAGGGGTCAGTAACAAAATATAATGTTCCCTTTTCCAATATAAGCTATATAAACCAACCCCTGTGTCTCATCATTTACCAAAGCTCTGATAAGAGTTCAGGAAAGGTGGTGGCTAGGGTAAACAGTGTGGTTGCTAGAGAACAGTCAGTGATTTTATACGTTTTTAATGTGTTAATATGATTATCATAAACAAACCCCATTTTCTCTGTGGTGTTTCATCTTGAAGAGATTTTTGCAATCACTGCAGAGTACACATAGATCTACAAAGAATTTCAAGTTCTGCATAAGTTTCAATGTTTTCTTGGGAAACACAGCCCTAGTCTAATTGGTTTCACACGGAGTAGAAATAAGAACTATTCAGGACATTTTAATGAGAAAGACTATAGTCAATATAGGCTACAGAGTTAAAATAACATTTACCAATAAAAATGTGCCTTGGGTCAACAAAGGTTGAAAATTAAGGCAATATATGTCTGTACACATTATATAAAACTGTTTATGAAGTAATTGCTCACCAGTTTTGGTGCTTGTATTTGCAGTTGGCCGTGATCTTTGCTGTCCCTGTCTCTTCTCCTCAAGCAACTGTCTCACATCCGTTACTTTATCTGATGTGGATTTGGAAGAACTTGAATCTCTTTCTATCGCTCCTCCTCCACCAATACGACTCTTAACACCGCTACTAGACTCATTTCGAATGGAATTCCTGTGTGGGTGGAAGGGAATTTTATATTTTTCAAACGTAAACGTTAAATCAGCAAATTAACATCAAAACAAGAGTTTACCGAATACTTCGAAGGTTGGTTTCGACTTCGTCTGCGTACATGGTCATCTTCATGCTCTTTTTGGGTGAAGGTGTTGAGATCATTTTCAGTTCCAGATCGTAGTCCATCTCATCGGAATCTGAATTTGCTGGTGGCGTTCCTCCTAAACGGCTGCGGACACCTCCGCCTTCTCCTAGCCGCGATCCTCGTTCCCCTCTGTTTCTGTACTCTACTACTCTATCGTCAGCATCCATGTCTTCCTCTCCATCCTCATCCTCTTCTTCTTCCTCCTCCTCTATTGGCTCCTCAGGCAGATTCACCAGGTCAGCTGAGAAAAGGGGATTAGTTCTTCTGATAGACTCAATCATGAAGATCTAGCTGTTTTCTCTCCTTTAAGGGAGACCTACCAGAGTGCCGATGCGTGTATGGTGGGGTGTGTCCCATGCTGTCTCCAATCAAAGGCTTTTTGGTCTTCAGAATGTCGCGCTGGATTCTCCGCGTGTGATACCTCCGCTTCCTGCAGAAATGTAAGTTTCAGAACTCGTCACCTAATACTAATCCTTACAGATCATGTGCTTCGTGGCCAGTGGAGGTCAGTCAAACCGAGCTGAGTTGTATCAAAACTAAAATCCAGTGGAAAAGCAGCAATGAGATTCTTGGCATTTAAAAAGGCTTATACAATGGCAATACATTCAAACTGTAGTGTTAATAAATGCACAGTCAAATAAGTTCATTTTTATAGTTCTTTAGAAATATACAGTAGTAGGATACAAACTCTAGTTATTCCACTGTTATTTTCTCCAAAACAGCAAGACCATTTTTATTCAACATACCATGAATTGCTCAAGATGCCTTTCATTCCACCGTAGTTTGGATTCCCATATTTCATGTAGTATCGACTTCTCCTTGCTGCCCCCAACTCCTTTTTATCATCTGAAGAATAAGCATTCATTTAATTCTTTACAGCTCAAATGTTTCTAATGACCCAGTATGAATTCTCACCCTGGGTGGCAAAGCGCAAGAACAGCTTATTTCCTTTGAAGGGCTTGATAGTGGGTCGTGGATCATTACGAAGAAGAGACTCTCTCTCTGTTTGAGACAGCTCACTTTTCTACAATGAAACAAACCAAGTTAATACAAGGTAAACAAACAAACAAAAAAAAAAACTATGAAAAAAGCAGCAACTGTGCAACATTTTTGAAACACCATCACCCGGTATTCTGTATTTTTATTAAATTATATAAATTTATTATTAGCGCGATATTAAGCGTTACATAACAATGTTCCTAGGCGAGTTTCCACACGGACGCTATTGAGTGAAGCACAGTAGAGGTGCACGCCAGGTAGCTGTGACAAATGGCAACAGCGAAAGAGAAGCCAGCGCTTGAAGACACCTCACTACACTCTCCTGTTGGGAACACTTTGTTTGGGAACACTTTGGCTTCTCTGTTAAAATACATAACGGGATAGACGAGTGGATAAATTTAAAGTTGTATGCCGACATTGTTCCACGGAGATCGGGCAGGCAACACATCTAACATTTCTTACTGCTGGAGATATTGTCACTGCAACCAGATCTGTGCTCTCTTCAGAAAATGTGGATAGGTTCATCTATCCTAACTAGTTGCAGTATTTCATTTTTTATTTAAAAAAAAGTGTTTTTCTTTATAAAGAGTGCAATTTATTTAAAATATCACCCAAATGTGTTACTTTTATTTATTTTATGCAAGAATTCTATTGTGCATTGGCAGCTTTTCAAAATAAAGATTATGTAAGTTCTTATTGTTTTGTACCGAACCGAATGAACCGAACCAAACTCTCCAAACCGATTTTAGCGTACCGTTACACCCCTAATATATATACATATATACATATATATATACATATATACATATATATATATATATATATATATATTCTCATCAGAGCACATACTCATCACTGTACTAATCTCCAGCCCTTCAACAAACTGCTTTCTGTTACAGCCAAATATTTACAATTTTGACAAGCACCACACTTCCTATGTTTTCAGGAATACTTGACCTAATACTAAGTCTAGTTTCCACATAGAAGGTATGACTTTTTGGCAAACAACAGTCAGTAGATGTTTGTACCTGGGTCCAACTGGTTTCTGCCTGTTCTGAGCTAATTGCACAGATGGAGATATCCCAAAAAGTTATAAGCTTGATGTGTCTTGCATCTGCTGCACAAGTTTCCTTTGCTGACCTTGGAGTCTACGATTCCCAGCATTGCAGAGGATCGTAGAAAAGCAGATGTTGAAACCCCTAAGACCCTTTTTAAGCTCACTAAAGCTCTAAAGGTGACTCGAGAAGAGCTGAAAAGAAAAGGTATTATTATAAATCCTAACAGGGTTACCTCTGTGGCTCCCTGTGGCTTGTTTTGCTTCTCCTCATCAACGGAATGAGATTTCGCCACCTCATCTTCGTCGTCATCATCATCGACCTCACCTTCTTCTTCATCATCATCATCATCATCATCATCTTCAACATCAGAGCCACGATTCCTCCGAGCTGCTCAGAAACATTTCTTTCAGCCAGATTTATTTCACATTCCTAAACGATCAAATGAATGGAACAGTATTTGAGCACACACCTTTTGGCTGCTGGGCAGGAGGTTCAGTGGGTTTGGGGTTCTCACTGTTAGTAACCTCTTCTTTTTCTGGCATCCGACTCAAGTTAACGAGAGCTCGGGTTGAAGTGATATCATCAAGCCACACCACGTTGCCTGTAAATGGAAAGTGTTAACTGTGAACAACTCATCTTTAAAGAAAATATACAAGTAGTGATATCTAAAAGGCATACTTACAAGACGTGTCATCTATCCACTCGATGTGCGCAGGTGGATATTCTTTAAAGTAACCAAAAACCTCCTGAGTGCACATATCATCGACTCCACTCATATGCAGGGATTCCAGCCGCACTTTTGGAATAACTGGAGGTCAGAAAAGATGAATGGGTCAAATTTATGCTGCCCTTTGTTGGACTAGAAACCTCTAAATTACCAATACATTTCACTCTTGAGAGGATTTGAATCAAACGATGCCTTCCCTTCAGCCACAAGTGCTGGTTTACTATGCTGCTACAACTAAACCTGCACCTGGTTGAATTACAAAAGCTGGCATTACACACCAATACAAATATTCGGTTTTGTGCAACGACACGCTTTAAATGAAAAACATTGCCGCCAACGGGACATCACACATCTGACCAAACGAGTGATGCCAATAGAAAGTAAAAAAAAAAAGTTTTGCACATTGGTACTCCGGTTTCCCCCACAATCCCAAAAACATGCGGTTAAGGTAATTGAATAATCTAAATTCCCCTTAAATTGCCCTTAATGTGTGAGTGAATGTTGCCCTGCGATGGACTGGCGACCTGTCCAGGGTGTACTCCTGCCTCTTGCTCAATGTGCGCTGGAGATAGGCACCGGCAGACCCCCGTGACCCCAAAAAGGGAATAAGTGGATTGAAAAATAAATGAATGAATAATTGTAACACTAACAGTAAAGATTTCCGGAAAGCACATTGTATTTTGAAATAATTTATTTGTAAATTACCAGCTCAAATAAGTATTCGATAACTTAAATTAAAAAAAAAATGCAATATTTGCTACCAAAAGATTCAGCTCTCTCCAAAGATTTTCTATTGGATTTAAGTCTGGAGACTGGCAAGGCCACTCCAGAACCTTGATATGGCCCTTACGGAGCCACACCTCGGATTTCCTGGCTGTGTGCTTTGGGTCATTGTCATATTGGAAGACTGCACCCCTGGGCAAAAAAAAAAAAAAAACACCCAGTGCATAATGCTTCCAGCCCCATGCTTCACTGTGTGTTTGGGATTAGGTGTGTTTAGTTGAGGTTGGAGCTAAACTGTGCAGGGCTGTGGCCCTGCTCAGACAGGCTTGGCCATTTGCTGACTTAATCAGGGGAATGCAAGACATGCTTTTAATGACGTCTTAGTGTATTACTGAGAGCAGCCAAGGAAACAGTGGTCCCCGCTCTCTTTACGGCCTTGAACAAATTCTCTTGAGTAGTTGTGGACTGATTCTTCACCATTGTTTGCAGCATTGATACCCCATGGAGAGAGGTCTTCCATGAGGCCCCAGTCTAAGGGACATTGACAGCCATCATTAGCCTCTTCCCTTTTCAGACAATTGCTCCAACAGTTGTTCGTTTAGCACCTAACTGAAAGGCAATTGTAAAGGTCTAAAATTTTGTCTCCTGTGTCTTTGTCTCTTGTGCCCATGTTGCTACCTAGATTTTTGTCTGATTGCGGGCTGCACATGTGGGATCCTTTATGACTGTTATCGAGCTCAAACAGGTGTGAGTGTAGCTGAACTATTTCAAAGCAAAACAACTGGTCTTTGAAGGTCAGAAATCTGGCTGATAAGCAAGTGATCAACAACTTATTTCAAGATTTTTCATTTTAGATGCTGTTTCTCACAGTGGAAATTGACCGATGCAGAAAATTCTGGACCCCTCCATGATTTTGAAGTACAAAAGCTTGCAAAAAAGGTCTGATAAAAAATTTATTGACCTCACTTTATGTAGTATGTAACAGCAGAAGCCCAATCACCCATAGCCTTCGGGGAAATGCAAATTTTGTCTAGTTGTGTCTGTATACCAACAATAGATAGCATTCGAAAATGCTTTAAAAACACAAAGGAGTGCAAAATAACACACACCATGCAATGGAGAGTCATGGCTGCATTTTCTCAAGGTACCTTATTGCTAACGATATCTTTGCCACAATATCATGAGGGGATAAAGAAATTGCCAATGGTTCCAACAACCTGTGGGAACTATGTATTTGTGCATGGTAGCTAGTACCAAACATTTAAAAAAAAAGCATACATATTTTTTACCTTTCTTCAACAAGTCCCTGTCCAGAACAACATTCCTCTGTGTCAGATTTTCATCTGCTCGGAAATGAAATCTTCTTGCTCGCTTCTCCTTCTTCTCAATGGCCTCCTGAGCATGCAATAATATGTTCAACAATAGGTACATTACTTAAAAGCGAGATGAAGTCATACCACTTACCTTCGATGTGACATCAATTCCAGTGATAAAGGTGCCAGCTTTGTTTTCATAACGTCGACTGGTGTCCTGAGGAAACAAAATGAACCATCTTAAACCATGTGGGCAACACAATAATTGGTTTACTGTGACTAAAAATAATATAGCAAGGAGTAATAATAAATAGCAAAAAATATTAATTAACATTACAAGTCCTTCTGGTCATGTATACACAATAGAACAGATATTTTCTACCAAAACAACAATGTAACGGTTATTGGCAATGGAGTGCGCCAAATGAAAAGTCTCCTAGTAACAGGAAACTTCAGAGATTATCAAAAGAATATAGCAACAGAATTAACTTATCAACTACAAGTGTTGTGGACGAGGTATGCAACACATTGTAAACACCCATATTTCTGCTAATGAAACACATATAACGATTACATACAATTGAAAGTGCACTATGCATCGCCTTCAGCCAGAATAGGCGATCTTGTACTACGCAAGGCCGTGGTTCGAGTGAGGCCTAGGGACTAACTCACCGGCAAAAGCTCCTTTAAATTACGGCGAGCAGGTATAGACTCCAGCTCTCCATCCTCCACCTCCATTGGTTCTGCTTCTCGGTTATCTTGGTCAGAATCTGATTCTGATTCCGATTCAGAGCGGTCGGAAGCGCTGTCAGACTTCACCGACAGCCCCAAGCTGCGCACCTCCGCCATGATAGTGGAAAATGAGCTAGCAGCTAACGCTAAAGCCCATTGAAGTGAATAGACTTGAGTGATCCTAGCTCCACGAGTAGCTCAGTCACACACGCAGCTCTGAAGGATGACGACCACTTCTATGTAGTTAAAAGGACCCACCCATCTTCTTCCTTAACTCTATTTAAACCATTATAAATATCTTACATTTAAAGTATTATGTGTGACATAGAATCGTGAAATGGAAAATTGCCAAACTGTCATAGGTAATAATAATAATAATAATAATAATAATAATAATAATAATAATAATACAAATAATAATAATAATAATAATAATAATAATAATAATAATAATAATAATAATAGCTAGATGGCTAAAGTTTGTACACTAACGTTGGTGTTTGGCTTGTCAAAGGCAGATGCTTAATGTTTCCTTTGACACTATACATCACATAAACCAAGTCTCATGTCTTTAGCTTCATGTCAAAGCTTCGATGGAGTTAAGAAAAAATATCTGAGGGTAAACAGTTGCTTAGGAGATGTCAGAGATGTCATGAACAATTTTAACCAACCCTCATTTCTAATGTTTCATATTGAAGATATATTCATTGCAATTTCCCATTTATTTGCAATGGTCATTATAAGTTGATGCTAAATATACAACTCCCTCTAGAGCCTATGTGGCTGCACAGACTTATAACCTCCAGAAGTGTGGTTAGTTTGAAGTTTCAGTTTGAGTTACAGCTTTACAAAGTTTGTCATGTTAAGTCAATGGAAAATTGGCAAGCAATCTCAGCAATTTCTCAGATATAGCAACCCTAGTCAGACGTGTTTGGAAGTTTTATCAATGTCACTCAATAGTCTTGAAAGAGATGTTTTAAGAACTTTTTGGCCGTAGCAAAAGACGAATAGCAATATGTTAGCTTTTTTTTTTTAAATACTTTTTATTTGTCTGCACCTTTGAAGATACTGAACAACACTTACAGCAAGAGTTGAATACACAACACAACAAAATAAATTGTTACATAAAATAAAAAACAATACTTAAACGTTTAAAGTTAATTTGTTGGTCTATAATTTGAATCTTTACAATTCCTGTGTTTGTGTGAACTACAAGCATTTATGGCGCCAATCATTTGTCAATGATTATCAGTGATAATCATAACCCAAACCTAGTGTTGCCAACTAAGAGAATTTACAGCTAAAAATAGGTTCGGATCCCTACTCAGATGACAAATTTGTTTATTATGTTTATTTAGCCAGAATGTGTTTAAATGTACAAGTAGTACAATGTATTCTGAGACCAAAAGTAACTCAAGTGTAAATAAATATATTTATCTCTCGACCAATGAGCAGACCCCCATGACCCCAAAACAGGGAATAAGCGGGTTGGAGAATGAATGAATGAAAATACATTCACAACAATAATTACAATAACTAAATTATATAAATCAAATAATAAACAGATAAGTATATGCTGAAATAAAGAAAAATAAAATGTAATGATAAATGCTTAAATAGATACATTTATTCATGAATAAAAAAAAAATACATTTGATTGTTGTGTTTTTATGGTGTCAAAATGTTTTTAGTATGTTTGTCTTCTTAAAAAATTGCCACATGTATTTATTCTTGGCCTAAACTTAGTTAGGACCACCCACATAATGGAAATAAATAAATGTAGAAATAATGACAAAAAGTAAATAATTAAATTAACAATAATTGAGTACGTACAAACACGTCATATACATTAATTTAGCATTTATTTGTTTGAATTAAATCGTGGTGATATTTAATCATATATTCATTCGCTATTTTCTATTTGAAATTGTATTCATTTCTACTTATTAAAGGTGTGGAATTTTTTGCTCAAACGCACAAACGTCAAGATTAACAAAAACCCATTCGAAAACAAACATATTTACAGCCTGCTCAGTTTCTGTTTTACGTCATTTTTAGAACGCGTGACGTCAATCACTCGATCGCCTGCATACGCTCGAACGTCGAACGCAGACGGGCATTTTATTTTGACTTGCGTCGAAGTTTGTTCTGCTGAACGAGCTCAAACGAGCATTTATTTAATTTATTATCACAATAAATTACATCGAAAGCAATGGCTCCCCCAGAATCAGCGAGGAGGAGGCGTTTTGGTGGAGGATGGAAACGGTTTAAAAAAGCTTTTTTGGGACTGTTCAAATGCTTTGGAAGTCCTGAATCAGAGGCAGACATCAACAACAACACGGTTGAAAGAAGTTCTGCTGAAGGTGAGAAAAGAGATAAAACAGTTTAGATGTTTTATTGAATAGATTACAACAGGTTAGAAAGCAGCGGCGGCCAGTAACGAAGTAAATGTAATTAGTAGCTGTATGTAAGTAGCTTTTTCTCAAGTAATTTAACTTGGGGAGACTTTTTAGATTAACTTCCCGACATTCCAAAGTCAAATATCGTACTTTTTACTATTTTTTACTACATTTCGGGAAATTAATCGTGGATTAAACGTGATTGGTCAACCATCAGAAGCCACCAATCAGGGTACAGCGCGCGCTCGGTTTTGAATTGTTTTGGTTGGCGATTGGCGGAATCTACTCAGAGCAAATGCTTTGACAAATGATAGTAGAAGGTACAGTAGTGATAAATAAAGAAACTCCAGGAAACTCGTTTATATTACGGTAATCTGATATGACCAGGTTGTATTTACGCAGAGAGACATTTAGGTACAATATTGTAAAATAAAACCTTGTGAACCTGTAATTTTTAATTTAGAAATTACACTTTTTTTTATTAAACTTGAACTTGCAACTATGTTAATAATTTACTTTATTGAAACGGCCTGCTCTGAAATCATGGTATTTCATCTGGTTCTAAAGGAAATTTAGATTCAAGCGATTTAGCTCATGGTCAAGTGTTAACTTCAATATAGTCAAAGTCTTTTCACATATTGCTTAAGCAAGAGTCTTGACAATAATGATAATGGTGTATTATGCCATAGTGAATCATAGTACTTTGTATACCTCAGTACATTTTAAGACATTTTGCACTTTTACTTAAGAAAAATTCTCAAGGGAGGACTTTTTACTTTACTGTAGTAAAATTTTACTTAGCGTATCTCTACTTTAACTCAAGTACTTGGTTTGTGCACTTTGTCCACCACTGTTAAAATCAAAAAAGTCTGAAACTACATTTTGAAACGATATGTTTAAATGATTGTGCTATGATTGATACTACAGCTATGTTTAACTTCAACAGTTAAACAAAAAGTGAGCCAAAGATCTGAACAAACACTTAACAGAAAGCATTAGAAATGTTAGGGTTTGGACTTATTTTACTGAAAGTAATATTTTGTTTTTCACCTTAGTCATAGATGAGGTTTCTCCAGCTCCTGGTCCTAAAGAAGTGACGAGTGAGCAGATTCGTGCTGTACTGGAAGACCTCGGCCCCTCTTCATCTTTAGCTTCAGAGGGCAATTCCTCAGCTTCCTCCTTCTGCAGCGATGCCTCACTGTCATCCCTCCAACTGAGAGAGGAAAATGCATTGCATATTGGTAAGTATTCTGCCATACAGTACAAACATGATCCCCACAAAGTTGTTGATACAACACAGAACCCTGTTTCTATGGCTTGGTATCTTACACCTCGTGCTTTTCTTCAACAGAGCTTAAAGAACACAGATATGCAATTGGTAAAAAGTTGAATGAAGGAGACTTTGTGAGCATTTTTAAAGCCATTCGAACGCAGGATGGCACAAGGGTTGCTGTAAAAGTTTCAAACAAGGCAGACACCAAATACTACAGGATGGTAAGTGCCAAGGACTGTATGATATGCGTAACGTTAAACCATTTTACCGTCTCAGACTACAGCTTCCTGGCTTGTTATAATGTGTGCCTTCTGTCGTCCAGGAGGGTCATTCTGAGCCTGTTCCACTTGAGGTCAGGCTTCTGACTCTTGCCAATGTAGAGCCCAGAATTCCTCAAGTCGTCGAGCTCCTGGATTGGCATCAGGATGGAGACCAGTACACCATGGTCCTTGAGCGTCCACCTTTTTGCCAGACCTTGGCTGGGTTTTTGGAGCACAAAGGAGGCTCAGTCACTGAGCAGTTGGGATCAGTCATCATGAGGCAGATTGCGTTTGCTGCTTCATATTGCTGCTTACGTGGAGTGTTTCATGGTGACATTAATTTGCAAAACATCATCATGAATAGAGAAACCCATGAAATCAAACTTGTGGGTTTTGGTAAGGGTAAGGGTATGAGAAAATCGCCCCACACGTCCTTCAAAGGTACGTATTACCATTGTACAACCTTGATAATCTTCCTTACGGTACAGTATCAAGATCTCAAACTTCTTCTAAAATACAATAACTAACCATGCAAAAATGATTCTTACACATTTCCTCCCTCCAGGAACTTATTCGCCTCCTGAGTTTCAACTCACTGGACAATACCACGGAGGACCAGCTACAGCGTGGTCACTCGGGGTTATTATGTTTGTGATGCTGTGTGGGAGAATCCCCGGAGTCCAAGATCTAGAGGAACTGGATCAGAATGTTTGGTGCCAAGATGGCTTCTCAAAAGGTGAGGCAACTAGGTTCATGGTTTTGAACAATCCATTTCAGAGAGACACTGTGACGTTTAAGAGACGAATCATTTTTCTAAACATGTTTTTTCCCAGAGTGCTGCAGATTGCTTTGCTCCCTCCTCCAAAGGGACCCAAGGAAGCGACTGCACATGTTGAAAGTCTGCAGTCACAATTGGTTCAAAGCGCTGTATTACAAACAGGATGAGCCTAAGATTATTGGTAAGTCTAACATTTGAAAACACACCCCTTCAGCTACTCATTAAAGGCAGGACGAGAGATTTCCAGGAGCCAATGTTCACATTTGAACTAACACAGACATCTACACGAGAAGATCCTGTGACTCCACAACTGCTCCTTCTTCGCTGCTGATTGGCTACCAGTATGTTTTGGTTGTCCGTGAACAGTACAAAGTGCGACGACTTTGAAATCCAGGGTCAGATTAGATTTTTAAATTGCTGCTAATCTTTCGAAATGATCACACAGGATAATTGTGCCACGCTGCCCAAAAACGAATTGTAGAACAAGATAAAAAAAAAACAACTAAAATCTAGTTCAACTTTTCCTAGATTAAGCAAAACAATCTGCCAATGGTGTGAGCAAATTTGACTTAAAAAAGTGCACTGTTCACCACACCACGGGTCTCAACGCAGTGTTTATAGCAGATAACAACTGTTAAATTATAGGAAAAAATACACTAACTTAAGAATGTTTATTAGTATATAGTGAGAAGAAATATGATATAGTCTAAAAACTACAAATTAGAGATTAAAATTAAATAGATTTTCTTTTTTTATAAGCACTAAAAACAGTATTAAAACAAGGACATTTGTGCTTAAAACCGGTCTTTAAAATACTATTAAAACCTGAAGGACTTAAACACAGTGAAGGAAAAACCAATTTGAAAGTAAAACATTTGTGTTTAATCATAGGAACATAGGAACTTAATAACCTCCTTGTGTCAAGATTATTTTTCAGAGCATTTTATTTACAGATAAAGTTTTTTTTTGTTTGTTTTTCAAAAATATAATTATTGTTAATAAAATTCCAGAAACAACTATTTTTCCTTTACTATTAGAGGGGCATTTCTATCAGTATTTAACATTGATTTCTTAAAATAAGACAGAATGCGCCAGTAATATTCTTGAAGTAACTATATGTCGAGTCAGAATTTCGTGTTTTAAGTTTCTAGTTGTAAGTTTAGTGGCAAAATCAGAGGCTTGTTTCACAAAGTTTCTTAATTCAAGCAAACAAATGATAAGATGACACATCTCAAGAAAATGTTGGTAATATTTTCTGAAAATAATCCATACCCCAAAAGTCTAAACAAAGACAATTTTTCTTAAATAAGAATCAAGAGTTTTAGTAATTTGATATCATTGTCCTCTTTTCAACAGAAATCAACTCTATCAAATATAAAATCCAACTAAAGATTGGCAATGGAGGCTTTGGGAGCATTTTCAAAGCTGTACGATTGAGTGATGGCAAGAAGGTGGCGCTCAAATTTGCGGACAGAACCGACATCGATTACATCAGCGTCGTAAGTACTGCTTGTGCGTTCTCCCAGATTCTGAAATCCTTTGATCAATCCCTCTTCCGTGAGCTCACACAAATGCTCTTTTTACAGGAGGGCCATTCTGAGCCATACCCATCAGAAGTAGTTCTGCAGATCTTTGCCAACAGAGGGCCTAAAGTCTCCCAGATTCTTAAGCTTCTGGACTGGGAGATGAAGTCCGATCACTATGTCATGGTTCTCGAGTGCCCTCCACTCTCCGAGAATCTGTCGGACTTTCTTTACCTCTACTACGGCGGCAGTATCTCGGAAGGCATCATTAGGGTGATCATGCAGCAGACAACTCTCGCAGCTGTGACGTGCTGCGAGCGAGGAGTTCTCCATCGAGACATAAAGCTGGACAACATCCTCATCAACCCATACACCTTCTCCATTAAGCTCATTGACTTCGGGTGTGGCGAGCTCCTCAAAAGTTCACCTTATTCCGAATATGCCGGTGTGTATTCGTTTAACTTAAAAACAGCATTTAGATCTCAAACTATGTTGTAAACATGGGCTTTTCCTCTTTTTCTTTCAGGCACTAGAGAGTTTATTCCTCCCGAGTTTAAGGAGCACGGGGAATATTACGGGAAACCTGCAACGGTGTGGTCGTTGGGAATTCTCATGTTTTGTTTGCTGACCGGAGAGTTTCCCAGCACCAGAGACTTGGAGAGACTGGATGATAACAGCTGGACCCATCACAGTTCCTCAGCTGGTGAGATGTTTAGTACGTTAATATCAATGAAAAGACTAGATATGCTTCAATAACCGGACGTTTCTTTTGTTGCTCTGCACAGAATGCTGCAAGCTCATCTGCTCTCTCCTAAAAAGAGACCCAGAGAGGAGGTGTGAGCTGGAGGACATCTCTGGCCACGCCTGGTTTAATTCTGGTATTATTCCAACTGGGATCTAAGGAATTGTCTCATAAATAAAAATAGATAAAAAAATGAAACGCTTTAGCCATTGTCTTCTTTTAAACGGCTCCATTTAGAAAGGTTTTTGAATTACGATATAGATTTTGACCTTGTTTAAAATAAAATCTTTATTGTATTATTTGTGATGAGGGTGGACTCTGGCACTGTATGTCTAAGCTAGCCAGTGGGCAATGTCTGAGGAGCGTTTAATGGGATCTAGGGATGTTCTACGCATGAGGATCCGCATCTGCAGTGCTCTACTCTACTGGTGTACATCTACCTTGCCACAGGAAACTGAAAGACGCCACACTGCTTCTGCCCCTTCACTGCGATGAGCAGTTGCTTCAATGAGCTTCGTTACGCCGTGGAGCCAGTGATGTCAACAGTCCAGGATAAACATCAAGGGAACAAGACGAGATTCTATTACGCACACCTCGGCTGCAGCCAACGATTATTTCCACAATCGATTTAAATTCATTTTTTAATAGAATTAGTGAATAGAAACCTATTGTAATTGCTCAGAGGATTCATGTTTCACAGCTTTTGTTGTGAAAATGTATATCTGATTGGGGTTCGAAAAGCGGTTGTAGCAAAATAGCTCTATAGCGCCACCTAATGCATTTTCAGCACACGTTTACGGTACCACCTTGCTCATAATGAGTGTTTCCAAAATCAACGTTTCAATAATTTTTTTTTGAAAATTGTCCAGATCATTGAAATGACCACTTTTGCCAATGTCGTACATTAACAAACTCCTGGAGTTATAGTGCCACCTAGTGACAACGTGGAATTTCCCATGTTCGAAAAATGTTGGAAATTTGGAACGCTTATGTAATGGACCCAGACCTATAAAAAAGTTACTTGGTGCGAGTTTCCACAACCGACAGGAAGTCAGTTACTTTTGAATTGTCTTGAAGTATTTTGTACAATTCCAGGCTTCATACTTTAACAAACTTCATGTGATCCCTTTGAAACTCTGGCAGTCTCATCTAAAGGCCTCTGGAATGTTTAATTACGAAGCATTTTTTGACTTTGTAAAATTATGTGCACATGGCGGTCATCGAAATTTGCCATAAAGTGGAACTCGTTACAGTCGTGCAATTTCTGATTGGCCCCAAATTTACCAACAGTGTTAACATATGGCCATGTGTGAAGTGAACACACCTACAATGCATCTTAGATATAGTGCCACCATAAATTGTTATATAAAATAAAAAACAATACTTAAAGACGTTTAAAGTTAGTTTATTCATCTATAATTTGAATCTTTACAATCCATGTGTTTGTATGAATTACAATAAACTACAAGCAACTATGGCCCAATCATTTGTCAGTGATAATCATAACCCAAACCCAGTGTTGCCAACTAAGAGAATTTACAGCGAAAAATAGGTTTGGATAGCTGCTCAGATGACAAATTTGTTTATTATGTTTATTTAGCCAGAATGTGTTTAAATGTACAAGTAGTACAATGTATTCTGAGACCAAAAGTAACTCAAGTGTAAATAAATATATTTATCTCTCGACCAATGAGCAGACCCCCATGACCCCAAAACAGGGAATAAGCGGGTTGGAGAATGAATGAATGAAAATACATTCACAACAATAATTACAATAACTAAATTATATAAATCAAATAATAAACAGATAAGTATATGCTGAAATAAAGAAAAATATAATGTAATGATAAATGCTTAAATAGATACATTTATTCATGAATAAAAAAAATACATTTGATTGTTGTGTTTTTATTGTGTCAAAATGTTTTTAGTATGTTTGTCTTCTTAAAAAATTGCCACATGTATTTATTCTTGGCCTAAACTTAGGACCACCCACATAATGGAAATAAATAAATGTAGAAATAATGACAAAAAGTAAATAATTAAATTAACAATAATTGAGTACGTACAAACACATCATGTACATTAATTTAGCATTTATTTGTTTGAATTAAATCGTGTTGATATTTAATCATATATTCATTCGCTATTTTCTATTTCAAATTGTATTTATTTCTACTTATTAAAGGTGTGGAATTTTTTGCTCAAACGCACAAACGTCAAGATTAACAAAAACCCATTCGAAAACAAACATATTTACAGCCTGCTCAGTTTCTTTTTGACGTCATTTTTAGAACGCGTGACGTCATTCATACTCTCGCCTGCATACTCTCGAACATCGAACGCAGACGGGCATTTTATTTTGACTTGCGTCGAAGTTTGTTCTGCTGAACGAGCTCAAACGAGCATTTATTTAATTTATTATCACAATAAATTACATCGAAAGCAATGGCTCCCCCAGAATCAGCGAGGAGGAGGCGTTTTGGTGGAGGATGGAAACGGTTTAAAAAAGCTTTTTTGGGACTGTTCAAATGCTTTGGAAGTCCTGAATCAGAGGCAGACATCAACAACAACACGGTTGAAAGAAGTTCTGCTGAAGGTGAGAAAAGAGATAAAACAGTTTAGACGTTTTATTGAATAGATTACAACAGGTTAGAAAGCAGCGGCGGCCAGTAACGAAGTAAATGTAATTAGTAGCTGTACGTAAGTAGCTTTTTCTCATGTAATTTAACTTGGGGAGACTTTTTAGATTAACTTCCCGACATTCCAAAGTCAAATATCGTTCTTTTTACTACATTTCGGGAAATTAATCGTGGATTAAACGTGATTGGTCAACCATCAGGGAGCCACCAATCAGGGTACAGCGCGCGCTCGGTTTTGAATTGTTTTGGTTGGCGATTGGCGGAATCTACTCAGAGCAAATGCTTTGACAAATGATAGTAGAAGGTACAGTAGTGATAAATAAAGAAACTCCAGGAAACTCGTTTATATTACGGTAATCTGATATGACCAGGTTGTATTTATGCAGAGAGACATTTAGGTACAATATTGTAAAATAAAACCTTGTGAACCTGTATTTATTCATTGAGAAATTAAACTTTTTTTTTATTGAACTTGAACTTGCAACTATGTTAATAATTTACTTTATTGAAACGGCCTGCTCTGAAATCATGGTATTTCATCTGGTTCTAAAGGAAATTTAGATTCAAGCGTTTTAGCTCATGGTCAAGTGTTAACTTCAATATAGTCAAAGTCTTTTCACATATTGTTTAAGCAAGAGTCTTGACAATAATGATAATGGTGTATTATGCCATAGTGAATCATAGTACTTTGTATACTTCAGTACATTTTAAGACATTTTGCACTTTTACTTAAGAAAAATTCTCAAGGGAGGACTTTTTACTTTACTGTAGTAAAATTTTACTTAGCGTATCTCTACTTTAACTCAAGTACTTGGTTTGTGCACTTTGTCCACCACTGTTAAAATCAAAAAAGTCTGAAACTACATTTTGAAACGATATAATGTTTAAATGATTGTGCTTTGATTGATACAACCGCTATGTTTAACTTCAACAGTTAAACAAAAAGTCAGCCAAAGATCTGAACAAACACTTAACAGAAAGCATTAGAAATGTTAGGGTTTGGACTTATTTTACTGAAAGTAATATTTTGTTTTTCACCTTAGTCGTAGATGAGGTTTCTCCAGCTCCTGGTCCTAAAGAAGTGACGAGTGAGCAGATTCGTGCTGTACTGGAAGACCTCGGCCCCTCTTCATCTTTAGCTTCAGAGGGCAATTCCTCAGCTTCCTCCTTCTGCAGCGATGCCTCACTGTCATCCCTCCAACTGAGAGAGGAAAATGCATTGCATATTGGTAAGTATTCTGCCATACAGTACAAACACGATCCCCACAAAGTTGTTGATACAACACAGAACCCTGTTTCTATGGCTTGGTATCTTACACCTCGTGCTTTTCTTCAACAGAGCTTAAAGAACACAGATATGCAATTGGTAAAAAGTTGAATGAAGGAGACTTTGTGAGCATTTTTAAAGCCATTCGAACGCAGGATGGCACAAGGGTTGCTGTAAAAGTTTCAAACAAGGCAGACACCAAATACTACAGGATGGTAAGTGCCAAGGACTGTATTATATGCGTAACGTCAAACCATTTTACCGTCTCAGACTACAGCTTCCTGGCTTGTTATAATGTATGCCTTCTGTCGTCCAGGAGGGTCATTCTGAGCCTGTTCCACTTGAGGTCAGGCTTCTGACTCTTGCCAATGTAGAGCCCAGAATTCCTCAGGTCGTCGAGCTCCTGGATTGGCATCAGGATGGAGACCAGTACACCATGGTCCTTGAGCGTCCACCTTTTTGCCAGACCTTGGCTGGGTTTTTGGAGCACAAAGGAGGCTCAGTCACTGAGCAGTTGGGATCAGTCATCATGAGGCAGATTGCGTTTGCTGCTTC
Organism: Danionella cerebrum; assembly: GCA_007224835.1. Taxonomy (NCBI): domain Eukaryota; kingdom Metazoa; phylum Chordata; class Actinopteri; order Cypriniformes; family Danionidae; genus Danionella; species Danionella cerebrum. Next base: position 1,028,734 of record SRMA01026708.1, on the reverse strand, counting down.
ATCTTGCTGCTTACGTGGAGTGTTTCATGGTGACATTAATTTGCAAAACATCATCATGAATAGAGAAACCCATGAAATCAAACTTGTGGGTTTTGGTAAGGGTAAGGGTATGAGAAAGTCGCCCCACACGTCCTTCAAAGGTACGTATTACCATTGTACAACCTTGATAATCTTCCTTACGGTAAAGTATCAAGATCTCAAACTTCTTCTAAAATACAATAACTAACCATGCAAAAATGATTCTTACACATTTCCTCCCTCCAGGAACTTATTCGCCTCCTGAGTTTCAACTCACTGGACAATACCACGGAGGACCAGCTACAGCGTGGTCACTCGGGGTTATTATGTTTGTGATGCTGTGTGGGAGAATCCCCGGAGTCCAAGATCTAGAGGAACTGGATCAGAATGTTTGGTGCCAAGATGGCTTCTCAAAAGGTGAGGCAACTAGGTTCATGGTTTTGAACAATCCATTTCAGAGAGACACTGTGACGTTTAAGAGACGAATCATTTTTCTAAACATGTTTTTTCCCAGAGTGCTGCAGATTGCTTTGCTCCCTCCTCCAAAGGGACCCAAGGAAGCGACTGCACATGTTGAAAGTCTGCAGTCACAATTGGTTCAAAGCGCTGTATTACAAACAGGATGAGCCTAAGATTATTGGTAAGTCTAACATTTGAAAACACACCCCTTCAGCTACTCATTAAAGGCAGGACGAGAGATTTCCAGGAGCCAATGTTCACATTTGAACTAACACAGACATCTACACGAGAAGATCCTGTGACTCCACAACTGCTCCTTCTTCGCTGCTGATTGGCTACCAGTATGTTTTGGTTGTCCGTGAACAGTACAAAGTGCGACGACTTTGAAATCCAGGGTCAGATTAGATTTTTAAATTGCTGCTAATCTTTCGAAATGATCACACAGGATAATTGTGCCACGCTGCCCAAAAACGAATTGTAGAACAAGATAAAAAAAAAACTAAAATCTAGTTCAACTTTTCCTAGATTAAGCAAAACAATCTGCCAATGGTGTGAGCAAATTTGACATAAAAAAAGTGCACTGTTCACCACACCACGGGTCTCAACGCAGTGTTTATAGCAGATAACAACTGTTAAATTATAGGAAAAAATACACTAACTTAAGAATGTTTATTAGTATATAGTGAGAAGAAATATGATATAGTCTAAAAACTACAAATTAGAGATTAAAATTAAATAGATTTTCTTTTTTTATAAGCACTAAAAACAGTATTAAAACAAGGACATTTGTGCTTAAAACCGGTCTTTAAAATACTATTAAAACCTGAAGGACTTAAACACAGTGAAGGAAAAACCAATTTGAAAGTAAAACATTTGTGTTTAATCATAGGAACATAGGAACATACATAGGAACTTAATAACCTCCTTGTTTCAAGATTATTTTTTCAGAGCATTTTATTTACAGATAAAGTTTTTTTTTGTTTGTTTTTCAAAAATATAATTATTGTTAATAAAATTCCAGAAACAACTATTTTTCCTTTACTATTAGAGGGACATATCTATCAGTATTTAACATTGATTTCTTAAAATAAGACAGAATGCGCCAGTAATATTCTTGAAGTAACTATATGTCGAGTCAGAATTTCGTGTTTTAAGTTTCTAGTTGTAAGTTTAGTGGCAAAATCAGAGGCTTGTTTCACAAAGTTTCTTAATTCAAGCAAACAAATGATAAGATGACACATCTCAAGAAAATGTTGGTAATATTTTCTGAAAATAATCCATACCCCAAAAGTCTAAACAAAGACAATTTTTCTTAAATAAGAATCAAGAGTTTTAGTAATTTGACATCATTGTCCTCTTTTCAACAGAAATCAACTCTATCAAATATAAAATCCAACTAAAGATTGGCAATGGAGGCTTTGGGAGCATTTTCAAAGCTGTACGATTGAGTGATGGCAAGAAGGTGGCGCTCAAATTTGCGGACAGAACCGACATCGATTACATCAGCGTCGTAAGTACTGCTTGTGCGTTCTCCCAGATTCTGAAATCCTTTGATCAATCCCTCTTCCGTGAGCTCACACAAATGCTCTTTTTACAGGAGGGCCATTCTGAGCCATACCCATCAGAAGTAGTTCTGCAGATCTTTGCCAACAGAGGGCCTAAAGTCTCCCAGATTCTTAAGCTTCTGGACTGGGAGATGAAGTCCGATCACTATGTCATGGTTCTCGAGTGCCCTCCACTCTCAGAGAATCTGTCGGATTTTCTTTACCTCTACTACGGCGGCAGTATCTCGGAAGGCATCATTAGGGTGATCATGCAGCAGACAACTCTCGCAGCTGTGACGTGCTGCGAGCGAGGAGTTCTCCATCGAGACATAAAGCTGGACAACATCCTCATCAACCCATACACCTTCTCCATTAAGCTCATTGACTTCGGGTGTGGCGAGCTCCTCAAAAGTTCACCTTATTCCGAATATGCCGGTGTGTATTCGCTTAACTTAAAAACAGCATTTAGATCTCAAACTATGTTGTAAACATGGGCTTTTCCTCTTTTTCTTTCAGGCACTAGAGAGTTTATTCCTCCCGAGTTTAAGGAGCACGGGGAATATTACGGGAAACCTGCAACGGTGTGGTCGCTGGGAATTCTCATGTTTTGTTTGCTGACCGGAGAGTTTCCCAGCACCAGAGACTTGGAGAGACTGGATGATAACAGCTGGACCCATCACAGTTCCTCAGCTGGTGAGATGTTTAGTACGTTAATATCAATGAAAAGACTAGATATGCTTCAATAACCGGACGTTTCTTTTGTTGCTCTGCACAGAATGCTGCAAGCTCATCTGCTCTCTCCTAAAAAGAGACCCAGAGAGGAGGTGTGAGCTGGAGGACATCTCTGGCCACGCCTGGTTTAATTCTGGTATTATTCCAACTGGGATCTAAGGAATTGTCTCATAAATAAAAATAGATAAAAAAATGAATTGCTTTAGCCATTTTCTTCTTTTAAACGGCTCCATTTAGAAAGGTTTTTGAATTACGATATACATTTTGACCTTGTTTAAAATAAAATCTTTATTGTATTATTTGTGATGAGGGTGGACTCTGGCACTGTATGTCTAAGCTAGCCAGTGGGCAATGTCTGAGGAGCGCTTAATGGGATCTAGGGATGTTCTACGCATGAGGATCCGCATCTGCAGTGCTCTACTCTACTGGTGTACATCTACCTTGCCACAGGAAACTGAAAGACGCCACACTGCTTCTGCCCCTTCACTGCGATGAGCAGTTGCTTCAATGAGCTTCGTTACGCCGTGGAGCCAGTGATGTCAACAGTCCAGGATAAACATCAAGGGAACAAGACGAGATTCTATTACGCACACCTCGGCTGCAGCCAACGATTATTTCCACAATCGATTTAAATTCATTTTTTAATAGAATTAGTGAATAGAAACCTATTGTAATTGCTCAGAGGATTCATGTTTCACAGCTTTTGTTGTGAAAATGTATATCTGATTGGGGTTCGAAAAGCGGTTGTAGCAAAATAGCTCTATAGCGCCACCTAATGCATTTCAGCACACGTTTACGGTACCACCTTGCTCATAACGAGTGTTTCCAAAATCAACGTTTCAATAATTTTTTTTGGAAAATTGTCCAGATCATTGAAATGACCACTTTTGCCAATGTCGTACATTAACAAACTCCTGGAGTTATAGTGCCACCTAGTGACAACGTGGAATTTCCCATGTTCGAAAAATGTTGGAAATTTGGAACGCTTATGTAATGGACCTAGACCTATAAAAAAGTTACTTGGTGCGAGTTTCCACAACCGACAGGAAGTCAGTTACTTTTGAATTGTCTTGAAGTATTTTGTACAATTCCAGGCTTCATACTTTAACAAACTTCATGTGATCCCTTTGAAACTCTGGCAGTCTCATCTAAAGGCCTCTGGAATGTTTAATTACGAAGCATTTTTTGACTTTGTAAAATTATGTGCACATGGCGGTCATCGAAATTTGCCATAAATTGGAACTCGTTACAGCCGTGCAATTTCTGATTGGCCCCAAATTTACCAACAGTGTTAACATATGGCCATGTGTGAAGTGAACACACCTACAATGCATCTTAGATATAGTGCCACCATAAATTGTTATATAAAATAAAAAACAATACTTAAAAACGTTTAAAGTTAGTTTATTCATCTATAATTTGAATCTTTACAATCCATGTGTTTGTATGAATTACAATAAACTACAAGCAACTATGGCCCAATCATTTGTCAGTGATAATCATAACCCAAACCCAGTGTTGCCAACTAAGAGAATTTACAGCGAAAAATAGGTTTGGATAGCTGCTCAGATGACAAATTTGTTTATTATGTTTATTTAGCCAGAATGTGTTTAAATGTACAAGTAGTACAATGTATTCTGCTTAAATAGATACATTTATTCATGAATAAAAAAAATACATTTGATTGTTGTGTTTTTATGGTGTCAAAATGTTTTTAGTATGTTTGTCTTCTTAAAAAATTGCCACATGTATTTATTCTTGGCCTAAACTTAGGACCACCCACATAATGGAAATAAATAAATGTAGAAATAATGACAAAAAGTAAATAATTAAATTAACAATAATTGAGTACGTACAAACACATCATATACATTAATTTAGCATTTATTTATTTGAATTAAATCGTGTTGATATTTAATCATATATTCATTCGCTATTTTCTATTTCAAATTGTATTTATTTCTACTTATTAAAGGTGTGGAATTTTTTGCTCAAACGCACAAACGTCAAGATTAACAAAAACCCATTCGAAAACAAACATATTTACAGCCTGCTCAGTTTCTGTTTTACGTCATTTTTAGAGCTCGTGACGTCATTCACTCGATCGCCTGCATACGCTCGAACATCGAACGCAGACGGGCATTTTATTTTGACTTGCGTCGAAGTTTGTTCTGCTGAACGAGCTCAAACGAGCATTTATTTAATTTATTATCACAATAAATTACATCGAAAGCAATGTCTCCCCCAGAATCAGCGAGGAGGAGGCGTTTTGGTGGAGGATGGAAACGGTTTAAAAAAGCTTTTTTGGGACTGTTCAAATGTTTTGGAAGTCCTGAATCAGAGGCAGACATCAACAACAACACGGTTGAAGGAAGTTCTGCTGAAGGTGAGAAAAGAGATAAAACAGTTTAGATGTTTTATTGAATAGATTACAACAGGTTAGAAAGCAGCGGCGGCCAGTAACGAAGTAAATGTAATTAGTAGCTGTACGTAAGTAGCTTTTTCTCATGTAATTTAACTTGGGGAGACTTTTTAGATTAACTTCCCGACATTCCAAAGTCAAATATCGTACTTTTTGCTATTTTTTTACTACATTTCGGGAAATTAATCGTGGATTAAACGTGATTGGTCAACCATCAGGGAGCCACCAATCAGGGTACAGCGCGCGCTCGGTTTTGAATTGTTTTGGTTGGCGATTGGCGGAATCTACTCAGAGCAAATGCTTTGACAAATGATAGTAGAAGGTACAGTAGTGATAAATAAAGAAACTCCAGGAAACTCGTTTATATTACGGTAATCTGATATGACCAGGTTGTATTTATGCAGAGAGACATTTAGGTACAATATTGTAAAATAAAACCTTGTGAACCTGTATTTATTCATTGAGAAATTAAACTTTTTTTTTATTAAACTTGAACTTGCAACTATGTTAATAATTTACTTTATTGAAACGGCCTGCTCTGAAATCATGGTATTTCATCTGGTTCTAAAGGAAATTTAGATTCAAGCGTTTTAGCTCATGGTCAAGTGTTAACTTCAATATAGTCAAAGTCTTTTCACATATTGTTTAAGCAAGAGTCTTGACAATAATGATAATGGTGTATTATGCCATAGTGAATCATAGTACTTTGTATACTTCAGTACATTTTAAGACATTTTGCACTTTTACTTAAAGAAAAATTCTCAAGGGACCACTTTTTACTTTACAGTAATTGTTTTACTTAGCGTATCTCTACTTTAACTCAAGTACTTGGTTTGTGCACTTTGTCCACCACTGTTAAAATCAAAAAAGTCTGAAACTACATTTTGAAACGATATGTTTAAATGATTGTGCTATGATTGATACTACAGCTATGTTTAACTTCAACAGTTAAACAAAAAGTCAGCCAAAGATCTGAACGAACACTTAACAGAAAGCATTAGAAATGTTAGGGTTTGGACATATTTTACTGAAAGTAATATTTTGTTTTTCACCTTAGTCGTAGATGAGGTTTCTCCAGCTCCTGGTCCTAAAGAAGTGACGAGTGAGCAGATTCGTGCTGTACTGGAAGACCTCGGCCCCTCTTCATCTTTAGCTTCAGAGGGCAATTCCTCAGCTTCCTCCTTCTGCAGCGATGCCTCACTGTCATCCCTCCAACTGAGAGAGGAAAATGCATTGCATATTGGTAAGTATTCTGCCATACAGTACAAACATGATCCCCACAAAGTTGTTGATACAACACAGAACCCTGTTTCTATGGCTTGGTATCTTACACCTCGTGCTTTTCTTCAACAGAGCTTAAAGAACACAGATATGCAATTGGTAATAAGTTGAATGATGGAGACTTTGTGAGCATTTTTAAAGCCATTCGAACGCAGGATGGCACAAGGGTTGCTGTAAAAGTTTCAAACAAGGCAGACACCAAATACTACAGAATGGTAAGTGCCAAGGACTGTATGATATGCGTAACGTTAAACCATTTTACCGTCTCAGACTACAGCTTCCTGGCTTGTTATAATGTGTGCCTTCTGTCGTCCAGGAGGGTCATTCTGAGCCTGTTCCACTTGAGGTCAGGCTTCTGACTCTTGCCAATGTAGAGCCCAGAATTCCTCAAGTCGTCGAGCTCCTGGATTGGCATCAGGATGGAGACCAGTACACCATGGTCCTTGAGCGTCCACCTTTTTGCCAGACCTTGGCTGGGTTTTTGGAGCACAAAGGAGGCTCAGTCACTGAGCAGTTGGGATCAGTCATCATGAGGCAGATTGCGTTTGCTGCTTCATCTTGCTGCTTACGTGGAGTGTTTCATGGTGACATTAATTTGCAAAACATCATCATGAATAGAGAAACCCATGAAATCAAACTTGTGGGTTTTGGTAAGGGTAAGGGTATGAGAAAATCGCCCCACACGTCCTTCAAAGGTACGTATTACCATTGTACAACCTTGATAATCTTCCTTACGGTAAAGTATCAAGATCTCAAACTTCTTCTAAAATACAATAACTAACCATGCAAAAATGATTCTTACACATTTCCTCCCTCCAGGAACTTATTCGCCTCCTGAGTTTCAACTCACTGGACAATACCACGGAGGACCAGCTACAGCGTGGTCACTCGGGGTTATTATGTTTGTGATGCTGTGTGGGAGAATCCCCGGAGTCCAAGATCTAGAGGAACTGGATCAGAATGTTTGGTGCCAAGATGGCTTCTCAAAAGGTGAGGCAACTAGGTTCATGGTTTTGAACAATCCATTTCAGAGAGACACTGTGACGTTTAAGAGACGAATCATTTTTCTAAACATGTTTTTTCCCAGAGTGCTGCAGATTGCTTTGCTCCCTCCTCCAAAGGGACCCAAGGAAGCGACTGCACATGTTGAAAGTCTGCAGTCACAATTGGTTCAAAGCGCTGTATTACAAACAGGATGAGCCTAAGATTATTGGTAAGTCTAACATTTGAAAACACACCCCTTCAGCTACTCATTAAAGGCAGGACGAGAGATTTCCAGGAGCCAATGTTCACATTTGAACTAACACAGACATCTACACGAGAAGATCCTGTGACTCCACAACTGCTCCTTCTTCGCTGCTGATTGGCTACCAGTATGTTTTGGTTGTCCGTGAACAGTACAAAGTGCGACGACTTTGAAATCCAGGGTCAGATTAGATTTTTAAATTGCTGCTAATCTTTCGAAATGATCACACAGGATAATTGTGCCACGCTGCCCAAAAACGAATTGTAGAACAAGATAAAAAAAAAACAACTAAAATCTAGTTCAACTTTTCCTAGATTAAGCAAAACAATCTGCCAATGGTGTGAGCAAATTTGACATAAAAAAAGTGCACTGTTCACCACACCACGGGTCTCAACGCAGTGTTTATAGCAGATAACAACTGTTAAATTATAGGAAAAAATACACTAACCTAAGAATGTTTATTAGTATATAGTGAGAAGAAATATGATATAGTCTAAAAACTACAAATTAGAGATTAAAATTAAATAGATTTTCTTTTTTTATAAGCACTAAAAACAGTATTAAAACAAGGACATTTGTGCTTAAAACCGGTCTTTAAAATATTAAAACCTGAAGGACTTAAACACAGTGAAGGAAAAACCAATTTGAAAGTAAAACATTTGTGTTTAATCATAGGAACATAGGAACATACATAGGAACTTAATAACCTCGTTTCAAGATTATTTTTTCAGAGCATTTTATTTACAGATAAAGTTTTTTTTTTGGTTTTTCAAAAATATAATTATTGTTAATAAAATTCCAGAAACAACTATTTTTCCTTTACTATTAGAGGGACATATCTATCAGTATTTAACATTGATTTCTTAAAATAAGACAGAATACGCACGTAATATTCTTGAAGTAACTATATGTCGAGTCAGAATTTCGTGTTTTAAGTTTCTAGTTGTAAGTTTAGTGGCAAAATCAGAGGCTTGTTTCACAAAGTTTGTTAATTCAAGCAAACAAATGATAAGATGACACATCTCAAGAAAATGTTGGTAATATTTTCTGAAAATAATCCATACCCCAAAAGTCTAAACAAAGACAATTTTTCTTAAATAAGAATCAAGAGTTTTAGTAATTTGATATCATTGTCCTCTTTTCAACAGAAATCAACTCTATCAAATATAAAATCCAACTAAAGATTGGCAATGGAGGCTTTGGGAGCATTTTCAAAGCTGTACGATTGAGTGATGGCAAGAAGGTGGCGCTCAAATTTGCGGACAGAACCGACATCGATTACATCAGCGTCGTAAGTACTGCTTGTGCGTTCTCCCAGATTCTGAAATCCTTTGATCAATCCCTCTTCCGTGAGCTCACACAAATGCTCTTTTTACAGGAGGGCCATTCTGAGCCATACCCATCAGAAGTAGTTTTGCAGATCTTTGCCAACAGAGGGCCTAAAGTCTCCCAGATTCTTAAGCTTCTGGACTGGGAGATGAAGTCCGATCACTATGTCATGGTTCTCGAGTGCCCTCCACTCTCAGAGAATCTGTCGGATTTTCTTTACCTCTACTACGGCGGCAGTATCTCGGAAGGCATCATTAGGGTGATCATGCAGCAGACAACTCTCGCAGCTGTGACGTGCTGCGAGCGAGGAGTTCTCCATCGAGACATAAAGCTGGACAACATCCTGATCAACCCATACACCTTCTCCATTAAGCTCATTGACTTCGGGTGTGGCGAGCTCCTCAAAAGTTCACCTTATTCCGAATATGCCGGTGTGTATTCGTTTAACTTAAAAACAGCATTTAGATCTCAAACTATGTTGTAAACATGGGCTTTTCCTCTTTTTCTTTCAGGCACTAGAGAGTTTATTCCTCCCGAGTTTAAGGAGCACGGGGAATATTACGGGAAACCTGCAACGGTGTGGTCGCTGGGAATTCTCATGTTTTGTTTGCTGACCGGAGAGTTTCCCAGCACCAGAGACTTGGAGAGACTGGATGATAACAGCTGGACCCATCACAGTTCCTCAGCTGGTGAGATGTTTAGTACGTTAATATCAATGAAAAGACTAGATATGCTTCAATAACCGGACGTTTCTTTTGTTGCTCTGCACAGAATGCTGCAAGCTCATCTGCTCTCTCCTAAAAAGAGACCCAGAGAGGAGGTGTGAGCTGGAGGACATCTCTGGCCACGCCTGGTTTAATTCTGGTATTATTCCAACTGGGATCTAAGGAATTGTCTCATAAATAAAAATAGATAAAAAAATGAATTGCTTTAGCCATTTTCTTCTTTTAAACGGCTCCATTTAGAAAGGTTTTTGAATTCAGATATACATTTTGACCTTATTTAAAATAAAATCTTTATTGTATTATTTGTGATGAGGGTGGACTCTGGCACTGTATGTCTAAGCTAGCCAGTGGGCAATGTCTGAGGAGCGTTTAATGGGATCTAGGGATGTTCTGCGCACGAGGATCCGCATCTGCAGTGCTCTACTCTACTGGTGTACATCTACCTTGCCACAGGAAACTGAAAGACGCCACACTGCTTCTGCCCCTTCACTGCGATGAGCAGTTGCTTCAATGAGCTTCGTTACGCCGTGGAGCCAGTGATGTCAACAGTCCAGGATAAACATCAAGGGAACAAGACGAGATTCTATTACGCACACCACGGCTGCAGCCAACGATTATTTCCACAATCGATTTAAATTCATTTTTTAATAGAATTAGTGAATAGAAACCTATTGTAATTGCTCAGAGGATTCATGTTTCACAGCTTTTGTTGTGAAAATGTATATCTGATTGGGGTTCGAAAAGCGGTTGTGGCAAAATAGCGCCACCTAATGCATTTTCAGCACACGTTTACGGTACCACCTTGCTCATAACGATAGTGTTTCCAAAATCAACGTTTCAATATTTTTTTTTTTTAATTGTCCAGATCACTAAAATGACCACTTTTGCCAATGTCGTACTTTAACAAACTCCTGGAGTTATAGTGCCACCTAGTGACAACGTGGAATTTCCCATGTTCGAAAAATGTTGGAAATTTGGAACGCTTATGTAATGGACCTAGACCTATAAAAAAGTTACTTAGTGCGAGTTTCCACAACCGACAGGAAGTCAGTTACTTTTGAATTTTCTTGAAGTATTTTGTACAATTCCAGGCTTCATACTTTAACAAACTTCATGTGATCCCTTTGAAACTCTTGGCAGTCTCATCTAAAGGCCTCTGGAATGTTTAATTACGAAGCATTTTTGACTTTGTAAAATTATGTGCACATGGCGGTCATCGAAATCGCCATAAAGTGGAACTCGTTACAGCCGTGCAATTTCTGATTGGCCCCAAATTTACCAACAGTGTTAACATATGGCCATGTGTGAAGTGAACACACCTACAATGCATTTTGGATATAGAGCCACTAGGTGGCCACAGAAAATAAGGTATTTTTACCAATTTTAACATACGTGACAAGAGTATTGGCCAAAACCATAGCAGAAAAATGTCTGTACTAATTCATATTTTTTATGTGGTTTTTACTTGTTAAATTGCTTATATTGTTCAGTAATTTGAACTATTCTCCCTAAATAATGATAGGTCATAGTGTAAAGAACAGCCGCCGAGAGGAGGCACTCAAGCCCTTTGATCACTGCTTGCAACCTTTATTCAAAAATGAAATGGCACTGAATAATTGCTTGTACCGTGTATTTTTACAGTCAACAGTGAAACAATCTGATATTTTAATGCATTCATTTGTGCTTGGAAAGTAAATTCTCTCATTCATCTCGACTGAGGGACGACACTTCTATGCATTATTCTCTCCATAATTGGACATCATCTGTTCTGAAAGGAAAAGCTTCAAAATTAAATGCAAAATACAACATTTTATTCAACAAAATCAACATACAGAAATCGTTACAAGTGCAACAATACAATCAGAGTGATAAATTAACATGTACAGTATTATGACAAAAACTAAAGCCAATTTGACCAGAAAACAACTACAAATGTGGAACGTTGTGCTGTTTTTAAGGGTAAAGGGGTTTATTCTTCCATTTTCACTTCCATACGGGTTCTGAATACATATATACACATACATAAGTGATTTTCAATACTACACACTGGCTTCACTTGTGGAAGTACCCATGTAAAAGTATTGTTATTATTTTTTAAGAAATATATAATATGTAAAATTTGGTTAACATCAGGAATGGTAATATGATGTATCTCTTGCGCCAATCATTGTCTGAAGATAAATGCACTGTTCTGTTCTTGGCCTTGTCCCACAGATCAGATAATAATTGTTTCTGTTTGTTTTAGAACCACAGATATTACAAATTGCTATATTTATCAGGAACTCTTCAGAAAATGGCTGCCTGGAAATCACCTTTTCACACTTGCCCCTCCTTCCTGTTGCTCTCCTAATTGCCTGTACACCTGTATCTTGTTTGAACTGGTGATTTCTTTCCCTATACATTACTCTGTAGCTGTCTTCTCATTGCTGGTTCATTAACTGACTTTGACTCAAGTTCACATTCAAGAAGCTGAGGATTCTAATGGATACATTACATTATAATTTTTATGAAGGTCTTTGTTATTTAATTTGTTACAAAATTATTTAATTTCTCAGTTCAAGCCTGTTTACTGTTTCCCTTAAGTTAGTTGAGATTTTCCATCCTATGGGCGTTTTGAGTTGTTTGTTTTGTTATTATTAATAAAGAGCTTGCTCCTGTATCTTGGATGTATCACCTGGATCTCCAGGTGTTAATAATCTATGGGACTATTAACACCTGGACACATTTGTTTCAGTTCAAACTCAAATTACTCTTGTGTTAAAATGTGTCGTTTTGCTTTATGCATAAATCAGCTGTGATCATAACACAGGTAGACAATAATGATTTGCAAAAGGTCGATGCTTTGGAGGGACATTGTTATGAGTCGTGCTGGATGTTCTGTATGACAACAAACCAAAGGCATGACAATGTGTGCCTCTCCATCCATATTGGTGGGTGGGGAGCCGCAATTCATCAAATTACCGTTGCTCTCAAATCAGTGCAGACTTTTACTTAATTGTCAAAAATGACGGTGTGTTTATACAAATATAATATCAGTAGTATTCACACCATTTATACACACATTTATGTCCAAAAACACCTCAAAAGGTTAAATGTGCATCATGTAAGAAAATTTCACATAATCCGTCATACTATCAAATTTCCCCTTTCTCTGTGAAGCAAATTCTGTGCTTTCTGTGTTTAATGCTGGGAATCATGTTCGTTTTAACTCAAGTTCTACAAAGCTGATGGGTTTAAAAGCAGCTATGGACGTTCCTTTTGCATGCACAGATTTTCTCCAATTTCACCTGAATGTGAGTGTGAATGTAGCCGCGCTATAGGTTTCACCCTATACTTTTACTGTACTTCTAAAGGTAGTACTCAAATAAAGTGCACTCCTGTTCCTTTCACGTAGATTGGTTGCTATATTCATGAAAAGGTACAGCAACAAGGTGACAATTGGTTCAATTCACAAATCACATTCTCAAAGGTTTACATACAGTTGAGTTCATGAGTTTACACACTGTGGCAAATTTTCTGATTTCTTTGTATTTTTCAGAAAATATGAATGAAAACACGAAGGCATGTTTTCCACTCATGGTTAGTGGTTGGGTGAAACTGTGTTTACACTTTTAAAATCATAATGACAACAGAAATGACCTTGATCAAAAGTTTCCTGGAGATTTTGATGTTATAACGTGATTTGACGTGAGTTTCCGGCTCCTGAAAGACCCTTGCCTCTTTCATCCAGTGGTGCACTTACATTTCAGAGTTCTGAGCGTTTAGGAAAGCAAAAGAGCCTGGAAAGGATCTATGGGATATAAGGTAGTTGTACTATACAAAACAAGAAAAAGATTTAAAGAGTAAACCATGGCTTCACCCAACAACTAACTATGAGTGGGAAAAAGTGTTTGTGTCATTCATATTTTCAGAAAAAGGGTCAAGAAATCTAAACTTTTGTGCACACTTATTAGCACACAAAGACAAGTGTTTGTACCTTTTATTGCACACATAGTTACCTTTTTCAGAGGGTGAAAAAGGGTCCCCTTTCACACAGCAATGTAATGTAATAAACGGCGCAGTTCCAATACTTTGTAACCATCAAAGATCAATAATCTAAGCACTTTTAAATTTCTTTTCCTGAAAAAGCTGAATGTATTGGGTTCCATGCGCTGGTTGATCCCCCACAGTCATCAATCCCACAAACCTGATTGTCTCTTGCAAATAAACTTACTCATTGATTGTGAGAGGGGCAGATGCATGCTTAACTCCTGTGATCCCGCTTTTCTTCTTTCGATTGCATTCATTTTGGTCCTGCCTTTTAAGGGACACTGCTACTGTCATACGACCCAACCATTCATTTCCTCTCATCACCTCTTTAGAGGGTCTTTAACTTTTCCTTCTGTGGCTCTTTTAGTTGTACAGAGTGGGCTTCTTTACTATTTGTTTTGCTTACATTGTGGCATGAATATTTGAATTGATTATGTTAATGATGATGGATCTGAAATGTATAAATTAATCCAGAATTATGTGAAAATAAAGGTTTTTTTTTGTTATTTGAAGTAAGAAGTTAAAGTTGAAAATCCAGTATACTCCAGTATTAAGCAATTAATTCTGACTTTTGAGAGAAACAATGGGCAATAATTGCAAACGCCATCTTAGTGAACTTGTACTAAAGGACCAGTGAATGTAAGAGTCTGAGGTTACCATCCAGAGATCTTTTTCACATTCAGAGGACACAGGGCTTGCAGTAGCAGACTGGTTTAGTCTATCAAAACTAAACTTCAGATTGGATCTGGGTGATTTCGGAACAAACAAAGTAATCCAATTCAATAAACAGCATTTACTGACTGTCTGTCCCGACTATGAGGGAAGTGGATCAAGTACCAGTTGGACTGCGGCACATGATCACCGGAGTTCCTGCACTGTGTGTCTCTACGTTAGTGGAACCAAACACAGGAGAAAGACTGGGAGAGATCTGGATGCTGCTCTGAAAAAAAAAGAACAGACATAGGGTAAGCTCACAGTTATTACACCATAAACTTTAACTTACAGGTCACACAGCATGCAAGCGACAGTGCCATCTTCTGTTAATGTGATGCTCAAAAAAAATAACCGAGTACTGGAAGCCTCTTTTTCTCAGCATAGGCTGCAAAGCCTCATTTAATCCAGAATTAATAAAAGTCCCATTAATAAAAGTATTTAAATCAATAACAAAAATAATACTTTTGTGTACTGAAGTAGGTTTTGTCAAAAGAAATGTTTGATGCACCTTTGATGCTTTTTTTAGAGTCTGGTTAATTTTCCCAAAATATGACTCAAAACCCCAATGTGCTCACTACACTCTCTTGAAGTCTCTTCAGCGACACATGGACACTGGTTGCTTTTCTCCCCTGTGAGGTAATCACTTAAGGGGACCATTAGCTACTTTTCTACTTTGACAAACCCACTTATATTTTAGGAGCATCGCAGATATTCCGAGTGAGACTCGACATTACATTTGAATGTTTGTGTGAAGCAAACGTTTGTTTGGCTGAAGCCTCAATGACTCACAGATTCTCTTTCCTCAAGAGTTTCTGGGTCTCCTGCAGCACTGCTAAAGCTACTGGTGCTGGAGGATGAACGGGAGATATCTAGCTGTCCACCACCCTCTTTCAGTTTCAGAACTGGTCTAAAGAAACAGGAGAGAGAGAGAGAGAGAGAGAGAGAGAGAGTAGTATTTGATTTCAACTGGTAAGTGGACCTCTAGTAGAGAAAAGAGACCGCACCTTGCATTGTTCGGGATCTCTGGAGAACTTGGATTGGACAGTGCCTCTAATCTCACTTCCTGTGAGAGATGGCTGCAGTCTAGACTTCTTTGATCACACAGGACACTTAAAATACAGAACATTTTTTATAAAAACTTAATATCTGTAATAGTCTTTAAAAGAACTAAAAGTACATTAGTGGTTATTTAGGGCTAAATTTAAGAGCTGCTCTCTTAAATTGTGATTAAAAAAGTAGTGTAGTTACTGGAATAAATAATTTAGGAGGAACAGTAAACAAACAACAGTAAGCTTCTAAAAAAAACATGTATAAAATTGTGTGAGCAATGTTCCATGCTCAGAGTGGAATTGTGGGATTGATCCCTAAAGGGTGGCCTTTATATATATATTTTGAAACATATTGTATTGTAAAAAATAATGTTGTAATAAGTGTTTCGTAATTTTATCCGACTGTATCATTACACCCCTCATCTACATTCAAAAAATGAGAAAAATCCTAATTTTTAAAATTTCAAATATAAAGTGTAGGTTTCAAAAAGGTTATTATGAAGACGCACGACTGTCTTTCAGTTTCATCTTACAGACCCTGAATCAGTGGCATCACTGCCATCTAGTGGTGAAAAGAAGAGATAGTACAATGTTTTGAAGTATAAAACCTGTGATACGGCTTGTGCTTTTCAAAATTATGTGCTACTAAAAGCACAATGACACAAACAGTGCCTGTTTTTAAAAAAATACAATTTCCACATTGTTTTAGCCTTGTCTTTTCTTTTTCGGGGGCTTTATGAATTTTGTCACAGTTTCACTTTTTATCACAGAAACGGTTCATTCTCAATTTTTGAGATTTTTTATACTGAATTTTATGTGTGTACATTTTAAGGTTTGTTGTAGAATTATTGTGCAATAGAATGAAGCAACATTTATAAAAAAAAGAACCTGGAGTTGTATTAAATGTGATCTCAAGCATTGCAGAGACTTCTATGGGTTAATTCCTCATTAACCTCAACTCTGTCATATTTCAACTCTATTCCAAGTGGGACCAAATGCTCTCTGAAAAGGGTTAATTTTAGTTTCCTGTTCAGGCAAGATTAATTTAGGCTCTTTGAAAAGGTTCCTGTTCAGGCAGGCTTTCATACAGTAAAGGTGGTTGTGTAGGCTGTGTTCAATTCCCTTTATATATTGTGTTCAAATGGTTTTAACCTTAATTTGATTGGCTGTACTTTTGTGTTCCTTTTTTGCACCTCACATTTTCTGTATGGTGTCATGAGTCATGAAAGGCATCTCAAATGTCTTTAAAATATTAATATTGATGAATGCATTTCATTTGATTTGTACAGTGCTTCTGTATTTGCAGCGTACCGGACAGACCTGCGCATTTGCCGTTCTGGTTGTCCATCCATACTAGTGTAAAGCCGAGGGAAAAGGCCAGATCTTCTCTTCACCGGGCTCTTCAGAGGAGACTTGGCACCTGACATCAGTGGGGACTAGAAATAGTTTTCAAAATGCCCTGGGTTAATTAAACTAATTAAGTTATATCCCTTTATTTGGCTGTAGCTCTATAGATATACAGGGTTAATAAACTGCTGGATTAGCAGAATAAATTAGCATCTAACCGCTTTAATTACTCCCAGAATATTTTATCTAGAATGTCTGCAAATCCTCTTATGACTGCTAATTTTTTTTTTGCTGTGCCAACTGAGATGAAGTTTATTAGTGTGAGGGTGATCAGAGGCTCACAGAGTTCCTTGCTGCCTCATTGTTGTGTGTCAGGCCGCTTCCGCTGAGGCTCATGGGAAGTCCTCCTGCTGCTGGAGAAGAACGGCCATGCTTGTGGGAGCCCACCATTGTCTCCATAGAGTGACTGCGAACACGCATTGCCCGCTGAGACACAAAACCACAGGTTAAATGGGACAGATTTCACCAGAACACAAACAAAAAGAGGACTTTTTATTTCAAATAAAAAAACAAATTTGACAAAAGAAATAGGGAAGTAGCCTTTGTTTGCTTACACTACCTTAATAGACTCCAGGATTCCACCATGTCCTCCATTCTCAGTCCTCTCTTCTTCTGTGCAGAGCGGATTTCCCAGCATCGTCTGTGTGCGTTTGTGTAACTCATTATGAAGGTTATCAAGGAGCTCTGTTCGTGTTCTCTCCTGCACAAATAAAAAACTTGTTCTGTTCAAAATGTGTTTTTACCAAACTTAAATATTTTAACAACAAAAACTATACTTTTGTGGTGCAAGAGAATATGAAACAAGTATATGCTGCTGTTCAGTAGATACATCTTTTGTTATTGTGTGAATAGTTTTTCACGCAGCGTAAGCTAAAACAAAGTGTTGTACAGAGAAACAAATAAAAACAATATCAAATAACAAGTTAAAAATATAAAAGTAAAAAATAAGTATGACTTCGGTGCCACTAGTGCCATCTAGTGGTCAAATGAAGGGATAACCATTGGAAGTACAAGACCTGTGATATGGCTTGTATTTTTCAAGGTTCTGGCAGAAAAAAAACTGTCACAAAGATAATTAATTAGAGCAAATTGTAAAGAAAAAAAAGATTTTAAAATCCTTAAAGATTTTTAAGGAATAGAACTCTACATGAATCCAGTCTCTCAATAAAGTCAACAGTAGTTAGCAGAATCAGGAATCAGGGGAAAATGAGGGAAACAGATAAACTACAATCACATGCCTGACATTACTCCCCTTCTGAGGGGCGCAACCTTTACACATTGGGGGAATTTTACAAGTCCAGCTGGCTCAGACAGAGATCCAGGCAGCACCACAGCTGATCATGATCATCAATCAGACAGCTGTAGCTTGTTTAGGCACAAGCATACAGCTTACTTTTCCTGTAGTTATTTTGTAGTTTTGAACAGTTTTTTTTTCCATTCATTGACTATATTCTTTTTTTTAATATTATATATATATTAATATTGTATATATTTGGTGGATCCTCAAAGCGACTTACATTTCAAGGGATTAAAGCATTTTTATTAATTGCATCTACTGACTGACCCATGTCAAGTAGTCATTCTTTTTTATTAATTAAAAAAAGGACATTAAAAAATTTGCATCTTACTGACCTCGACATTCCAGCTTATGTAAATTAAACAAATAACTCCATTAATCTTGTACAGTTTTTTTAATCACACACAGACACAGAGAGAGAGGGAAGGTTCAAAAACCTTTTAAAATAAATGACATTTGAAAACATTAATCATGTTTGGCTTATAATCTATGCTCAAATAATTAGCAAAAGACTTATCAAGCTAGTTATTTGAAGTTATTAAAATGCCTTTGGAGTCTCTGAGACCCCCAGAACCACTTATGGATTAACCTTTCAGAGATTAGAGTGAAGCTGACAGTTTGCCACAGGCTTTTCCAGTTTATTCATCCATCAGCAGGACAATAATGGGCTAATAAATGAAGCTCTCTTGAGTCCTCACCTCAAGCTTGGCAAATCGGTTTGACCTGTAGCAGGCCAGCTCCGCATTGATCAGCTTAGTCAGCAGAAACTCCCGGAATTCTGGACCCTGAATGTTGACACAAAAGAAATATGCAAGAACAAGAACATTAATTTGTCATCTGAACCAACTTGGGTGAAATGCAGGTCTGCAAGCAACATGGAAAGAGCAAATCAGAGTTATCAACTAGCCAAACACACATCATTGAGGACCATGGAAGGAAATTAATTCATGGAAACTCAAAGCCAAGGAGCTAAGATTCTAAACGTGACCCATAACTTCAATGTGCTGCTGTATAAATAGCACATACTAGTTTTTTTTAATCCCACAAATCTAGTGTTGAGGCCATTTGAGTACAGAGAAATCATTGTCATTTTTGAAAAGCCAGTCTGAGATTATTCACGTTTTAAGACATGGCCTGCTATCTTAAAGTAGCCATCAGAAGATACACTGCGATCATAAAGGGATGGACATTGTCAGCGACAAAACCTATGTAGGCTGTGGTGCTGAAACAATGCTCAATTGGTACTAATCGGTGCCATGTAAATATCCCCCAGACCATTACTCCACCACAACGAGTCTGAACCATTACAAGGCTGGATAGATCCATGCTTTCATTTTGTTTGCCCAAATTCTGACGTTCACATTACAAATGCATCAGTACAAATCAAGACTCATGATTTTTCCCAATCCTCTAATTTCCAATTTCGGTGAAACTGTGCAAATTGTAGTCTCAGTTTTCTGTTTGTAGCTAACAGGAATGGCAGCCGGTGTGGTCTGCTGCTGTAACTCATGCACCTCATGTTACCACGTGTTGTATGTTCAAAGATACTCTTCTGCATTCCTCGATTGTAACCCTAGAAATGGTTTTGCGTGAAAATCCCAGTAGATCAGTATTTTCTCTGACCAGTTCTTCTGGCAGCAACAACCATGGCATGTTTAAAGTCACCTTTCTTCCCCATTCTGATGCTCGTTTTGAACTGCTTAAAAGCATTGAGTTGCTGCCTTGTGATAGGCTGATCAAAATGTGGGTTAATGAGCAGTTCAACACGTGTACCTAATAAAGTGGCCAGTGAATGTATATACCGGCATATTAGATTCTTGTTGAAAGTACCTACTCTTTTTCTTCTAGATATTTGGAGATATTACAGAATTACACAAAACTGTTTTTGTGAGGACGGAGAACGGACCCAAATTCAAGTTAACTCAAGTTTGTTTATTGAGACTGACGGCAACAGTTCAATCAATCAAATAATCGCAGGATAGTCCAGCCTCACTCAGAGATAGCAGAGCATAGGAAACCTGCCAGTTCCAGCGGGTCATGGAGAGCCTCTCAGATCCAGCAACCACCGAAATCCAGAGGAAAAGACCATTCCCTCGAGAAACAAGAGAGAGCTCCACCAAACTAGACAGTGGTTTACTCTCAGTGTTGGTTTGGTAACGGTCAGACAAAGAGTGAGAGGGCAGAGGAGTGTAAGAAGGGAGCTTGATTGGTGACACCTGATCACTAATTGAGCGCAGCAGCTGAATGAAATCATGAAGGGAGGATAGGAGGGAAGAAATATAACAGACAAACATGGAACAGAACCTAACCATGATCTTATAATTAATTCATTTAATGTTTGTTTCTTTAAAAAAGAAGAAGAATGGTATTGTGTCAGTGACTCACCTTTTTAAAGATGGGAGGATTGGGAAGAGAAGGACCAAACTGTGGCACATCTTCACGTGCTGTGACTGACACCTGGATCCCATGGTTGCAATGACAAAATGTACTTAATTTGACATGAAAATTCATAATTATGTGGTAAAAACATATGAACAAGTATTTTGGAAAAAAATAAAAATAAATAAATAAATAGAAAGTGTTAAACAAAAATTTCCCACATCTGTAACCACCAGGAGCTATAGCCCAATTTTAGCTGAGCATCCCATTGAGGACTCCACCTCCCGCAGAGTTTCCCAATCACTGAGTCAGATCTCATTAGGCCATTAGGCATAAAAAGATAGATCATATATTGTGTGAACTAAATTTTTATAGTTAATATATTTTAACACTCTCCCCTACATTTGCTAAACATGCAGCATTTAAATATACACTATCAGTTTCAGAGTTTTAAACTTAATTTGGTATGATTTTGCCTTTGTTTTAATTTGCAAGCATAACACTCAAAACAGATATTTTACAAAAACAATGGCAAACCTTGTATGTGGTGTCATCTGTCCCAGGGTTTTCCACTTGAACAAGGATAAACGCATGGAGGAAGTTGGAAGCAATCATGTCAGGTACAAAAGGTGTGGCCTCCTCTTGAAAAACAGCAGCCACAATATCATTTCCAATGTGACGCTTCCTTTGGAGCTACAAAAGTTAATAAAACAAGAAACATGTTGGAATCAGTCAAATTTAGCAGATAAAGTTTAACTAATTGTCCTCACGGCTTTGCCATTGATTCGAAAAGATAAAATGCTGCTTACACTCTTAAAAAAAAAGTTCTTCGCAGATTTGAAGGTGCTATGAAGCACTTTTTTGGTTCTTCACCGGTTCTTTGAAGATGTTATATAGATCTTTTTTTGCCCAAAAGCACCCTGTAAGCTCCTTTTGGCTCTTTACCGTTTTTTTGCATGGTTGAAGGTGCTGTATAGCTCTTTTTCGCTTTAAGGAACCCCTTAAGCTCTTTTTGGTTCTTCACGGGTTCTTTGTGGTTTTTCGAGATGGTTTTTCATAGCACTTTGTTAGCGTTAAGAAACTGTTATGGACTTTTTAGTACTTGTGCTTCTAAAGGAGTTCTTTGTTGTTTTTACTGTGCTATATACAGATGCTACTCTATATGATTATATATATATATATATATATATATATATATATATATATATATATATATATATATATATATATATTTATATCATGCCAAAGTTTATTTATTTCATATATAAAATGATGGTTTGTTCTAAATATCACTTTGAAAGTTAGAGCTAAATAGCACCTTTGAAGATAAGTTCCAAAAAAGGTACCACAATGATTACGAGCCAAAGCACCAGATTGGGTTCTATGTAAAAACTTTTTTTAGAGAGAACGTACATAGCGAAAAAAAAAACCTACTAAAATTGTTTGTTTTTTTTTTATTGAGTTTCAGGATCTTATTTACACTTTTTGAGGCAAAACAAATGATTGCAATCTGTTTGCACCAGTGTTCAGTTTGTTGAAAGCTTCCATCATCATTTTAGACACTGACCAGTTCTGACCAATAAATATGAAATAATAACTGGAGTTAAAATGATGCAATGATGACTGGATTGCGGGGAAGAGTGTGGGCATCATGGGTAGTACTGTTTTAAAGTCTGCATGTTGTGTACGGTGAAGTAAAGGAGATTCAGTCAGCTAAACCTAGACCAAAAATAAAAACATTAGCTGCATCTGAATTCACTATGGCTATAGCTGTAACCAAATTTCTAAACACACAAGTACAAGACAAATATGCTATACACTGAGATATTGTTGTGCAGGTGCTATATTAGAGTTGTTGGGATCACCTGCTGTGTGTCTCCCTCTGTGAAGGGAAGTTTGGTGGAGATGTGAAACATGAGTTCCTGTCCTCTGAACATAGTGTAAACTGACTGAGATCCTGTCTGACCATGTGACACATCCAAACCTCCTCGAAACCTGAGGTGAAGAAACAAAAAAAACATGTTGAGGCTAAAAATCTATGGTGCAACACATTGGTTCTTTGCATATCCATGATGATCCATTGACTCCCGGATTGAACCTCACTATGTTTATTTATAAATCACTTTATTTATTACCCTTTAAAGTCCTGCAGATCTACACAGTCTCCCAGCTCTCTGAGAAACTCTGTGAAGGCTGGTGTCTCCTCACTGTTCCCAAATAACTCCTCTTCTGATATCTGATTTGGCCACCAGAGACAAAAGAGAGCAGCACAGATTGAAGAAAAGGAAAGGGGCGTAAATAGATAACAGTAATCAACACAGACGTGGTGATTCAGATGGAAGCAGCCTGATAACAAAGCTGTTAGAGCGTCCTTGAGCTGGATCGCTCATTTCCTAAGCCATTTCCTTACCTGACCAAACTTTTGATAGATGACACCAAACTTGTAAGTGTTGTTCAATTCATGTTCGTCAAAATTCAGTATTAATTGAGATCCCTGTTAAACATATGACAAATAAGAACAGATGTAAAATTTTCTGGCTCTTTAATTCCTGTACAATCATTACATTTTTAATTTGATTAATTTAAAAGAGGTGATGGTGAATGACAATCTCTCACACATAAAATACTTGAGGCATTAACATTGTGTAATTATAACACAATTGATTTAAAAAAATGGTTAAAAAAACTCTTACTATGGACTCCTTCCTTGCCTTGTTTTGCTTTTTTCTTCTTTTTTTTTTTAAATAAACTTTGTCCTGGTCTTGAGAGGACAGTTTATTGAGCACGTGGCACAAGAAAACAGAACAAGCCATGTGCTCAACAGACTGACAACGTCACAGAACACCAAAAATCTTGTCTAAAAATGCCACATTTTTATTTAATCACTGGATTTGTATTCACCCGCCTGCTCTCAGTTTACCCCAGTTGAGTCCCCTGTTATATGTTACTGTTATGTGGATAACAATGGCACATTTTTTCATGTAAAACTAGAGATTTGTGATTTTGGTGATTTTTGTGTGATACATTTTTGTCACATACATTCTTGGAAATTTTTTTTACAGGAAAAAGATTGTTTTCGTAATTTAAAACATTCGTAAATGGGAAAAACTGCATTTGTGGTTGCTCTGGCAGCCATTTTTGTTAAACAACCAAATTTGCTGGTTTGCCCAATGCATGCTGGGAATTCTGTCTCAACACAGTCGATTCAAAGTGTTAAAATTTTTTTAGATGTTTTAAAAGTTTAGATGTTTTAAATAATAAGGTAAAGAGCACTGGCTGTTTTTGTGAGTGGGTTCTCTCCAACTTCTGCAAATGATATGCATTTTTGTATAATTTAAAATAGAGAAAAGTAAAAATATGGAGAACAAAACACACATCTTGAACTCACCTTTGGATAGAGCACTGGACTAAATTTCAGACCAACGATGTCTTCACAAAGAAGCTTTAAGAAGGGAAAAAATGTTTTAATGCTTTGGCCAAATCAACTGAGATCACTCAATTAATACAAATAAAACCATAAATAACGCTGATGTTATATTGTATTTCCACCCTCCAAAGAATTTATTTGTGTGAGAAATTATAAACTCAACAAAAGGCGACAACCCTGAAGTGCAAGATAAACAAAACCTTGAATTTTCGTTTTGTACAAAATTTGTAAACGAAGCCTAGGAAAATTAAGGCACAATGGACCAACTCACCCATTAAAGGTTAGAAGGTAAATATCTGTGATTTCAAATTAGTGCATTCTTTCAGGATAATCAATAAGACTACTCTGCTTTTCCTTAATAATCCTTACCTTTGTTAACTGAGGCACACTGGGGAGCTCAGTCAAGCCTGCCAATGAGATCCTGTCATATATTGTCTTTGATGGAGCCCTATGCCAGGCAGAGTTTCACAGAAAAATGCAATCAGATGTTTTTAAAGGTGTCAATCATGTAATTACACACAACGGATAGAAAGACCAGTTATTACCTGAGGATGATGTGCAGGTACTCTTGCTCCTTCACCTCCTCATGTCTGAGGGACAGTATGAGGTTGCCATGGTTACTGGACATGCAGTAGAAGTTCAGATGTTCCTGAGACCCACAGATAAGAGAGAACTGTTTAATTGCAAACAGAACCACCAATGCTTCATCTGCAAAAAAGGGCGGCGTTGTGTTTAAAGCCTTTTCTTCTTCACATTAAACCAGCATGAGTGCACAAAAAGGAAACATCCAAACAATAAAACTAGTAGAACTAGTTTGAGTTCCTTCGGTAGGAAGATCTTGATCGTTGAAGTTGGTGTGGAGTGGTTAATAGGTGAGATATTGCTGTGATCAGGTGGGTCCTTCATCGTTTGTCACTGATAAACAATAATTGGCACCAGTAGCAAGATAATCTCTTTTTATTTGCCAATTACAGCAGAAAACTAATACCTCAAAAGCTACAACTGTTAGAAGTAGAACGATGTGTTTCTGCCTCTTTGCTCAAGGGTGAGGCCTGCATTGAGTCATCAGATGAGCGATGACCCCATTGTGAGTCCCAGGTTCACACTCCTCTACGCCATACCCTTTAAGTCCTGATGGGAAAATCTTCCACCTCAGTTAAGGCCTCTATATACCAATCAGAATTTTTGGTCCGAAGTTTTGTGCTACAACATGCCTCGATCGAAAACCATGCCAAAGAGATATCACACACAAAAACAATTTCATATTGCCAAATCAGATCTGTTTTTTGCAAAGAGAATGACCAATTAAAGCTGACTCTTTTGATGACATGAGTAGGATGTAAACGAACCACTTGAAGGCGCTCATCCCACATTTCCATAGCAACTTTGCACAGGAAACAGGAAAAAGAAATAGGGCACCACAAATCCTCTTTTGCAGCCACCACAAGTATAAACCACTCGACACTCATTTTTTTCTATATGTCTTTTGATTTTATCTTCTTTCTTGTTTCATCATGGGGTTCGTAATTCATCTATTGTGCCTTAAATGCCATCTTCAGGCAGGGAGCCTAATTGCATCAACATTTCCTCCACCCAGAGGAAGAGCACCCTGCTGAGAAGCCATTCGAAGATTTCTGTGAATCTCAATTCTGATCAGTGTGTAGAGGCCTTAACAGTGAAGAGATCTGAACAAGATTTCTCACCCTGCCTAGAAAGTATTTGCGATATGCACGGATCGCCAAGTTATTCTCCAGATTGTAACCAAACTCTCCAGAATTCCTTCGATCCTCTCCATCACTATCCCCAAAGCCATTTTCCCAGTTTGAAACAGCAGGAGGGGAATCAGAATCTTCAATCCAATAGCCCCCAAACTCAGGCAGGATAATCTGTGGGTATGGTGCACCCCGCTCCAAAACCTTTGAAGAAAAATGCAGTTAGCAATTTAAACTGACTTCAACCTTCCTCTAAACATTATGCAAATTTCAGAAAAATTACTTCACCTCCTCTATCCGAGGATAAGGAATGTAATCATCCTATAGGAACAGAATTGAATACTTTGTAAATGCAATTCACAATGCTGTTTTTTGTTGTGTTTTATGAGGCAGAGGTCTTGCTAACACAACCACATTCTATGAGATAGCATGCAATCCACAGAGTGCTTCAACAGCAATACTCATACAACACACAATAGCATGCTGCTGTATGGACAAAACGAAAACAAACACATATGAATAGATTCATTTTGCTATCAATTATTTTTTTCATGTTAAAATGTATAAACTGTATAAAATGAACATGGTACATGGCTTTTGAGTTAGAAGATTGCCGGTTCGAGGCTTGCTGGTGACCCTCCTGGAAGGAGTTTGCATGCTCTTCTTGTGCTTGCATGGCCTTCCTCAGAGTACTTCCCACAATCAAAAAACATGCACCAGGTTAATTGAATAATAAAAATTCCTCTTGGATTGTGTGAGTGAATGTGTGTGTCCCTCTCCCTGGACACCTACAGCTCATCTGGGGAGACACTAAGGCATTCCCAGGCAAGCTGGGACGCATAGTCTCTTCAGTGTGTCCTAGATCTTCCCCGGGACTTCTTCCCATTAAGACATGGATTGAACACCTCCCCAGGGACCCGAATGCCTGAGCCACCTCAGCTGGCTTCTAGCCTTTAAAGCTCTACTACAAGCCCCCCCCCCCCCCCTTCACTGCACTTCCGATTCTCTAAGCTACCCTGCGGAGGAAACTCATTTCGGCCACCTGGAATCTCATTCTCTAGGTCATGACCATAGGTAAGGGTAGGAATGTAGATTCACCAGTAATTTGAGAGCTTTACCTTGCAGCTCAGCTCCTTCTTCAACACGACAGATCTGTGCATCACCCACATTACTGAGAGTCTGCACCAGTCCGTCCATCAATCTCCTGAACCATAGTCCCTTTACTCTTGAACAACAACTCCAGATACTTGGGGAGGGATCACCCCACCAACTCAGAGGAAACATGCCACCTGACTAAGAACCAGAGCCTCGGACTTGGAGGGATTGATTCTCAACTCAACCATCTTGATTGGGCCACCTTACTGTGGTTTACAGGCCCGAATGTTGTTGGGGATTCAGATCCCTGGTAAGGTCTTTAAAGGCAAACAGATCCTGGGTGAAAAGAGACAAAGAGCGGTTCAAATCCTTAAGCTAGGCCTGGCGTCGAGCTTGCATGTGAGTGCCTGGTGGCTGGGCCTTACCCCATGAGGACTGGCCAAGTAACATGGGGCCCACCTCTTGTGAACCCACCACCTAATGGAGAACTCATTAGGGGCTGGTGCAATGTGGTATGGGAAGACAGGGACCTCGACGTCCCAATCCCCAGATTTGAAATCTAGCTTTAGGGACATAGAATGTCACCTCGCTGAGGGGGGAAAGAGCATGAGCTTGAGCAGGAGAATGATAGGTACCATTTAGAGAAACTCACACAAAATGAATTAAATGTATTCTATTATGGTCCTACATTTTTTTTCAGATTATGTTACAATTTTAAACATGTGGTTTAGCATGAAATGGACAGTGATTATAAGCATCATACAATGAAAACACTACAGTCATGAAGAATCAACACCGGCTTGCAGTGAAATCATAATTCTACTTCACATGCTCTGACCTTCACTCTTTGTGGTCTCATTTCCTCCACCTCAGAAACCTGCTAAGGGGTCATGATCAAAATGGCAAAGGTTGCAGTGTTAGCATCTGACAGTGGAGGTGAGCAGAACAATGATAGAATCAGTTTACCATAGACATGGTTCTATTCACCAAGAGATACCCCCCAATGCGCAATTGGTTCAATATACACAAAAACACACAGAATTAAAAACTGAACATAACTTTATTGTGACTTATTGCCTCAATGTTTTCTTAGAAACGTTTATGTTTTTTTATTACCAAGACGCCTACACTGAATTTAAAGGAACCACTGTTACCAACTAATTCTAACCCTAACCCCAGCCAGTTTGGTAAAAATTGAATTGAATTGAATTGAATTAGCCTTTATTTGTCACATACACTGTTACATGTAGTGAAATTGGACCCCTCTGGCCACAGACATAGACAGGGTGGGAACAGGCCAGTGTTGAGAGGTAGCATTTATAGAGAGAAACAGAGAAAATGGATATACATTAGGTAAATTACAATTGAATCAAAAATGAATTGAAACTTACCTCCATTTTATCCAGCATGTCAAAAAATTGAGTACACTGTTGGAAAATATAACAATGTAAATTTTGGCTAACCTGTAATTTACAAAGCTGTACACATTACAGATAACCAACCAATTTATTACAATCTGCTAGTCTTGTGGATTTCTAACCATGGTGATCCCTCATAATTAGTAGAGGAAGATTATTTGATCAATATCAGTTTGGTAAGCAACAGTCTATGACCTTACACCCAATCACCATGAGTATTCACTAAACAAACTTAGCATCCCATCAATAACCCATGGGCTTTAAAATGTAGCATAACCCCAGTCTTTGCAGCTAGAACAGCTGCAAATCTTCTGAGAAGGCTTTTCACAAGGTTTAGATTATATGGTGTGTGTGTGTGTACATGGTATTTATTAACCATTAAGCATGTGAGCTTCTAAAAGTGTTCTATTTGTGGGCAAGTGAAATTCTTCTACACCAAATTCCCTCATCCATCTCTTTGTCGACATTATGTACTAGTACTAGTATGCAGTCATGTTTGAAAAAAAGGGACGATACCACAACAAAGTACAAAGTTGCAAGCACTGAGTTCCTAAGAGGTTAAGTTAAGTTTCTGAAAAACAACTCAACAAAATAATCCCCCATACCTCAAACCTGTTAACACAGTGAGACAAAGAGTGTTTAATCCCGAAACCCAGATGCTCTCATTTTGGACAATGAAGGGGAAATCTGCCCAAAAAGTGCAAAGTTGTGAGCATGGAATCGTCCACAACCTCTTGGCAAGCATTGAGTTCCTTTCAGTTCCTAAGACACAAAGCTTGATTTCTGAAACACAACCCCCCCAAGTAATGCCATAATAAAGTAAGACAAGGACTGTTCTTTGTACTTTTTGGGGGGTTCCCTTCCTTTTGCTACATGACTGCATCTGGGTTTGGTGATTGATAAAAGAACAGTCCTCGTCTTCCTCTATTGTCCCATTCACCAAACTTTTAAAAAAATCCAGATGTAAAAAAAGTCCAGTGTTCTAGAGTCCAATAAATAGGTGATGTTAGGTTTATATGTTGCTATTACGAATCTGAAATCCACGTGAAGTTTGTAGGTCTGTAGTGACTGATTGTAGAAAGCTGGCAATCTCATGATTCAATATGTTAAGATTAAGCAGGTTTCTTGTAGCACGATCATTCCTTCATAGTACCATCCTGGATTTCATCAAGCTCCTGAAGCAGCCCATTCTTTCTTACATAGCTGCTTGATTTCATTTACTTAACTCCATTCAAGTGATTAAAACATCTGAATTCAATCATTTGACTAATGCAATCCTGTAAAAATATAGTGTATATTAGTTCGGGAGTATATTTCACAAGCAATCATTTTTCATATCGTAGAAGTACTGTTTGAGGTTATTCTACAGTAATGGTACAAATGGTTTTGTTAGAAAAACTATTTTAAAATTTTTGCAAAAGTACAGTACATTGAGTCAATTATGAGGTTACAGACATCTCTGTACTTGGCATTTTGTAAACAACCATCAAGCAATTATTCATATTACATTAGCACAATTAAGCTACAATTAAAAGCTTTCATCCGAAATGTCAATTTTTACAGAGGGGGAGGATGTTTGTCTTTTCTTTATCCTCTAAGGAAAAGAAAAGCTAGCCATTTTGATGCCTAAAGTCATGGTCTGCTTAGCAAGCAGGACACAATGTCAGCCGGAGTTTTTAAAATGGGTCTTTGTCTCCTAAGAAAAATGTAAAAATATATTTGAAGAATTGCTAATTCATATTAGACTAGTGATGGAATGCTATCAGGAGGCTGCAAGCTTTTAGTGTTGGAACATTTCACACTGGGGGAATTAAACACGCTGCTTACCTTCATGGTGGGAGGGGCGGTTCTGGGTGGAGAGGGAGGGCAGTCTGCCAGGGGCACATTGGAGATTGTCAACAACTCCTGCTTCCTGTAATAGAGTGACATCATCACAATCATTTAAGCTTTTAAAGAAACATACAATATACAGCCCAGATACCCATTTTATCATCCCGGCACCTCGTTAATCTATGGTAAACTCAAAGTATAAACATTTTTAATTGTTTGCAAAGTGGTCTTCACTCAATCCCGACCCTCCTGAAAGAACTACTGCCCGCCTTGCTTATTTCACTCCTAAAGACTGTCTCATTTGACCCTGATGTGATTTCAGGATCATCAATAAAGAATGGGCCAAAGATGGGCAATCTGTTCTTTAAATGAGCTCTCAGGACAGGAGGTTGACAGGAAGCGTATCCAAGGGCTCCTGCGCAAATTAATTTCCCTCTGCTTTCACCGTCCTCTTCATAAGTGATATTGCAGAAGGAGGAGAGGGAGAAATGAACAAGGCTCTAAAAATACACAACCAATCCTTCATAAGCCTCCATGAAGAAATCCCCTCAATTCATCAATAAATTCAGAAAACCAACAAATCCCTCATTATGCTTGACAAATAGCATCTTTCTCAAATATACAAGTAAAGATCTGTAGATGGATAAACCTTTAAAACAAGCAAATACAACTATACTTGTGTTTGGATTAAAACATGTCTGCAAATTAAGCTATCAACACAATCTGACCAGTTCACACCAGTGGGAGGATGAGAAGAGCTTATTGTCACACTGTCTGTCATTTTAGTCAAAGTAAGAAGCCTTTCAGACGAGCTTAGCAACAGTGATTTTGTTCTATTGCTGTCTCCAACTTTCATCTATCCATCCTCAGAAAATACGCAGAACACCATTGTTGCCTAAGCAAAGATTCTGGAATCCATTATTAATCTGCAATCACCAATTGAGCTGTTGCTGAACCACGCCCCCTTCATAGAGGAGAGCTTAGGCCAGTTAAATGCCTTGGACCCTCGTAGACTTTTCCTCAACAAGATTCTATGGAGAAGTCATAACTTCATTTAATATTTTTGCAACGGCAAAAACAACAAACATGAGCAAATAGGGATCTTCTCAAATGGATAGCAGATATCCCAAGAGGCTTGTGAACGGCGTTTATTTTAATCTGAATGTCGTCAAATGTGAACAGAATCTGAAAAAGGTCAAGATTCATCATAAAATAAGTCTCAAATCTTGATGATTATATCTAACAAAAAAATGTAAAGCAATATCAATTAAAAAGTTGAATCTATTGTAAAAATGATTTTATATCTTTATTGTTGCTTAAACAAGCTAGCATTAGCAAGAGTCTGTATTAGCACTCTATGTTGGTTACAAAAGTTAACAATGCAACCGTGCCCTGCAGTATGTGAAAAAATGTTGGTCCTAAATGTCGTCACTGCTATTATTCTAAAAGAAAAGACTTTCTGTTTGAACCGTCACTATAAAGCCTGCACCACTAATGTAACTATATTAATCACATTGAAATGATTTGCATCGAGTTTCCATTGGAATAATCCAAAAATACCTTTTGGGCCTGATGAGGTAAGAGACAATAAATACAATATTTTGAAAATGTGATAAAAGCAATATCTGCAATGATTTCATGGTGTAATAGATCACATGCAACTTACATAAATTGAAAAGTTTTCAGTTGAATAATAATCCCAGTTAGCGTCACACTTTCACCATTTGTAACACGAGGTGTGAATTATGTACAGCAGACATTGGCTGACAACACCTGCACAGTCATGTTCTCAGCCTCAAGTGCTAAAAATGTGTACTTTTGTTATTTACAGACAGAAATGACACAGAACATGGATTTAAAACTGACAAAATAAAAGACCCCACAAATCACTGCCCTCAACTAGTTCATAAAGTGTCCTGGGCTAAAATGAACTACACACAATCTAAAAGATGCCCCTTGAGTTTCAATCTCCTGCCAAACTTTGTGTCACAGAATTCGTAAATTGATCTGTGCACTGCAGAGCTCTTTTGAGGACAAACATCTGAACATTATGACCTCTATATCTGCTATGCAACACATATAAAGGCCCCTCTCAAACAAATACATACATCAACAGCCCAAAATGCCACTGACCCACCAATAGACGTGTGCGTTGGTCAGTCTCCGTTTTCTCGAGCGATGGAGGAGTCCGATAAGAGCAGCGGCAGCTCTGACACCTGCTCTCCGACAGCGAACCCTGGACCTCAACTCAGACATGACCAAACCTCAGCTCCAGCCTGAGTCCTAGCCTTCAAAGAGCCATAATCCTGACAGCAGGTCCAGATCAGTCGGCATCCTCAAAGACAAGCTGCCATCCTTGCCAGCACAGACTGTGAGTGTGTCTGTGCATCCGTCACCGAGAATACCTCTCTCTCTTTCTCTCTCTACTCTCACCCTCCCTCTCAAATGGCATTTCCCTTTGACACCTTATTCTCGTTTAAGACGCTTTGATTGCTTAACCTCTTGCGTGTAGTTCTTTTCTAGACAAATCTGCCAGTTATTCATTTTATTTTCTACCCACGTCCTGCGTTCAGATGTGTGTTTGGTTTTCCTTTGAGCGTTTCTCAGTTTATCACCTGTCGTTTGATGTCTAGGAAGCCCACACTGTAGAATTATATCTACCCCAGCTCGTTTTTATTCCATTCGATACAGTGTTTACTCCCCTGTAGGTGCATTTTTCATCTGTGACAAGATTCTGAATCTTCTTAATGTCGCATTAACCTTTCTCGATGTCTAAAGGACTTCAAGCAGTGAGCAAAATACCAACCGTTTGCTGACATTTCGTCAACTCATTTTCATATTGTTCCAGAGTGTGTTTAGATGCGTGTGCATGCATCTATTTCACCAAAGAAAAAGTTGTTTTGTGAAAGAAACGCATCAGAATGTAACACCTAGTCAACTACTAATCTTATAAGGTATTGTTCAGCTGTCAATCAATGCAAAAATCCAATCAGCCAATCACAGTCAAGCTATACATCTGCAATAAAATTGGGGTTCTCAACGATAACCAATAAAAACTTGCTGAGTACAATGTAGGGAGTACCGGTATTTGTCCTGCTGTTATGTCTCTTGAGGTGGCCACTCTGCAGCACAACTGCCACAATCCCTTGTGTGGTTCCACTTTAAACCTGATCATCTACAGCTGTCAAATTGTCATTTATTGACGGCCTCATTAACACATGTATTTACCCTTTGTCTGTGTCCTAGTGTGCAACACTTAATAGCAGTGGTAGGCAGAATATAATGCGCTGTAGAGGTTGCAACTGTGCCTCCAAGCACCACCCGGTGACGTCTTATTTTTAAAAATCAAGTCATCATTGAATGAAAATAGGAGTCAAAGCCATTGTAGCTTCAAAACATACAATTAAGCACAAATTATATTATTTATTGGATGTTGGATGTAATATTATGGACCGCAAGTGCTAAAAATGATTTTTTACTATGGCCTTTTAGAAAATATAGATTATTTGAACCCTTTATACACCAGTTTGGCGTCAACAATCCTGCCTTGAATCAAAGGTGCTGGTGGTGTAATGGTGTGGTGGATATTTTCTTGGCATTCTTTGGGTGCAATAAAACCAATTGAGCATTGTGTCAATGTCACGTCGTACCTGAGTATCTGTCCCTTTATGATCACAGTGTGCCCATCTTCTAATGGCTACTTACAGCAGGATAACGCAGCATGTCATAGAGCATGAATCATCTCAGTCTGGTGTCTTGTATATGCCAATGAGTTCACTGTACACAAATGGCCTCCACAGTAACCAGCTCTCAATCAAACAGAGCACCTTTGGGATGTAGTGGAACGGGAGGTTCGCATTACGCATGCGCACCCAACAAATCTGCAATAACAGATACTAAAATGTCAATATGGACCAAACTCTCTGAGGAATGTTTCCAGTAGCTTGTTGAATATAAGCCAAAAAGTCCAACGTCCAATTCCGGATTTCCTAAGCGTTATTACAAGATTTTTACTTTTTTTTAAGCTAATTTCTTTATACACATTGCAATTAATATCAACAAAGTTTCTTTTGTTCCTTATCTTGCCCTGTACATAGTTAATAATGTAAAAATGTGTTGAGTTTCTGGGGTTTTAATGAACAAATGCATAGTACCAAGCAGAAATGGTAACTTTTAGTGGGTTCAGTCAATGGTGAGAAAGGAAAAGCAAGACTTGTTTAAACTGATAGAAACACAGCACTTTTCTCAAAAAGCCACTTGTTAAACCAAGAGCATCTGGAACGTACATCAAACCTTGAAGCAGATAGGATTGCACTTGTGTCTGCTGAAACCTTGGCAACAGGGCGCACAAACAACCAAAATTGACAGGGAACAGAATCATTTTGTCAACATTTGAAACAAGAAAAGAAAGAACTGTAGTGATTTAAAAAAAAGTCTAAAACGCTACAATTACATATGAGTGTTAAAAAAACGAAATGCTCTTATAATGATGCTTATATGATGCCTAAACTAAAAAATGAGCAATCAGACTCATCAAGAGCCGTTTACCAGGCTCATCTAAATGTTCCAACTATGCAGCAATATATGTTGAGCAAAAATAGAAATAAAATGCAAATTTTCCTTCCACGGCTTGATTTGATTACACAGGAGATTTGGTGAAATTATGATCGTTTTTTTTTTTCGTAAAACGGGATTTGTCTGGATTGAGCGCGAGTAAAACTCTAGGGGTGAATGTGTTAAGGTGGAGAAAACATGTTCACATAAAAAAAAAATATATAAAAAAACAAATCATTAAATGTGACAAATGCTACGCTTAGGTGCTATCGGGATTGCTAACACATTCCAGGAACATTCCAGGACCACACAATTCAGCTTTCTAAGACAAACCTACAAATTACTTAAATGCAATTTAAGAAGTGGTTGAGCCTCTCAACATCCGATACTCCACAGGTCTGTTTTCACAAGCTAAGAAAATGTGTTTTTAGCCAAACCAGTACAAGTCCTTATTGTTCGCTGATGTTGTGTTGTATTTCCTTACACACTACAACATCAACTGATATGCAGACTTCATTTCCCATAATTCCTAGAAAGGACTGACAAGCCCTGCAACACAAACAATTACTCAAAGCCAGGACCAGGTGTTTTCTTTGAGCTCATCAGACCTCATTACTACCAAAATAAAGAAGAGCCACACAGGTCATGTAGCTGTTGCCCATTGTTTTCTATTTGAATGGTGGTTTGTGTTAACTCTCATTTCTCTTCCAGCTAAGCTTGGCCCGAAACCACTGTTTATGGTTGTTTGTCACCTGCCCTTGACCTTTGGCTGCTCATCCATTGTTTATTCAAGGACCCCCCTGGCCTATAAATAAATAAATTGGGATCTCATTTCTAGAGCTTTTACACCATACAGATCTTGTTTGGGTTTGTGATGTTTTGTCTTTGGTGTTGAAGCAGAAATTTTTAAAAGAGTTGTACTTTTCTTTGTTAATTTCGTAACCCTGGCCACAGTTTGTGTTATGTGATACTCCCAGATGTTCTGGAGCATGCTTTAGCTCAGCACCTTGATTTATTTTGGAGAAAGGGTGGTATTAACGCAAGGTAATTCAAATGAAAATTTGTGCAAATGCGCGATTTCTTTTTACAGACCCCAAATTGGGAAGTACTACCATTGGAAGTACAAGACCTGTAAGATGACTCATGTTTCTCAAAGTTCTGGCACACAAAAAAGCACAATGGCACACAAAGGTGCTTGGAAAGTTTAGTTTTGTGATACAACTTTCACATTGTTTTGATCTTATCTATAAAATATATTTTTTAGTGATTTCTACATTTTTATCTCAAGACTTTACATTTTTTTAATAAAACATAAAAACTGTTCATCCCTGACTTTTGCAGTGAACAAAATGGCAGAATTTAACACTGGGTATTGTACACTGTAGGTTTGTTATGGAATTATTCTGTAATGTAATGAAAAAAGATTTGCAAAAAAAAAAACCTGGGGTTGTGCTATCAAACTGTCATCAATCATTGCCTCATATAAAAACAAACATTTTAAAGATCAGAACAATAAGGACACCTTTGAATGGAGGTAGAGAAAGCAAAGTGTGACTAAAACCAAATAGTGACCAGTTTAAAGCAAACAGTGTATATCCTCATCCTAAATGTTTTCAGAAAAAGCTATGTGCTAGGTATTTAATTCCAGTGACCAGCCAACCAGGGAGAATTTCTCCCCTGCTGCCTACAAGCCTGATACGTACACACAAAAGCAAAGTAGCACTGATCCAACATCATTAGATGAGCAACAGAGGTATGAGCAGGTTCATGTCTGAGGTCTAGAGGTTTCTCTCTGCCCTTTTTTTCTCGTGAAAGATACTACACAGACTGCCACAATCGTTCGTATATAAAGCAGACAACACTTGGAGCTTTTAGATGCACTTACAGGCTTAAACTACATTTCTAACTCCCTTGTTGGGCTTTCAATAACACAAACAAAGTTTATTACGTCTACCACCAGTTCATCTCAAGTTCTCTGGGATCCTGTTGTTTCTTTTCTGATATCATTGAGGCACGACCAATTCAATAATGCAACGTATAAATCTACTAAAAGGCTAACTATACACTATGATACTCAGAAAGAGAAATATGGATGAAAAGGGACCAACATTACACTTATATGTAAAATACATTTAAATACAAACTAAAGTGTATTTGCTCGCAATGTTGTGTCGATTCAGTTGAAAAGAAAACGCCAAGCATTTCGGGATATTTGAGGCCACAAAGGATGGTCGCAATGCATACTCTGAATTCAGGGAATATGAGGATGCATTTGAAGAACGCCTTTGAAGGACCTTTTTGACGAAATGAGACACTTCGCTCAGTGTTGTGACGTAAGTGGCCTTGAAATGCGCACTTTGGGGGACACTGACTTATAATTTCTGACATAGACTTTTGCTGATCTCGCTGTGTATTCCCTTTTAATTTCAATGACTCACTTCAAGACTTTCTCTTGATTTGGAGATAAAAAAAAAATAGAGTGAAAATGAATGGGTATCATAGAAAGTGGACACCCGTAATGGTAAAAATTGATGTGTTAAGTTTGTGTAGGTGTGTATTTGTGTGTATCTGAGCTCATGCCCTCTATTATGGAACTGTGCACCAAAACTGATTCAATTTATCAGCTTGGCAGAAACATGGAGCGGCTTTCCCAGAAGCCAGATGAAGTTGTTATTTCATACATCACATCCTATATGGCTTAATGCATCTATTTGACCATTTCCGACATAAAACATGGCAAAACAACTACAGTATGAGGACATATCAATGTTTCAATTTGAATGTTAACACTGGTTAGTAAAGAATGGTAATAATGTACCAATCACACAGTATGGTTTGAAAAAACCAGGGGGCCATTAACTAAGGTCATGAATTTGGTGATACCAATGTAAAAGGGTTTTGTGTTGTGGCAGAATTGGTCCCACCGTCATCCTCAATGAAATCTAACCCCACTTTCTCCAATATGATTACTCAGAACAAAATTCTTGGACAATGTTACCACACTGGAACCTGCTTCTAAAGATGTATATATGGACGGGAAGAATATTCTCAGTGTCAGAATGTGCTAGTAACTCCACATCTGCACTGCTCCCATCTAAAAGTCAACAGTAACTTAAGTTATCGTGATTTTTTTTCCATTTTACCTTCTCTTTGATGTTGAGGGAATGGCTAAGTATCTTCTAAGAATCTGATATTTTTTCCTGAACCGTTCACTAATGCTGTGTAGGTTGTTCACACGTAAGCACATAGCTGGAAAAGTGCATATAATATTTGTGAATAAAGCATCCAATGAGAATAAAATCACTTTTGAATATACTGGCGCCAAAAAAAATTGAAGTTATCTTGTTAAATATGATTTTTTTCTAGTCATGTATAAAATCAGTTTAATGTTTATCCCTTATACCACCTTTTGTTAGCCGTTCATATTTAAGAAGTTATTACAGCCTTCTAACATCTATGATAACTTGTTTCACAGTCACCAGAGAGACAGGGTTTTACATGTATATGCAAATCTCAGCCAATCAGAAAGCTCCCAGACCACCCATGCAAAGAAACTGAGCAGAAATAATTACTATTTCACTTCTAATGTGGAGATTGGAATACCTGGACCTCCAGGAATAGAAAAAAAGTCCAGTTCATGGTTTTAAATTGGAGGAAGTTTATAAAGGATTAGGGTTGGTGATGCTAATGAAGTGATCCCCAAGGTAATACAACATGACCAGCTGTATTGGAACATGGTAGGGGTTACGATAAACCAGGGTTAAGATGGTACCAGCTACCATGTTACAAAACAGCTTGAGATGATTGTACTGAATTTAACACTAGGGACAGATATCTTAATAAAAAACAGCAAGTGCTCCCTCTTCTGGTGCATAGGGGATGAGAGAACACTTGCAAGACTTAAATTGCACTGTCACAGAAGTAAGTAAAGTGAAAAAAAAAAACTATTCTTGATCTGATGGCCTTTCCCTAATGCACATCTTTTCGGTATGTGCACCTCCATCTGTTCACTTGTTCGCTCATGACCTTTTCTCTGCTCTTTACTTCTGTCTTTCTATCTGCTCTGTTGCACCATTACTGTTCTCCACTACAATGCTCTGCTAACATTTCTAGCGAGACCTTTTCTACCTACAAATCTCACTTTCAAATTCATTATGACTCAGTGACGTCTGTCAAAAAAGGTTTTCATTTGGTGTAAACGAGTACGATGTAGGGTAAAGCAAGAAAAATGGAAGTAAGGAAGAAGAAATTATAAGCAGCAGTGCTCACTGATACACAATAGGTGCTAATTGAATTGCTGTTCATTTCCATCATCTGTCTGAGCCGGGAAGGCTGGGACGCTACACTGGGCATCCTTTTGGCAGGAAAAGCACAATGTGTGTTCTGATTACCATGCCACTCCACTGTAATGCTGCTGTCACGCACAGACGGTTCAAATGCCATCGATAGCTCATTTAAACACAAGCAAGTGTTCGCGTAAAAGCAAACAATTGCAAAAGAGGTGTTTATTGAATGCTTTGATTAGGAGAGCCAATGATTTGAAATATTTGTACTTTCATTGCTCAGAAGCTCCAAGGCCCTCTAGTGGTAATCAGATTTTTAAAATATGTGTTGTGTTGCAAATCATCAAACACTGGTGAAAATGTGTGCTGTTTCTTTTAAAATATTTGAGATAAATTTGAATCAACTCGAGGGCAAAGAGTAAATTACCATGCACAGAAGCTTTCTAAATAAAAGCACTTTAAAGGCTTGCTTGTTCTGCTTACTCAAACTGCATAAATTATTTTTCACTCTCTAATTGTAGCCGACAGGTATTTACACAAACAGGAAAAATATACAGGTTGCTCTTTGCATTCATTTGTGTTTGGGGCAGATCAGTCAAATAACGTGTTTGGACACCGGATGGACGTGAAACTATTACTAATATCCTTTGGCTGTTCATTCAAGTGCTGAGAAATAAAATAAACCTGTCCTGCTTCAGTTTGAATGTGCAGATTTATATTTATAGAAAACAGCTTGTAATACAATTATACAGCAGAACGCAATAGTGAACTAAACAAATTTAGCTGCATTGGACTGTTTGACTGATCATATATACTGTACATCAATTCTGCAGAATTCAATTACTAAACCCTGAATTATTAAAGTAATTCATAAATGGAGTAGTGAAACTGGTGCCGTGACCCGTGCAGTGATGGTATGGGAGAGAGTAATTTCTCAAGAGTGCGGGAACAATATAAAAAGATCAATTGGCATCAATTCTACTTGTTGGCAGCTCAAATGTGCACATCGGGTTTGATTTAGGATCTCAATGAACAGAATATTTCCAACCAAATAGGATTGCATTCCGCATAACTCATTTCATTGCAACACAATATTATAAAGTATTTCACTGGCTTCTAACCTTTTGAAATTGATAGTAGAAGGGCTAAACCCTGTCAATTGATATTTTCTAATCCCCGCAGACCTACAGCACTGGTCAAAATGTTAGGCAGGTTTTTTTTTTAAAGATTTTTATAGGATTTTTAGTCGGGTGTATATTCAATCAATTATTCCAAACTGGTGCTGATGTTCATTGACGTCACATGAAAGTTGAAACACAGTCATGAACTGCTGTGTAGGAGGCTTAAAAATGCTGAGGAACACCAAAACTCTGCTAGTGAGATTAAGAAAGTTTCTTGTGATGAAAATTGACCACAGCAATAAGACACAAGGTAGTTATACTGCCTTAACATGGTCTCTCCCAGGCAAAGATTTCAAAGCAGACTAGGGTTTCAAGATGCTTGTGCCTCTTATGAAGAACCTCAAAGAATCTAGCACCACTGATGATTATAGATGCAGTGCAATGGAAACTTGGAAACTCATCAGGAAGATTCTTAGATAACAGAAGATATACAGCAATGCAATTAGCTTAGAACTGGCAGAAACCCATCTAAAAAGGTTGTTTTGCAGACAGAATCCAAACTCAAGCCTGCACAAAACATAGGGTCTACAGTGAACAAAAATGGAAGTGGGTGCTCTGGACTGCCAGAGTCAAAATTAGGCTGCAACTGAAGGCAACTTGGTAGATTACTTGGGCAGGAAAATGGATGCTGCAAATGCTGTTGGAAATTTTATGTGAGGTTTAATGGTGTTCTCAATGCTGAGAAATACAAGTAGATGCGTATTAAGGAGGTGTATGATTGGCTCCAAAGTTCTTCTACTACAGGACAATGACCCCAAACATACTGCCAGTCATTAAGAAATATTGTCAGCATAAAGAAGAACAAGACATACTGAAAGAGTTGAAAAATTTGAGGCCATTCCACCAATCCCTATACTTTTTTGGAGAGATTATTTATTATTTATTTATTATTAATGTGAAGATTTTTCAAGCAAAGAGTTTGTCACGTTTTAAAATATATTTGAAGATCTGATTAAAAGATTTTTTTTATGTATAAAGTTTAGCCATAATGTTACAAACGTTTGAGTCGCAAATCTATGTGGTGTGTTAAATGACAGGAGTATGATGGAATGAAGATAATTTGAAAATGACTATGATCAAACTGCAGGAAATATACACCGTGTGAGCCGTCTCCCACCAGCATCACTGACAAACTACAGTCGACAGAGCGCAAATATTCAGTGGACAGCCATGCAGGAGTTATGATCATGATGCACAAATGTGGAAATGCACAAATACTACTAGTAGCATTCAATGCCCCTAAATGGCACTCACCTCTCGGCAGTCATTGATATCAAACAGTGACTAAGCTTGTGATAAAATGTACAATAAAAATACAAAAGCACCAATGAATGTTGTAGTTATTGAAAATTACTAAGAAAAAGCAGCTTTGACGCCTGAAGGCACCAATATTTCAAACTAAGCTTGACCAGTTCTCAGGGTATTTTATGCGACCAGGATTCAGTTTGTGTTCAAAGTAATTGGTTTTCTTTTATAACACCCTCTTGCACTAGGACAATAAGATTTCTCAGCAGGAGCTGTCATTACATATGTTCATCTTTCACAGAGTGGTTTTGTATTCCCGCTGTCTTGAGTCAAACAGCCTCCAGCAGAAACTTCTTTTCGGTCTTATTATGGATCCATGAACGAGGTGTTAAGGGAATTAAATGTATCTAGATCATAATTAAACTGTGTTTAAATTTACTTGGAAACACAGATTTAAAGTAATAGGTTCTGCACAAGTTTTTTTTACAAAGATGGGACAACAGAAAGGGCTGGGATTTTAAAGGTGCGGTTGTGTAACTGTTATTTTGTCTTATGAAAGGATCTCAATCATCCAGCTAGGCATTTATTTTTCATCAGATGAGCTTAACCGCTGTAGGGGAGGATGGAGAGATGGACTAACTCCGAGAGGGGAAGGAGTAGTGATGTGGAAGAGTCTCGTTTGGCTGAGCAGGATCATTCAGAGAATGAAAAATAGTTTGCAATAAAATATTCAACTTAAATGACTCTCTTTAGTAAAAATAAATAAATAAAACGTTCTACAAAAAACTAGGAAAAAGCTGCTGTTAGATCACATTGGACACATAGGGGGCTTTCAAACCTGGTTGGAT
The DNA here is from genome assembly GCA_007224835.1 of Danionella cerebrum. Classification (NCBI taxonomy): domain Eukaryota; kingdom Metazoa; phylum Chordata; class Actinopteri; order Cypriniformes; family Danionidae; genus Danionella; species Danionella cerebrum. Next base: position 986,510 of record SRMA01026708.1, on the reverse strand, counting down.
TTCAACAAACCAAAGTTGGTTTTCCCTTTTAGTTTGGCTTGTTTGCTAGAGGTGAAAAAGCAATAACCAAACAAAAAATCTGACCAAAAGTGGATTCTATATTAGCACTGCACCGTTTCTAACTAAATGCAATATTAATCGTAAAAAAACTCCTCATATTTTTGCCTCTGTAAAATGCATCATTTTACCCTTGGTCCTTCCACAGTCATGCTTTCGCCTTGTCCCTTTTGGGACTTATAATTCATGAATCATAGATATAGTAGAGGTATAATGGCCAGTCCCTAGTTAAAAAGAGCGGCATGAAGTTGTTCAAATGAAAATTAGGGGTTTTTTGTGCATCTCCAGGGCTGGAAAGGGACATAAATAAAGTCCAGAGAGCATTGAAGAGTTCTGTGTATATTTCATCACTTCGCAAGCGAAAGAATCCACAGTAAACGTTTAAAAATGACAACGCGCTTCACGCAGTTCAGTGGCTATGTATGCTAACGCACTCTTGTGCTGTTTGTGTGTTAATGAACAAAGTTTGGATCCTAATATTGTAGTGGTTTGAAATGTGTTTATTCTTTGTAATGGCGTTTCGTTGATATTGTTTATCAATTTCAGCTGTTTTGAGCAGTGCTGGGCTGGTTGGCATTACAGATAATATTGCTGCGTCACCATTTTTTAGGCAAAAATTCTCCCTGTAATGTTGGGTCGGATAGCAAATCTAAACTTATGATTGGGACGATGTCATCATCCATCGCAATGTTTCACTATGGACATTGTCGATGCCTAATTAGCTTGACATCGCCCAATCCTAGCACCTATTTAACCAACAGAAAACACTTTCTCTGCATTGTTCGCACTTCTAGGGAAGGCAGCCCACCCGATCTGCATAGTGATGAGCTTTACTTCACCTGATTGGTCAGTGGGCGGAGGTAAGAACTATGGGCATTGCAAACAACACAGAGCCGTTTTCAGCTCATAAAAAGAAATATAGGATTACACAAAAATGCATGAAAGATTCTGAATATAACGCTGAAAAGCTGATTTTGCATAAAATGCCCCCCTTTAATAACTGAAAAAAAGAAGAAAATGACTTTTGAAATTAAAGCAGGCAATTAAGTGAGCTGACAAACAGCTTTAAAAGCTAAAGGTTGAAGAAGCAGTTCTCAAGCTGGATTTGCAGAGTAGTGAGAAGCAGAACATGTGACTAGCGTTCGAGGAGAGAAACGGATTATACTTTCATTGGTGCAAGTGGTAAGTGAGCTGAACGAAAAGCAAAGAAACAGCAGCAACACTGAGCCACTTAGTCAAACTGTCAGCATGAGCTTTCTGCTTATGCAATACTTCCATAATCCTTCAATACCAATAAAAAAAAAAACATTTCACAGTGTCCTCCAGTGTAACCACAGCCAAATAAGCATCAGCAGCACAGACACAGCGAGAAAGGACCACAAGGAATACATTATAATAGTCTGCTCCAACACATGCAAACATACATTAAATGAATCTAGCCTGTGGTTTAGAAATGCACTTGTGTTCAAACTAAGATGAAACGGATGAGAAATACTCCAATAAAAATGCATTACAGTTTTTTTTGTCTAGAATCTAGCTAGTAGGTTAAAAAAGCTAATGCTGTTTAATTCATATGACAAACCTCTAACTGGTGCATGCACTTATGGCATCAAATGAGCAGAACTTACCAGAGTCTCCGAGGCATTTTGAAGCTATTGTGCTCTGTAGTCTACTTCAAGAGTCTCCAGTTCTGAACATCAACAGAAATTATGGTTCAGAAAGAGAAGCGCATGCTTGGCTACTGATTGCACAAGCGCTCTCTTAAGGTTTACATGCTCCACAAGTACAAAGCACTGCACTTTCTCGAGAGAGAGAGAGAGAGAGAGAGAGAGAGAGAGAGATGAGGAGGGGGATGCACACACTCCCTGTAGCCCTCTCAGCTTTGTTCACTCATTTTGATTATGCGCCACAAACACACACATAGACATGTCAGCAGGTTTAGGGAAGCAAGCAATAACCGGACTGATGTAATACACATTACACAAACCACCACAGGCTTCTGAATAAATCATGTGGCATCAAAAGTTGAATATTTGACACACTTAATATTTAATAGGTGACTCATATAAATAAATTACAAGCAACAGTAACATGAGGACGCAAAGACATACCGTAATTACACACGACCTTGTATGAGACAGCAGGCCTGACACATCTCACAGACACATGTCAGATGTACCTCATGTGTCAAGAGCGCTTTCGAGCGCCTCTATTAATCCAAAAAGAGCAAACGGTTCTTGAAAAAAAAAAAACTATTTGTTCATGTCATATATTTTGAGAACATCATGGGCTTGTTTAGATTCTATCTGTTATTCTATTTTATTCAGAAAATTGTATCCCAACCCAAATGAACTAAAACACCATTCAATATCTGAATGCAGTCCATCCATCCATCTATATACCCATCCATTCATCCATCTATCCATCCATTTATCTATATATCAATCCATCTATATGTCCATCCATCCATCTATCCAACCACCCACCCACCTATCCCCCATCCGTCCATCCATCCATCTATATACCCATCCATTCATCCATCTATCCATCCATTTATCTATATATCAATCCATCTATATGTCCATCCATCCATCTATCCAACCGCCCACCCACCTATCCCCCCTCCGTCCATCCATCTATCCATCCATATTCCCATTGATCCATCTATCCATCCATTTATATATCAATCAATCTATGTCCATCCATTCATATATCCATCCATACACCCATCAATCCATTCATCCATCCATCCATCTATCCATCCATTCATCCAAACACCCACCAGCCCACCTATATCTCATCCAATCATGCATCAATCTAAATTCATGCCCAACCATCCATCCATTCAACCACCCACCCACCTATCCATCCATCCATATATCAATCCATCTAGATGTAAATCCATCCATTCTTTTCATCCATCAATCCATTTATGTATCCATCCATCCAACCACCAAACCCACCTGTCTATCCATCCATCCACCCACCCACTTACCCATTTTTAATTAATTTTGAAACCATTTTAACTGAAATACAAACTACTTTCAAACTATATTTAAATACATTAAATTTCAAGAGCACTACCAGCAACAAGTAAGTTTTGACACCCCTGCCTTGTTGCAGTAACCTTTAATCTTTGTTTTCAATAAAAAAATTAATGGCTCATTTTTGTTGATCAAATGTATTGATTTAGACTAGAGCCTGGTGCTATATTCCATCCACAACAGTGACTGGTACAAAAGCAAAATAATTGTTTTCACCCCAAACAATTTTAAAACAATTGAAATCAGATGGTCCAATCCCTTTCATGGTGACAAGTGCCTAAAATAAAGCTCCAAGACATCTACAGCTGGTTTTAAGTTAGTAATTCATGAGGACGAAATATACCCTGGTTCTCATGTTAGCTTAGGATACTGCAATGACACTCAAAAACATGTTGACACAAACAAGCTACGGCATGTGGTCTAGTTTATGTAACTGTGAGTTGCTGCATCTCGCCAGGTTGGATGTGTGAAACATATGTGTGTTTGTCCACACACTTCCATGCAGGACGCTTGGGACAGTGTGAGATGGGTTAGATGAGGAGATCCCACCTGCTTACTGTGCACCTGTCTACGCCATGAGATTAAACTAAATTCATCATCTGTGTTAAGTTGTTGTGAATAAATCTGGGTGGTTACAAGTCATTTACTTTATCTTTTTGTTTATGTTTTCATAATCTCTACCTGCTTATTCCTAACTGGGACCAAAGTGTCTGGTTGTCCTTATTCAAGAAACACATTCAAGAGGTTATTGGTTAATTGCAAGACATCACCACTTTTACTTGTATGCTGCTTTTCCACCTGATTTTAGCAGGATTAACTACACGACCCAGATTGGTATGTCTTTAGCTTGTTCACTTTTGTGTTTCCACAAACTTCCAGTATCTGCTCTGAGTAGACTCGTTACTTGTAAGATGCGTTATGCTCTATATATTTCCCATTCCGCTTCCCGATAGAAACGCACAACCTGATGTTTGTATAACAAGGGATGCTTTTATAACAAGTTTCGGGAGGAGCAATCAGGGCATGCCACTGACTACTAACCCTAACTGTTGGGTAACCCTAATCTTAATTCTAATCATATCATTAACCCTAATCAAAACCCAATCCTATAACTCTAACCTTAACCTTAGTGCACTCACTTAAACCTTGGCAGTCAAAAAGTCACATGTGCACCCATCTCTCTGACTGTCATGGCGGTGCTCATGTTCATATTAGCCCAATGGCAGTAGGAGGTGTCACTTTGTCCATATTTTTTACAGTCTATGGTCCAGACAGCTTTCCTTGTACGTCCGTGTCCACCCCTCTATGCTCAGACTACAAGGCAAGCCCTGGTGGCAAACTCATGAAAGACCAAAAGAAAGAAAATTAACACAAAACGCTGAGCACTCACGACACAGAACAATGGTTGAAGGATTGGTACTTTTATGCTTCATATGTGTTGGTTTATTAAAAGAAAACTACTAATTTTAGAAGAGGGACGGTTACATGGTTGTAGTGCGTTTTGTGTGCCACACTGTAATGACGAACAGTGATGAGTTCTGGTCAATAAGTGAGCTCAACAACTGACCAGTCAGTGATCAATAGGATGTTTGAAACTCTTCCAAATACAAAAAAGGAATCACTAAAGGGTACAAAAGACAGGGAAATTTCACACTTTGTTGTACAATACTTATAAAAAATGAATCCAACTGTATACAAATAAAACGTTTCCAAAAGTGTAAAAATGTAACGTACAGAAACTGAGATTAAACCTTTATCAAATGTTTTTTAAAAGATATTTTCATTTGGATGATGCATAACTTCATAACCTCATCACAATCATAACTTTACACAAGCACGACTTATGGTTATTTTAAGAATTTCCACTTCGTTCTGCCTTCTAATACATGTGTGGTAGACATTAGAAAATATGCTAAATTAATATTACCGTATATCAAAGTGTCATTCTTCATTATGTTTCCTTTAGGGTTCACTCATTCATAGAAATGATACAGACAGACATTAAAGGACCCCAGCTTTCACCTTGCCAGTGGGATTTCTAAAAATAGACACGTGAGACCACTCTTCACTATCCTTCAAACACTAGCAGCCACAATAGAAATATCAATTATCCTGTTCTTTCATCGGTTCAGCTCAAACCAAAGCATAAATTGATTCTGCAAAGAATTTCCATGTGTGTGAAGTGCAGTCACGACCCTACTCAGGGTTACACCGATGTACCATCCCTCCTCCAAAGCACTTCAATGCAGACCTCCAGAATCTTACAGCCCTGAGAGATGATCATGTGAGATAAGCATTTAATAAAGCAAAATAAAAACAAACTGAGTGAACAGAGGGAATGGAAGCAGGTGGATGATGATGAATCTCAATACTGGGAAGGACAGGACCAAATGACTCTTCCATGCTGTTGGCAATGAATATCCAGCAAATGCAAAACAACATAATTGTGACAGGAACTCCATGTGCTCCAGCATGTCAAGATAGTCTGCTGAAGCTTGAAAATATTTGAAGCATTGTCAGCTTGAAAATAAAGTAGCGATAATAAGGATTTGGATACGACTAAATGTGGTGTTTCAAAAATGAAAAATAAATAAAAGCACATATTTTATTTTTAAAAACACAAAGTGTCAATCTACAAGTTGGCCTTTCGTTTATAGAAATCTGAAGTGTTATCATAACATTCAATAGACAAGACCAGCCTTATAAACTTGATCTAAAGGTGGCATAATTGCCAGCTTTATTGAGGGGTCAACAATAAGCACTGATGACTCACAGAGATGTTTGGGGCAATGGTTGTAAAAATGCATCTTCAAATTTAAGTTGTTACGAAGCCGTTGAACTTGTGTTGAACTAAGATGGCAATATTGATCGACACGAAATTCATAACCTTTTGTTAGCAGAAAAGTTCAAAAGAGTAGGTTTAAAACTTGTTAAAACAACCTAAATTAATACAGTGGACACATAATTTAGCTGAAAATGGTCACATTTTTTTTGTTATTTTAAAACTTGTTGAGCAGAATGGCCAGACTCAGGTCATTGATGTCAGAGCATATTGAGACCAACGTTATGTTTTTATCATAAACTGTTACAGAATTAAAAGACAAATTTATATCTCCTGAACACTAGGGGGCACTGTGGTGCAACTCAGTAGGCAAACTCAGATGAATGGTTACAATAACATATGTTAAAGCTAGCAAAAGTTGCTACCATTTTCCTAAATGTAAGCATATATTCTGAACACAAGGTGGCACTACCACAAATCTTGTTGGGTACCTTCCGGATATGTCGGCTTTTGTAAAGATAACTTTTGACTAAATACAAGATGGCTGACATACTTGAAATGAAAATGGTCCTAATCTCATGATGGTCCGAACGTATTGAGACCAAGATTTGAAAAAAATGGTAAACCTTCACTGTGTTGAAACAAATTTCAATACTTTCCTGCTAGCAGCTTAAAGGGCTGTCATTGGTAGAAGAAGAATAAGAAATTGAACAAACACAATAGATTCCTGCATAGGGGACCCCTTTTTGGCCCCTATAAAACATAGGAGACTCCATAAATCATGTTAAACATCAAAATGAAGCAACTGAAAACTAGAATTTACTCAAGCTGGATCCAGCTTCTTTTAAACCGTTTTGCAAAAACAACCAAAGACACATTTCTGTATGGCCTTTGAACACTAGCTTAAAGATGAAAACAATCTGCTCACTAATGCATTTTTTAATGGGAGTAGAAAAAGTCTCATTAATCAGCATAATGAGATTGTTAATAATTAACATCTGAATAAATACCACATTTACAGAGCAGCAATTACTGTGCCACCTTTGACTCAAAGGAAACCATCAAATAATCATTTGCCTCAGGCACTAGTTTGTGGAAATATTAGGAAAACAGTGAAAGGCTTTTCAGCTATTAACAATATTTGCCAAAGCTAACAACAGTTAATGTACAGTTTAGCTTTTTTAATATGCAAATCCTAAGTGTAAAATGGGGCTAAAAGAAGCATAGCAGATATCAAATTGTTTTAAAAACAAAAAGATGTGACATTAGTCAAGAAAAAGCTATGCTTATCACTTTTAGGAGACTCATAATTCTGGCTTCTCATCAAATACATTAGAGGACTCGGATGGTCAGGCTTTGTGGTTAATGTTGAGGAGAGAGCAGACAGTACTCACCGAGTTCGAAGAGCGCTAATAGTCGACTTGTCCACCCTGCAAGAGAAAAGAAATCAGCTATAGAGCTTTCGTTTTCTCCGATCTAGTCATTAGCTGACTTTGTATTTAAGCATGAATATGGTTAAAAAGGAACATTTGTATTTGACACATCACCTTTGTATGAGAGCTTAATACTCAAATAAAGTTGGCGTGCAGGAAAGGTCACTTACAAGCACTGAGTTTTCCACAGAACAGTTGAAAACATTACACAATCGACTCATGCTGCGTGAAGGGTGTGGACGTTAATTTTTATCCTGCAGCTTTTTAATATTACCTTTTTCCACAGAGTGCAGTTAGATTTGTTTTGAATGCTTGCCAGCTTTGAAGTATTTTCATGTTGTTTTTTAATATGTTCAGGTTTTTTATTTGTTTGTTTCAAGAGCAAAAATAATCCACGCGACTTAGTGCACCAGCCCATGAGTGCACTGCTGTCACCTCCCATTGCTGTAAGTACATACAGATACGTCTCGCTTTTGCTATCGTATCAGACTGATTTCCTTAAATGACAGCGAATGGAACATCACATTTAGTGTAACAGTTTGCTTGTCACTTTCATATATTTCATTCATACTTTTAAACTTGATATTTTTAGTGATAATTCTTTCTTTGTTGAGTACACTTGTGCCAAAAAGTATTCTCTAAAGGTCAAAAATGACTTAATGCTTTATGATTTAATGATTAAAGAAAACAAATCAAAAGGAACCTGAACTTCCTCAAATAAAGGTCAATAGTTCCAGCCTCTACACACATTCCGGTATATACATATCAAGGTCTGTGTCATAAATTTATGCTCTGCATACTTGCAGTTTCAGTCACTTCCTACTACTCATTAGAGGGAAAAGTGTGAGGTTGCCCCTTGTTAGACGTTAGGACGTAGGATTGGTTGTTGCTGGTCAAATTGCTTCATGGGCGTGTCTTGGATAAAGAAAGCTGCCATAAACACCAAACTTAGCCAGATTTTGTATGAGTAAAAGCCGTTTTAAAAAGGCATTTCTGTATTACACAGGCAAAGGAGGACCAGATAGAACACCCTTATGTAAAATTAGGTACCGGTACTTACTTGAGCATTCTGTGCTGAAATTCTGACAATAAATGAATAAGGTTCTGCATAAAATATATAGGTTTAAGCCACAGGATGTAAAAAGCTATGACCATGAAAAAAAGCTGCTCCAAATGGCTCTGAGCATCAGTCTGGACACAGTGTATAACAGATGGAAAGCACACAGCCTCATGATCATTGAGTTTTTCTGGTGCAGTGAAGCAGAGCAGACAATCCATCATCTCACTATCCAGAAGAGGAAGAGAACGCAGATTCAATGTTGAGCAAGTGCATCACGTACACAGGTTACTCTGCAGTCATCACCTCCTATGATTAATGTCGTGTGCTTGTGATGTGAATGTTGAGGTGTCACTATTAAACTTCTGGTGACTGGGTGTGTTGGGGATGTGGGTGATAGTGAGAGAGGAAGGGTGTGGATGCCTGTGTGTCTGTGAGAATGCATTTCACAGTCAAAAATAACTCAGTTATATCCCGAAGTATGCATTTCTCACATTAGCCAACAATCATAGTGACAGATTTAAACCAAAAACCTGCAATATGGTTAATTTATTGGTACAACCAACATATTAATTGTCATTTATGTAATGAGAGAAGAACGTCATAAGCAAATTTAGTACAGTATTTGTTATCTTAACAAGAGAAATCTATAGAATTTCCTAGCCCCATAGAAGTCGAGGCCTTCTCAGCATTTTTTACTACTTTACAATTTGTAACCTTTGATGTTTTGTTCTAAATAGCACCTAAACTGGACCGTTGGTTCTAAATAGCACCTCTGATGGTTGGTTCTTAATTTGATGGTTGGTTCTACATAGCATCTCTGATGGTTGGATCTTAATTTGACGATCATTTTAAATAGCATCTTTGATGGTTCGTTCTAAATTTGATGTTTTTTTCTAAATAGCACTTCTGATGGTTGGCTCTTAATTTGATAGTCGTTTTAAATAGCACCTTTGATGGTTGGTTCTAAATTTGATGGTCATTCTAAATAACCCATTGATGGTTGGTTCTAAATTTGATGGTCATTCTAAATAGCACCTTTGATGGTTGGTTCTAAATTTGATGGTCATTCTAAATAGCACCTTTGATGGTTGGTTCTAAATTTGATGGTCATTCTAAATAACACCTTTGATGGTTGGTTCTAAATTTGATGGTCATTCTAAATAGCACCTTTGATGGTTGGCTCTAAATTTGATGGTTGTTCTAAATAAGACCTTTGATGGTTGGTTGTAAATTTGATGGTTGTTCTAAATAAGACCTTTGATGGTTGGTTGTAAATTTGATGGTTGTTCTAAATAAGACCTTTGATGGTTGGTTGTAAATTTGATGGTTGTTCTAAATAAGACCTTTGATGGTTGGTTGTAAATTTGATGGTTGTTCTAAATAAGACCTTTGATGGTCGGTTCTGAACTTTATGGTAATTATAAATAACACCTTTGATGGTTGGTTCTAAATTTGATGGTTGTTCTAAATAACACCTTTGATGGTCGGTTCTAAATTTTATAGTAATTATAAATAACACCTCTGATGGTTGATTCTAAATTTGATTGTTTTTTTTAAATAACACCTCTGATGGTTGATTCTAAATTTGATTGTTTTTTTTTAAATAACACCTTTGATGGTTGATTCTAAATTTGATTGTTTTTTTTAAATAACACCTCTGATGGTTGATTCTATATTTGATTGTTTTTTTTCTAAATAGCGCCTCTGATGGTTGGTTCTAAAAAGCACCTTTGAAGATATGTGTTAAAGGGTCACAAAAATAGGTTCCCCTATGATGAGCCAAAGAATCAGATTTGGTTCTATATAGAATCTTTTTTAGAGCATAGTTAGTTAAAATAGTGCTGTAAAGCTTATTATTGATTTTCATTAAGCACCACACATACTGTACATGGTGATATGAACCATGAGCCATGTATCATTACACTACTAGTACATTTTAATACATTTTTAACAAGCGTTAGCATGGGTTTTATAAGTGAAAAACTCTTTACTTATAAAAAAAAACCTGGACTCACAGAAACATTGAAAAATAAAACCTGACCTATCTAGCGCCAAGACAAATACATGCCATAAATAACTCAGACGTTTTAAAGGCTAGTAAACAAAAGCACAGAATGGGCAAAGGCAACTGGAAGTTAAAAATAGGTTTGGCTGAACACTCTTCTAGAGATGGCATTAACAGAGAAGTACCGTTGGAGATGAGAAAGTAAAATATGACTGCTGAAAGCTGTAAAAGCCTCAGCGGAGAGAAGAAATTGTCGCTTCATAAATAAAGCATTCAGTCGCTTTGACCCCTCTCAACCATCGCCTCCATATTCACTGTTTGCAAGTGTGAAGAGAAAGAAAGCCAGTTTAACAACATGCAATGATTACCATCCACTTTCAAAGCACAATCACAAATGCCCAGCATGTGTGAGGTCAAGGTTTTAGGAGGGAAGTGAGAAATTTGAAACACTCTCCATCAGGACGCGTCTGAGAATCATGCTAATGCCCACTCCAGTGGATCTACAATCACTTTAAAATCATTTAGCATTTCAATCGAAAGGTCACTGATTAGAAGTATCAATTTCTGTTCTTTAGTCACTGATAACTTCATCTCTGCTAACCTTTAGCTTCTAAATCAGTCAAACTGTTGAAAGACCATTAATCTGTGAGTATCACCAAATTGAATTCACTTTTTGTAACAGAAATCAATACGACACACAATAACATTTTCCCTCTAGTGGTAAAACTGAAGTTATGTTTTTAATTAGAGTTTGCTTTAGAAACATATTCACAAATCATCTGAGAACTTATTGACTGGATTGTACAGACTGAAGAATAAAGAACTTAATATTGAAAGAAAACAGTAAATGTTACAGCTCCAATGAAATAGTATCTCATTAGCATATTTACGTTTAAAACTGGTAAACTGCACTAGGAACTACACGAGAAACGATTTCGGTGAACTTTTGAAAAGTCATGGTCTATATTAGAGCATATTACAGGAATGAATCCCTGATATATTCATCATTTTTACAAAACTGCTCCCACTATGAACAATACTGTGAATTTGTCAGCAATAAAAATTATCCAGAGCCATGATGTAAGAGCAAGCACCTCACGCAAACATGCTGACAACCAGAAATAACCACCAGCGGGCATCTCAGACACTCTGGGCATCTGGCACTCAGATATTTCCACACATCTGACAGGTGATGCCGTTCCACATGAGCAACGTACCATCCAAATCCACCGAAGGACACACTCCTCTTCCTCCTCAGCATGCTTCCTCTTTGTTCTCCTGAAATTCAAATGGGTTTGGCTGTCCCTCCTCACAGTCTGTCTGCTTTCTTCCTCCCGTGTTGGTGTTTCAGTTTCTCATAACCACCCTTCTGTTTGCTCACTCTATCATTTCTCGCTCTCTCTCTTTGAAATGAGTTTATTCTCCACCCTCCTTCTCATCCGTAATGTTTATATGTCTGTGTGTGAAAGAGAGAGAGAGAGTTTGGGGTTCTTCTAGCTCCTGCTGTGTCACTCGCTCACTGCTTCAGTACATGTCACTTCAGTCATGGTATGGATGAAGGAAGGAAAAGGAGCAGCGCACAGTAACATATATTTTATCTGCTTCTCTCTGGAGAGCCTCTAGGCTTTTGGACTGGTGGAATATAGAAAATGAGATGACTGTCTGACTCCGCCTTATAAAATTCAAAAAATGCCCCTATTATGGGTATTTGATGAGTAACTTTCATGATGTGTGAAACAGTTTGAGTATAAAAATAATCTTTTAGCTAGTATTTGACTGATTTTGTAGCCCTCAACTTTTTGGGTAAAGAATTATTTCCTTTCTCAGATTTTGTGACTTTTTTCTTCCATGGGGAACCATTGCTGACAGAATTAAATGGGAAGGGCTTTTCTTTGTTAAGTAATGCCCTTTTATAATCACCTGTCTGCTAAACATCTCTTTGATGAATCAATAGACTCACAAATAACAAATATAAACAACCAAAGCATATCTCTTTAACATTTACTAGATTTTTTTATCCTTGTTATTTAAGCACTAGTAAAAGGTCACCATCATGAAGCTAAACATTGATATTGCTGATTATGATGAAACGTGTCACAGAGAGCAATAACGTGGGTTTCAAGTGTTTGAAAAAGGAAATGTGTTTCTTTGAGTAACTTACAGTACGTTTGTCTTCTAAAGAAGTCTCTTATGTTCTGTTTTTTTTTGACAGTTTGCCACACATAGATTATTCCTGTAGACTATTGATATCAGTGAAGCAAACAGGACGTAAGTAAAACAAATAACCAGACTATTAGCAGCGGCTCACCGAATAAACGAGCTCTGTCTGTTGTGTTGTGTTGTGTCGTGTTGTTGAACGACGCCAGGTGCGCATTACTCACATTGAGTGACAGCGTCGACAGCCAATTATGCGTTAGATTAAATTCCAACAACCAACAGATGAACTTTGAAACTTCAGCCTGAGTAAGGTTTGAGCCAGAGCGATAGATACAGAAAGCAAGGACAAATTCTGCTTTTTAAAAAAGTGCAGTCACGTCCTCCCTAAATTGCGTCCCTGCACATTTCGCCGAATGTGCGAGAACCCCGTGACCCTTGGAATAAGCGAGAAAGAAAATGCTTGAATGAATACATCAGAAACTATATAAATAGACAAATAATTGAGGTTGATCCAACAATACCCATGAAATGTAGATAATAAAAGTACAAGTTGTACCCTCATTTTAAAGACATCTTAAGATTTATGGCAATAAACTAAAACAGTTTCCTTATTCAGTCTCTGTGTCAGTACAAGAGCGCCCTCTCTTGAAGCTTGTTTTTCACTCTCCACGAGTTGTTCGCTGGCATTTAGGTTGATTCAAATATAGACCTGTAAAAATTCGATATAAATTTCCGCACCAAAGTTCCGCAGCATTGTCCAAATTAAGTGCCGATGGCTATCGTCTTCACAAAGTTTTAAATAAAAGTTATTGTTGTACTGGTCATTTTGTATTTCTGCTACTTAATGGATCCACATTTAATGAATCAGAAACACTTACTAAATGGGTATGATGTGCGTTTTATAGTTATGATGTAGACAATTAATAAATAAGATATTTTTCTATGTGTGCAAAAACAGACACCAGATGGCGCCAGCAACTTACTCTGAAACTTTGGTGCGTTGTAACGGCATTAACCTGACACTTCTGTCATTCCCACATACCATGAAAAGAAACAATACATTTAAAAACAATTATGAAAAAGACCGAAGAGCTGAAATGAGACATAACAGTGAATACAATGCTTAGCCAATTTTATTCACAAAAATCCATTGAGTTATTGATAAGTAAGAAAGCACAAGAATGTGATATTTTCCAACATTTACCCATTGAGCCAAATTAATAAATGTGAACCCATGTTTTTTGTGTTTACTTTTATCATTACCTGAAGCTTTAACTGATACATGTTTCTTTGGATACTTTCAATAAAGAAAGGGGGAAAGTAAGTTACCTGAAAAAACGCTTGTTATAATGCGTCGTAAATTAAATGTTTTTTTTTTTAATTGATGTTTTATATGAGGAAAGAGTGAGGTACCCCAAGGCGTAAACAACTTTATCGACACATTTAAATTATAAAACAAAACTTATACGTAGAACTTATTACACATTGTAGTGTACATATAAACTCGCCCTTCTAGCTGATCAAGTCACGTGGGGATGTAGCTCAGTGGTAGAGCGCATGCTTCGCATGTATGAGGTCCCGGGTTCAATCCCCGGCATCTCCACAATTTCTTTTAAGATTTTAAGCATTTTTTTTTTCAAATTTTTTCCCACTAAAATGTACTACGCATCACCATATTACATGCAGCCAGTTTCACTAAAAGCAAAACATCAAGATTAAAAAAAATCGTGGTTCCACTGGGGCTCGAACCCAGGACCTTCTGCGTGTAAAGCAGACGTGATAACCGCTACACTATGGAACCAGTTGACGCTACGCATGGACTTGAATTATAAAAACATATATTGTCCACAATACTAAAGCACTTAATGTTTCTAAATTAAAATTAGTAGCGTCACACACACAAAAAAAAATATATAATGGGTAGTTTTACATTCTTTGAATTTTTTACATTAAATTAATAAAATCTGGTATCTTCAACGATATGATAAATAACAAAATTGTACACATTTTGAAGAGTATATATGGTATATTTTCGTCATCACTTACAAGAGCGTAACTGGCGTAACCCATTCATAATCATAATCGTATTCATAATCTCCATCAATCTGAACTGTTTACATGCATTGTCGTGACCGGCTCTCTACTCTCCACTAGACCCATCCACATTATATAAACATGGCGCTTTATCAGCTTCCGACCGATCGACGCATAGATGGTTTGTTTTAGAGCATCTCAGCAAACAGTGACTTAGCGTAAAAAAAACCTTAATGTAATAGGCACATACGTCCATGTTTTGAACGATACATCAAATACCCACACGTTCCAAATACAAATAAAGCAAAATGGCAGAATCTAACACAGAAGAGGACTGATCTCGCTAACCAGGATAAATATGAGATACAAGGTAGGCTTGCCCATCACTTCTTCTCATTCGTGCAAAAATAAATGCATTCAAATGTTTTTTAATTAAAGGAATCGGTGATTTTGTTTTAACAAAAAGTGGACTCATTTAAATCAGAGAGAGGGCAGTGGATAGATGCATCAGCTTAGATTTCTGTGCATAATATTCGGCATTAACGAGATCCACGAGCAACATTAAATGCATATTCTCTTCTAAAATCTGGCGACCAGATAACTGTTTTAGGCATATTCTGGCATGCATTTTCTTATGCTGTTATTATGACAATTGTATAATTTGGGGTGGTAAAAGAAAAATACATTTATGAATTTCTCAGAGTTAGGGTTCATATATATATATATATATATATATATATATATATATATATATATATATATATATATATATATATATAACAAACAAACTTACCTTCTACTTTCTGACCCCTCTTAAAATATTTTATATCTCCTCCGTTTCCAATGTTCCATACCCGGTGACTCTGCGCCTGTTTGCAAAGTTGGAGATATGGCTGTTTAGCTGTAACTTTTCCAGCGAAGACCGCTTCGGCGAGCGTCGCGGAGATTAGATGGGTGTAACTTGAGCGCCATTGGTTTCTACCAATTCTGACAAATTTTGTATCGCGCGATCTTTTGGGCTGACCACTGCATACACAATCTTACACAACTATACTACAACCTTACTGTGCTCGACAAAAACAATACAGTTTACAGCTGGGATACAACCTTCAGTACACATACAGAATCTTCCACTCCATGCTTTCCTCAAGATACTTCACATTGTCCAATTAAGACAGGTCCTGAGACAATAATGTACCAAATATAAATCAAAAACCATTTGGATCAGTTTGAAAACCTACCAAATTGTGTCACGAATTCCCTGGAGGGGCGAATCTGGGATAAATTTGCCTAAAACCCCTGTAGCATCGGCCTTTCTCATTTAGCCTGCTGTCTTTAGAGCCTTGACACCTTCTAAAATGTTTTGAATGACCTTGATGTAGCTCTACTGGGTTCCTAAATTGTCAATTTAGTTAAATAGGAGCAGTTTATTAACAAATGGAAGTTCAATACAAATATTTAATTTATTGAAATATTAAACAAATGAGACTGAGATGGCCTACTTCCTGATTCATGTTTTTGCAAAGGACACGCTTCTAAAAAATCAATTCTGTTTGCTGATTTACATACTCCTTTAAATTGCTAATTGTCTGTGTTCCATTACATAGATATCAGGGGCTGCCATGGATCGGGTCAGCCTCCTTTGGCGGTTGAGACGTCGGGCTCGTCGAGGGGCCCTCTGCATGGCACTGTTCTGTTTGACTATGGCTCTCCTCTACACCCTATGTGCTGAAAATAGCATTCCTGTAACCGATGCCATTTTTGGAGTGAAGGCAAGAACCCGAGCCCAACCAAGAGCTCACAAGGTATGACTGACAGTTCCATTTACCTAATTACTCTATTGTTTTGAACTGAAAATTGTGGAGAAGGAAATAGCTTGTTTTAAAAATACCAAATTCAATGCTATCATTACATCGTTGCTTATGGTTAAAATAGTGTGTTTATGTCTTGCTATAGAAAAGGCAACGCTTTTTCTTTTCTGTGTAGATGTCACAAAATCCATAGTCTTAGGTCCTCAGCAGATGCCAATCCTTGGTAAACAATGCCATCAAGGCTGTAAGGTCAGACTGTGTATAAAGCCAGAGTACTTTCACACTGGGCTCCATGTTCCACTTGACCCTGACTTGAAAACGTTAAAGCATTCTCACCCAAGAATGAAGTTTTTGCCTCAAATACAACCAAACCATCCACAGCGTACACTTCACTTTATTATGCAAGCTACTAAACTGACCAATCACACACCGGTCCTTGTCTATGTGTGCACTTTTTTGTGAGGTGGAGGGGTTTATGGATTTCACACACCTTTCCGGCATAAGATCGCACTGTTATGGTCTGAACTCACCGCAGGGGATTGGGGAAGACAAGCTTTCAGAGTATGAATGAAACTTGAGAGGAAACCTGTGTAAACAAAGTAAACCAGAATTAAAAAATATTGGGTCATTGTCCCTTATAAACTCGATAGACGATTCTGTGTTGTAATTATATGACTTGATCCTTCCAAAATGTTTTTTTCAGGGTAGGCCTGTACATGGCCTTTGATTGGTCGACTATGTAGCAGAGAATGTACGTTTTAACATTGTACATATCAGAGTTTCTCCACCAAGAACAGAACACTAAAATAGACCAAATAACAGAGCAATTGTTTACAGAAGTGCGGAACTGTAATATATCTGACCGTCTGTCCTTCAGTCAGATCTAGACAATCAAAGTAGTTGAACACTAAAATCATTTTTTCATCCATTATGAAGAATAATTGGCCCTCTTTTATAAATTACATAAAAATCCAAATGTCCTTTTTGTAGTAAAAACTGGTATAAAATAAGATTAGTGATGGTAGAGCTGTACTCAAATGTTATTAAAATAAAGTTTTCCATTCATTTCCTTAATCCTGTTGACTTTATGTTCAGCCGTGCAAAAATAAAGAAGTAATTTATGTTTTTCTTGTCACTAATGTAGACATTGGTCTATTTGAAGGTACTCCGAGGAGCAGGAGGGGCCAAGCCCATGTATACTGACCCTCAAAAACTTCCCGGGGTGATTCCTGGAGATCCACAAAAGCCTATACCCATCCTATCATCTTTTAACTACACAATGGAGAGTGGTTTTAAGGATCAAAGCTTCAGGAACAAAAGAAGAGAACATGGGCTGTTTTATTGGCTTCTTGCGCAACCGCTGAGGCGTGCTTTAGAGACTGTTTTCGGAGGAAGGAGGAGAGGAGATATGGGGGGAGCGAGTGGAGATGCAGATGTTTTTAAGCCTAATGGAGCGATGGGAGAGGTCTGGAATGAGGAGATGTCAAGCTCAATGCTGGGAAAGAGGCTGAGGAAAGTGGTGCAGAATTATCAGGTGAGAGGTTCCGAAAGACGTCTAAAAGATGAGTATATGACAGGGGAAAATGCAAGGCCCGCAGCTGCTGTTCAGCGAGGCGTGAAGTCAGTTAATCCACTTTACATAATCCTCCCAGGATAAAGCTCCACTGCTCATATTTATAAAATAGAAATCAGATTTTCCCACTACAGGAATTATAAAATTGGTTGATTTTTGGAATATTTTACAATCATTTATGAATTTAATAAATAATAGCAGCTAATATTAATCCTTTTAAGAAAAGGGTGAATATGTTTATAAAGTGTTTAGGGTGGGGATGCCAAACTGTTTGTTTGTATCAGGGTTTACACAGTATTATTATGTTGGCTTGTCAACGGGTTATCATTCTGTGCAGGAACATATCAAGCATTGTGCTAAAGTATTTGAACAGTAGGCCAACATAGAAAAAACATATCGGGGGTTGGATTATTTCATTCATATTGATATGAGTAACTTTGAATTATGTCGCTGTCACAAAATTGATTCCGCGAGAGCATCCATTCAGCTCAGAAAAGCATTGGTTAATGTGGTAAAATTTATAACACTTGTAATGTCACAATTCTTCAAAATAGTATCGAACGGCACTTTTACAAACCATCATCATAGTTTGCATTCAAACTTTAGCCATCTGATAACATATTATTGGTACTTTGCTGCATTTCGCACTGAGCTTTTCACAACTTGTGTTCTTGTTGGAATGAATTTGATGACACTTTCACTTCACACTTTCACGCTTAAAGGCTTTTACACACCTATGCGTTTACTTTTGCGTCTGCATCATGAGCTCCTCACGTCTTTTTTTGTGTAAAATAATTAGTGCGCAGACACTCTCCTGAACGATAGATAGCACTTTTTTGAACTGCAATTCACTCCATGCCACAAAGTTGGCGCAGAAGCAATTCACACTGTGTGAGCCTGGTGAGTTTATGGAGAAGGAGAAGAGGATGAGCGATTACTTATCTGTAATAAAATAAAGACAAACTATTCGTTTTCTGGAAAACAAACCACTTCTTATTAAAGATGGTTTGAGGCGCACCATTTTGAGTTTATGCCCGGAGGCTAAATATACATTAAAAAAACCTGCATAGGTGTGTAAAGGCCTTTTAGAAGTTTAGAAGCAATCTTTTTGCGTCCAGCAACTGACCCATGGACCACATGAGCTGATGGTCTTTGGAAGCTTTTAGCTGTACTGGGCATGAATGGGTGGGACATTAAAGAGGAAGCTGCCTGTAATTAACTCTTGAGACGTCCAAAACATTATCCACAATAGTTTTTTTTTTAAACTTTATATTATGCGAGAGATACATGTATTTCTTCCTTTTAGCTATATGTATCCAGTTTTATAAATTGTGTGTGTGCTCAGGAATGAATGAGAAGTTAAAGTGTTAACACAAGTCCGCAGGGGAGCCCGTCCTATTTGT